>CM065728.1:55719393-55724393 GCA_033310375.1 Conus canariensis
TTGTTCTACTGGGGGTTGTGTTCGTACGTGTTTTATCGTTTCCATGGGTGTTTGGTGTGTTCGTGAATGTTTGTTGGTTTCCTGTGTGTTCTTTGTTCTACTGGGTGTTGTGTTCGTACGTGTTTATCGTTTCCATGGGTGTTTGGTGTGTTCGTGAATGTTTGTTGGTTTGCTGAGCTTTTGTTGTGGTCCTTAATGTGTGCTTTTATCCGGTCTCTTTGTTGTTTTATTGAGTTATTGTTTTTGCTTGTTTGTTTGTTTATTTGTTTACCTGGGTACTTTTGCTTACCTGAGTGTCGTTTTTTAATTTTCATTTTTTATATATTTCTTTTTATAATTTTGAGCATCTTTTGCTGGTTGTTCATATATTCATCGAGTCATTTGCTGGCTGCTTTGTTTATATGTTGGTTATTATTAATCTTGTTTGCTGGCTCAGTGGTATCGATTCTGTGTTTTGTTCAGGTAATCTGGTAATACCACTTGGTTACCTCAGTGGTGTGTTTGTAAAATAACTGCTTAAATAATTGAATAATCTTTGCGTCCCCCCCCCCCCCCCCCCCCCCCTTGACATCGTTAACCACATTTCCACCAGTGCGATCTAGACGAGTTGATTTTTTTTTTGTACGGACGGATTGTTAACTTGTAAGAGCTGCATCTTCACGTATGTTGATTTAAAGTTGTTTCAACTGGTGCAGAGAGAGAGAGAGAGAGAGAGAGAGAGAGAGAGAGAGAGAGGGAGGGAGGGAGGGAGGGAGAGAGAGAGAGAGAGAGAGAGAGAGAGAGAGAGAGAGAGAGAGATTTATAGAATGTCTTTCCAGAGAGAGAAAATGTTCAAGTCAAAAACAGAAACACAAAGACGGAAGGGGAAAAAGTCACGATGGTATGATTGAGTAAACCTTGTAAGAACTTGGATTATTTTGTTAGAGCATCCGTTCAGCTTATAGATACCCGTTCATCGGAAATTATTATCCTGATGGATAAGCGAGTGAAGATTACAAAATTAATTAAGAACAGGATCCAGTAATATACAGGAATCACCAAGTTAACCTTCTCATTTCTGGTGAGTTTTTTTTAGGTCCGGCTTTTTTAATTAACACATTTCTTGTTGAACAAGAAGAACTGGGGAAATCAATGAAAGAGAGAGAGAGAGAGAGAGAGAGAGAGAGAGAGAGAGAGAGAGAGAGAGAGAGAGAAAGAGAGAGAGAGGCGTTTGTGCGTGCTTCCGTTTCTGCCCCCGCACGCGTGCGCTCGTGTGTGTGTGTGTGTGTGTGTGTGTGTGTGTGTGTGTGTGTGTGTGTGTGTGTGTGTGACAGACAGACAGACAGAGACAGGGAGAGACAGAGAGTGACAGAGAGAGTGGGAGGTGCGCGTGCTTGCGTTTGTGCTTCTCCTCTTCCATCTTTTCCTTCTTTTCCTTCTTTTCCTTCTCCTCTCCCACGTTTTCCTTCTTCTTCTCCTCTCCCACCTTTTCCTCCTTCTCCTTCTTCCCCTCTCACACCTTTTCCTTCTTCTCCTTCTCCTCTCCCACCTTTTCCTTCTTCTCCTTCTCCTCTCCCACCTTTTCCTTCTTCTTCTCCTCTCCCACCTTTTCCTTCTTCTTCTCCTCTCCCACCTTTCCTTCTCTTCTCCTCTCCCACCTTTCCTCTTATCCTTCTCCTCTCCCACCTTTTCCTCCTTCTCCTTCTCCTCTCCCACCTTTTCCTTCTTCTCCTTCTCCTCTCCCACCTTTTCCTTCTTCTTCTTCTCCTCTCCCACCTTTTCCTTCTTCTTCTCCTCTCCCACCTTTTCCTTCTTCTTCTCCTCTCCCACCTTTTCCTTCTTCTCCTTCTCCTCTCCCACCTTTCCTCCTTCTCCTTCTCCTCTCCCACCTTTTCCTCCTCCTTCTCTTCTCCCACCTTTTCCTTCTTCTTCTCCTCTCCCACCTTTTCCTTCTTCTCCTTCTCCTCTCCCACCTTTTCCTCCTTCTCCTTCTCCTCTCCCACCTTTTCCTTCTTCTTCTCCTCTCCCACCTTTTCCTTCTTCTCCTTCTCCTCTCCCACCTTTTCCTTCTTCTCCTTCTCCTCTCCAACCTTTTCCTTCTTCTCCTTCTCCTCTCCCACCTTTTCCTTCTCCTTCTCCTCTCCCACCTTTTCCTTTTTCTTCTCCTCTCCCACCTTTTCCTTCTTCTTCTCCTCTCCCACCTTTTCCTCCTTCTCCTTCTCCTCTCCCACCTTTTCCTCCTTCTCCTTCTCCTCTCCCACCTTTTCCTTCTTCTCCTTCTCCTCTCCCACCTTTTCCTCCTTCTCCTTCTCCTCTCCCACCTTTTCCTTCTTCTTCCCTCCCCACCTTTTCCTCCTCCTCTCTCTCTCCCACCTTTTCCTCCTTCTCCTTCTTCTCCTCTCCCATCTTTTCCTTCTTCTCCTTCTCCTCTCCCACCTTTTCCTCCTTCTCCTTCTCCTCTCCCACCTTTTCCTCCTTCTCCTTCTCCTCTCCCACCTTTTCCTTCTTCTCCTTCTCCTCTCCCACCTTTTCCTCCTTCTCCTCTCCACCTTTTCCTTCTTCTCCTCTCCCACCTTTTCCTTCTTCTCCTTCTCCTCTCCCACCTTTTCTCTTCTCTCCTTCTCCTCTCCCACCTTTTCCTTCTCCTTCTCCTCTCCCACTTTTCCTTCTTCTTTCCTCTCCCACCTTTTCCTCCTTCTCCTTCTCCTCTCCCACCTTTTCCTTCTCTTCTCCTCTCCCACCTTTTCCTTCTTCTCTTCTCCTCTCCCACCTTTTCCTTCTTCTCCTTCTCCTCTCCCACCTTTTCCTTCTCCTTCTCCTCTCCCACCTTTTCCTTCTCCCTTCTCCTCTCCCACCTTTTCCTTCTCCTTCTCCTCTCCCACCTTTTCCTTCTCCTTCTCCTCTCCCACCTTTTCCTTCTTCTCTTCTCCTCTCCCACCTTTTCTCTTCTCCTTCTCCTCTCCACCTTTTCCTTCTCCTTCTCCTCTCCCACCTTTTCCTTCTCCTTCTCCTCTCCCACGTTTCCTCCTTCTCCTTCTTCTCTCCCACCTTTTCCTTCTCCTTCTTCTCCTCTCCCACCTTTTCCTCCTTCTCCTTCTCCTCTCCCACCTTTTCCTCCTTCTCCTTCTCCTTCTCCCATCTTTTCCTTCTTCTCCTTCTCCCACCTTTTCCTTCTTCTCCTTCTCCTCGTCTTCCTCCCCCGCTCTTTACTCTTTCATGTCATCTTCATTCACTACCTCCCTCCCTCCCTCTCCTTCCCTGCCTCCATCCCCCCCCTCTCTCTCTCCTCCCTCCCCCTCTCTCTCTCTCTCTCTCTGTTATCTCCTGTCGTCGATTCTACTATGGCTATTGAGACCAACGAATCCCGGACTGGACAATAATTATAGGACAACATACCCTCCCTTGTAGCAGCATCTTGCTCCCTCGGCTTCAGCGGCCAGATGGTGGTCATCAGTCAGCGCAACAACCCAACTATTCTCTGTAGGCCGATGTAGTTGTTACTATATCATTGGGTAACTGGGGTCTTTTGCTTCTGCTTAATCGTTCCTCATTAGCTGATGGTATACATAAGTGTTCTGGTACTGATTGCCGCGTTTGAGAGTGGGACAGGGTTTTGGGGGGGTGGGGGTTAGGGGGATGAGGGTTTGGGGAGGATTGGGGGTGGAGGGGTGGAGGGTGGGCTGGGGGGGTGGGGGGGGGGCTGCTTTGCTGGGTTCTGAATTGCCTTTGCGACATTGATGACCACGACCACGTAATGATAGTTTCTTGAGCTAACTGACCCGCACTTTTCTTTTTCTTTTTTTTCTTCCTTTCTGTTTCTGTTTTCTATTCTTTTCGTTTCTTTTCTATTCTTTTCTTCCTTTCTTTCTTTTTCTTTTTTTTTCTTTCTTTAATGATTTTTTTTCGTTTTTGTTCTTTCTTTTATTCTTTCTTTCTTGTTTTATTCTCTCTTTCTTTTCTTTTCTTTTCCCCCTTATTTCTTTCATTCTTTCTTTTGTTGCTTTCCTTCTTTGTTTTATTTTCTTTTTCCTTTTTCCTTCCTTCCTTCCTTGTTTCCTTTCTTTTCTGTTCTGTTCTTTCTTTCTTTGCTGTTTGTTTTTTCTCACTTTATTTCCTTCCAAAAAGCAAACAAACAGACAAAGCGTAGCGCAAATTAACGATCATTTAACACACAATAGGGAACAGACTACATCCCCTACCAAATGGCTGGAGACGGGAGACTATAGTAGTGTTTCATGGATGCATTATGTCTATTATTTGTGAGGCCTGAAAAAACACTGTCTAGTCTTCTCTTGCCTGTGTCGTATCGTTTATTATATAAGCGTTACATTACTCTTTGCAGTGTGTATTTAGGTGTATTTTACATTGCTTTCAGTGACACTTGCAATCTCATTCAATCTTCGTCCTGTCTTTCTGTTTCATTCATTCGTTTATTCATTCATTCATTCATTGGTTCATTCATTCAGTCATTCATTCATTCACTCTTTGCTTTGCTTTCAGTGACACTTGCCGTCTGATTCAGTTTTCTTTGTGTCTTTCTGTTTCATTCATTCATTCATTCATTCATTCATTCTTTCATTCATTCATTCATTCTTTCTTTCTTTTTTTCTTTCTTCATTTGTTCATTCATTCATTATTGTTTCTCTCTCTCTCTTTCTTTCTTCCTGCTCTTTTCGGTCTGTCTTTCTTGGTTTCTGCATTTTCTGTCTTTCCTTCCTTTCTTTCGTTTTGCTTTCTGTTTGTCTTTTTTTCTTTCTATCCGTCTTTGTTTCTTTCTTTCTTACTTTCTTTCTTTCTTTCCTCCCTTCTTTCTTTCTTCCTTTCTTACTTTCTTACCTCTCGTTCCAACATACATATAAACATACAAAACATAGCGCAAAGTAACGATTATTTATTGCACAATAGGGAACAGAAGATACACCCCTCCAAATGGCTGTCAACGGGAGAATGGAGTAGTCTTTTATGCATGCATGATGTCCGTTTGTTGGGGGGGGGGGGGGGGGGGGGGGGGGAGGCTGAAA
>CM065728.1:55729393-55739393 GCA_033310375.1 Conus canariensis
GTGGTAAGCTGCATGGATGTTTGTGTCTAAAAGCACTCTGCATCCCATCTACACAGTGCAAATAGCTTGCCCACCGTCTGTTGAGGTATTTTGTATGTATTTGCTGTTCCAACCCAGGCAAGCTGTGTGTGTGTGTGTGTGTGTGTGTGTGTGTGTGTGTGTGTGTGTGTGTGTGTGTGTGTGTGTGTGTGAGAGAGAGAGAGAGAGAGAGAGAGAGAGAGAGAGAGTCACAAATTGTACTTCTACAGGGTAGGTCGAACACGTTGCATATTTGCTTTCTTACCCGGTGAGTTAAGGGGAAAAACAAGCAACAAGAATATGAGGAAGAACGAGATTTGTGTGTGTGTGTGTGTGTGTGTGTGTGTGTGTGTGTGTGTGTGTGTGTGTGTGTGTGTGTGTGAGAGAGAGAGAGAGAGAGAGAGAGAGAGAGAGAGAGAGAGAGAGAGAGAGAGAGAGAGAGAGAGCACAAAAGCAAGAGCGCGTGTGTGTATGCCTATGTGTTTATTTCTGTGGATGTCGTCATGTGATGTGATGTGTGTGTGTGTGTGTGTGTGTGTGTGTGTGTGTGTGTGTGTGTGTGTGGTGCGTGCGTGCGTGCGTGCGTGCGTGCGTGCGTGCGTGCGTGCGTGGTGTGTGTGTGTGTGTGTGTGTGTGTGTGTCCCTTCTATTATTCGGTTCCTTTTTTATTTGTTTATGTGTTTGCGGTTTTCTTTCCTTTTTTTTTTTTGTTTTGGTTGCTTCTTTCTTTGTATTCGTTTTTCCTTTCTTCTTTCGTTTTCTTTTTCTTTGTCTTATTTTCCATCTGCGTTCCTTTCTACACCACCGAACTTGCATTATAATGGTGCTCACAGTCATGTCAATGCGTTGGCTCCCGAAGAACGAGTGGGTGAGGTAGGTGAAGAGGGGGGCGCAGAGAGGATGGAAGAGGGCAGGAGTGGAGTAGATATGGGAGGGGTGAGGTGGGGAGACAAAAGGGGAATGGATATGAGCTGGGGGGGGGGTGAGGGGATGAGCGGTGGGTGGATGAGGGTGTGGAAGTCGATGTATCAGTCAGTGTTGGATGGCCAGACAGAGACAGAGAAGGCGTGCAATCAGTGGTCACGTCCCTAGAGATGGAGGGAGGGAAGGAGAGGGAGGGATGATGGGTTAGGATGGGGGCTGGGTGAGGTTGGAAGGAACTATGCGGGGGGGGGGGGGGGGAGGGGGGGCAGCGGCATGGGGGGGGGTGAGGGTGGAGGGGGGGGGGTAGAGGTGCACATCAGTCTTTGGCGAGGAGCACTGTCGCGCAGATTCGTGGAAGCGGGAGTCCCTGCTGCTTGGACGGTCCACACAAAACGGCCTGATTGCTTTTGGCGGCTTTCGCTATAAGCTGGCTTTGACTGTCTCTGTCTGTCTGTCTGTCTGTCTGTCTCTCATCTCTCTCTTTCTCTCTCTCTCTACCCAGTTGTGTGTGTGTGTGTGTGTGGTGTGTGTGTGTGTGTGTGTGTGTGTGTGTCTATAGATCTGCTGCTCTTCTTCCCTGACGCTATCTACCGGTCGCTACGGTCCGTCCCTTTCTCTGTCTCTCTCTCTTTGTCTCTTGTCTTGTCTTGTCTTGTCTTCTCCTGTCTCTTTCTGGTTCTTTCTCTATGTTTTGTTTCTGTTTTCTTAGCCTCTTTCTGACTCTTGTCTTTTTGTCTCTGTGTTCGTCCGTCTGTCTGTCTGTCTGTCTGTCTGTCTGTCTGTCTCTCCCTCCCTCTCTCTCTCTCTCTCTCTCTCTCTCTCTCTCCCTCTCTCTTGTCTTTCTGTACCTTCTTTTCTATCGCTGTCTGTCTGTCTGTCTGTCTGTCTGTCTGTCTGTCTGTCTCTCTCTCTCTGTCTTTGTTGTCTATCTGTCTGTCTCTCTCTTTGTCTCTGTCTGTCTGTCTCTCTGTATATAAATACCATCTATCTATCTAGTATGTCTATCTATCTACCTATGTATCTAACTATGTATCTGTCTATCTACCTATCTGTTTGTCTGTCTGTCTGTATGTTTATCTTTCTATCTATCTATCTATCTATCTAATCCATCTACGTCTCTGTCTATATGTCCATCTCTCTCTCTCTCTCTCTCTCTCTCTCTCTCTCTCTCTCTCTCTCTCTCTCTCTCTGAGTTACGAGTGTCTGAGAGATTCGATTCGGATCATATGCCTGTGGAATTTCATTTGAGTTACGGCAGGGATAATGGCAACTCGGAGATAAGTCCTTCTGAACACAGTTTTACACTGGAAAGGATTGTATGGAATGAAGACCGTGCTGATGTGTTTATGAGTAATATTTCCACGCAACAGATTCAAGAAAAAATCAGACATGCAGTTAGTGTTATTGATGTCAATGTAAATGAGGCGTTGAATGTTTTCAACACCTGCATCAAAGATGCAGCACAGTGTATGAAGAAAGAAATAAGAATTAATAATTCGAAATCAAAAGATTGGTTTGATGCTGAATGTCATGACAATAATAAGAAAGTCCGAAATTTATTTAGAAAATTTAAACGTACGCATGACGACAAAGATCGTGATTTCTATTGTAGGGCAAGACGCGAGTACAAACACTTGCAAAGGATTAAAAGGAAGCAATTTAACAACGCATTGCTGACAGAACTGATTGCATCTATGGAAAATCAGAAAGAATTTTGGAATAATGTACATCGAATTTCATTAAAAAGAAAACAACCAGTGAACAGTATCAGTATTGAAACCTGGTACGACCATTTGAAGTCACTTCTAACGAAAGACGTAGATCCTAACAGCGGGTTACAACTGGATCATAATGAAGGAGAAGAGGATTATTTAAGTCGTCCGATTTCAAAAGAGGAAGTAATGTTTGCTCTAAGAAAAATTAAGAAATGTAAAGCTCCTGGACCAGACGGCATAATTGGTGAGCTGCTGAGGTATGCTTGTAAAACTGACCTGATTATGAACTTTTTTGTAACCTACTTCAATTCTTTATTTGATAAGGGCATTTATCCTGAGCATTGGACGGAAAGTATTGTTCTACCACTGTACAAGAAATGTAACGTGAATGATCCTAATAACTATAGAGGAATTTCTTTAAGTGACGCTAGTAGTAAATTATACAGCACTATTTTTCAATCGCCGATTACAGGAATGGGTTGAAGATAATAATATCACTGGCGAATATCAGGCAGGTTTTAAGCGCAATTATTCAACTGTTGATCATATATTTACTTTGATGGCTTTGGTGCAAAAACAGTTTTCTTTAAATCGTAAGCTGTATGTCGCTTTTATAGATTTTGAGAAAGCATTTGATTCTGTTAATAGAACTATTCTGTGGCCTGTTCTCTTAGAAACTGGTGTTCATGGAAAACTGTTTAGATGCATAGTTAGCATGTATTCCTGTGTTAAAGCTAAGGTTCGGTGTGGAGGAAATATGACTGACTACATTCAATGTACCTTTGGTGTAAAACAAGGGGATGTGTGCAGTCCTGTTTTATTTTCTCTTTTCATTAATTAGTTAACATCAGAGGTTGTTAGAAATGGAAAACATGATGCGCAATTTACTTGCGATGCTCTTGAGTTGTTTATTCTTCTCTTGGCAGACGATGTCGTTCTGATGTCTGAAACTATTATTGGCTTACAAACTCAACTAAATAATCTATCACGATCTGCATCTTCACTTCAGTTAACAATTAACATGTCAAAAAGCAATATAATTGTGTTTAGAAAGGGTGGGTTTTTTCGGAATTAGAGAAAGGTGGACTTATAATGGAGTGTTTATGCCTGTGGTGAACGTATATAAATATTTAGGAATATATTTTTCAACGAAATTAAGCTTTACTTTTGCATGCAAGGATCTTGCCAGTAGAGCTAAGCGTGCACTACTGTGTATCATGCAACACTTATCAAAATTAGAAAACCAGTCTTTGAAATTATTTATAAAATTGTTCGATTCTCAGGTACAGCCTATCGCTCAGTATGGAGCTGAAATCTGGGGTCTTTATGATTCTGCTGTTTATTGTGAAAATGTCCATTTATTTGCATTGAAAAAGTTTCTAGGAGTGAGCATGCGAACACCTAACGATTTAGTCTACGGCGAAGTAAGCAGATATCCAATATATTTGAATTCTGCGACAGCTTGCATACGTTATTGGTTGAAAATAACACAAATGGAAATTTCAAGGTTGCCCAGGAAAGCATATAATATGTTGTATGATTTGGATGGTAGAGGGAAAAGAAACTGGGTTTCTAACGTGAGGACTAAATTACATAAACTTGGATTTGGCTATGTTTGGCTACAAAAGAGCGTTGGGGACATAAATGGATTTCTTCGTGCATTTCGAATAGATTGATAGATTGCAGATGGCAAGAATGGTCATGTCACGTTCATGAAAGTGACCGATTTGATTTGTATAGACAGTTCAGATCTATACATTGTGTGCCAGTATATTTATCTATTGAAATGGATAATCATTTAAAATATATCATGACAAAGTTCAGATTAGGTATTTCTGATCTTTCTGTTCATTATTATCGTTATAAGAAGCATAACAAACTTGAACTAACATGTCCGCTTTGTAAATGTGCCGAAGAAAATGAAGTTCATTTTGTGTTGTGCTGTCCCGCTCTAAGTGACCTGAGGAATCAGTTCATTCATCAAAAATATTGTAGACATCCTTCTTCATTTCGACTTTCATTACTAATGGCATCTACAAATGAAACTACTGTAAAACGTGTTGCTATTTTCTTGTACAAGGCATTTAAAATTCGAAGTATAGCATGTAGTAGGCATTGGTTGTTGTATGTTGTTTCATATCGAGTATGCTTTTAATTTGGTGCCTAGATGTTTGATGATTTGCTTATTTCTGTCTGAAACGATTTGATCTCAACACCCCCTTCTTTAGGGGCCATGGCCTGTATGAATAAAACATCCGTATCCGTATCTCTCTCTCTCTCTCTCTCTCTCTCTCTCTCTCTCTCTCTCTCTATATATATATATATATATATAATATATATATATTATATATATGTATATATGTGTGCATCTACATCTATATCTATCTACATCTTTCTATCCATCTATCTATCTATCTTTGTCTATCTATCCATATATATATATATATAATATATATATATATGTGTGTGTGTGTGTGTGTGTGTGTGTGTGTGTGTGTGTGTGTGTATGCGTGCGTGCGTGCGTGCGTGCGTGTGTGTGTGTGTGTGTGTGTAAATGGATAGTATATATATATATAATATATATATATATATATATATTATATATATATATATCAGGCGGAACGTAAGCAGCGACTCTCCACTTGAACAAACACACTTCACGCCGTTGCCAACTTCAGCACAAAACTCTTTTATCCTCTGATGATTTTTTTTTGTCTGTCTGCCTGCCACCGCTTTGGTGCCGCCTTTGTTCCTGCTTCCAACAGTCACCATCCTTTTGTACTCTGTCTGTCTGCCTGTCTGCCCTTCTCTCTCTCTCTCTCTCTCTCTCTCTCTCTCTCTCTCTCTCGGTCGCTTGCTCGCTCGCTCACACACACACAGACACAGACACTCTCTCTCTCTCTCTCTCTCTCTCTCTCTCGATCGCTGGCTCGCTCGATCTTTCTCTCTGCCTCCCCCCCTCTCTCTTCTCTCTCCTCTCTCTCCTCTCCTCTCTCTCTCTCTCTTTTCTCTCTCCAGCGCCCCTCTCTCTCTGTTTTCCCTAGCGTGTCTCTCTCTTTCTCTCTCACCCCCTCCCTCTCTCTCCCTCGTTCTCTCTCTCTTTCTTCCCCACTCCCCCCCTCTCTCTCTCTCTCTCTCTCTACTCCTCTCTCTCTCTCTCTCTCTCTCTCTCTCTCTCTCTCCTCTCTCTCTCTTCCACACCAGCGTGGCTGAAACGGGAGCATTGTGATGTGTGTGAGTGCGGAGCGCACTTGGAACGGGACTGGAGAAACAACGGCGTGAGTTGATTTTCAAAACACAGGAGGAGCCAGGCCCTAAAGGATGAGACGCGACCAGAGACATCTTTATGGCTGCCGTCCAGTCCACTGCCCCCCCCTACCCACTGTCACCCCACACCACCCACCCACCCGCCCTTTCACCACCCTCACCTGGCCCCTCCACCCTCCAACCCATCATCTCTCTGTGTCGTGTGTGTGTGTGTGTGTGTGTGTGTGTGTGTGTGTGTGTGTGTGTGTGTGTGTGCGTGCTTGTGCGTGCGTGCTTGTGCGTGCGTGCGTGCTTGTGCGTGCGTGCTTGTGCGTGCGTGCTTGTGTGTGCGTGAGTGCGTGCGTGTGTGTGTGTGTGTGTGTGTGTGTGTGTGTGTGTTGTGTGTGTGTGTAGTGTGTGTGTGTGTGCGTGTGTGTAGTGTGTGTGTGAGTGTGTGTGTGTGTGTGTGTGGCGTGTGTGTGTAGTGTGTGTGTGTGTGTGTGTGTGTGAGTGTGAGTGTGTGTGTGTGTGTGTGTGTGTGTGTGTGTGTGTGTGTGTGTGTGTGTGTGTTGTACTGGTCCAGCAGTAAGGAAACGGTTCGGTATCTCAGACAGGACGTGGAGAAACACGGGTTGATGATTCTCAAAACACTGTGGTCGGAGACAGAGACATAGATAGACCTGAAGAGAGAGAGAGAGAGAGAGAGAGAGAGAGAGAGAGAGAGAGAGACGGGGGAGGCAGAGAGAGAGAGAGAGAGAGAGAGAGAGAGACGGGGGGAGGCAGAGAGAGAGAGAGAGAAGAGAGAGAGACGGGGGGGAGGCAGAGAGAGAGAGAGAGAGAGAGAGGAGAGAGAGAGAGAGAGACGGGGGAGGCAGAGAGAGAGAGAGAGAGAGAGAGAGAGAGAGAGAGAGAGAGACGGGGGGAGGCAGAGAGAGAGAGTCCACTTCTCTTGTAGGTCATGCTGTGACGTCTCGACCTGTTATTGCATTGATTTTTTTTTTTTTACTTTGTTTTTTTCCCTTTTTCTTGCTGGGGGGGGGGGGGGGGGGGGAGGGAGGGGGAAGAGGGCTGGTGGTACATCATTGGAAGGAGGTAAGGCTGACGAAGAGATGGACGGTATATTGGACGGGGAAGGAGAGAGGGGATGTGGGGAGATGATGGAGTGAAAATATGATTATGTTCATGAGACTTGACTTTTTTTTTGTACCTTGTTTTCCCGTTTTGCTGGTGGATTTGTCGTTAGGTGAGAGTGTTGTTTAGTGCAGTAGCTGGTGGATTTGTCGTTAGGTGAGAGTGTTGTTTAGTGCAGTAGCTGGTGGATTTGTCGTTAGGTGAGAGTGTTGTTTAGTGCAGTAGCTGGTGGATTTGTCGTTAGGTGAGAGTGTTGTTTAGTGCAGTAGCTGGTGGATTTGTCGTTAGGTGAGAGTGTTGTTTAGTGCAGTAGCTGGTGGATTTTGTCGTTAGGTGAGGTGTTGTTTAGTGCAGTAGCTGGTGGATTTGTCGTTAGGTGAGAGTGTTGTTTAGTGCAGTAGCTGGTGGATTTGTCGTTAGGTGAGAGTGTTGTTTAGTGCAGTAGCTGGTGGATTTGTCGTTAGGTGAGAGTGTTGTTTAGTGCAGTAGCTGGTGGATTTGTCGTTAGGTGAGAGTGTTGTTTAGTGCAGTAGCTGGTGGATTTGTCGTTAGGTGAGAGTGTTGTTTAGTGCAGTAGCTGGTGGATTTGTCGTTAGGTGAGAGTGTTGTTTAGTGCAGTAGCTGGTGGATTTGTCGTTAGGTGAGAGTGTTGTTTAGTGCAGTAGCTGGTGGATTTGTCGTTAGGTGAGAGTGTTGTTTAGTGCAGTAGCTGGGGATTTGTCGTTAGGTGAGAGTGTTGTTTAGTGCAGTAGCTGGTGGATTTGTCGTAGGTGAGAGTGTTGTTTAGTGCAGTAGCTGGGATTTGTCGTAATATTATGGTGTGTTTGTGTATTTTTCTCCCATTATGTACCGTAAGGGGCTGTCTATAATGGATATGCGGATAGAATGTGGATCTAGATCTATGCATTCTCTCTCTCTCCTCTCTCTCTTCCTCTCTCTCTCTCTCTCTCTCTCTCTCTCTCGCTTATTCACTCACTCACTCACTCTCTCTTTCCCTCTCTCTCTGTCTCTCTCCTCCTCTTCCCATCCTCTTTTAATCTCTCTCTCTTCTCTGTCTGCGCGCGCGCGCGCGCGCGC
Organism: Conus canariensis; assembly: GCA_033310375.1. NCBI lineage: Eukaryota > Metazoa > Mollusca > Gastropoda > Neogastropoda > Conidae > Conus > Conus canariensis. The sequence continues at coordinate 55,737,505 of CM065728.1, forward strand.
GCGCGCGCGTGTGTGTGTGTGTGTGTGTGTGTGTGTGTGTGTGTGTGACGTTAATGATTATGTCATTCTTCTCTGCATATATCTCTTCTCGTGTTACAGTTCTGTATTGAACATAATTATCTGTTTGAAAGGGTAAAAAAAAGAAGAAGAAAGCATGAGAAAGTAAAACAGCTGCTACAACAAGCTTCTTGGAGGATATGTGGAACAAAACTGTTCACTTTGTTGCTGTTCTTGCCAGAGAGACATGCCCTGATGGCCAGTGTCCGTATCCCATTGCCAATACAGGTGCGCGTGCATGAAGGGCATTACTGTCGATGTTAGTGAGGACACGGGCGAAGCAAGTGTAAGCAATCTACGTATGCACAAAACAAACAGGGCGAATTCAATATGAGGGCACGGGAATAGGTAAACCGAGTGTGGGTTGAAAAAAAAGAAAAAAAAGAAAAAAAACCCCATGAAAGTAAGGCGCGTGCAGCGAACGCAGGAGAGTAGAGAACGGAAGTGTCGGTGAAATTAGTGTAGGCTAATCAAATGTAGATCTCTAGTTGCAAAGCGAGGCGAGTGCAGGCGGACATCTAAACGAATTTGAAAAAAAAAAGAAAACGCTGACAAACGAATCACAAGACAAAACACGACGCGTTTCGATCTCTTAGGTCTTCTTTAGACAAGACACACAACGCTCAGGACAACGGAAATGAACGAGCAATCACGTTATCTTCATCCAATCGCTCGTTCATTTTCGTTGTCCTGCGTGGTGTGCATCTTGCCTGATGAAGACCTAAGAGGTCGAAACGCGTCGTGTTTTGTCTTGTGATTCGTTTGTCAACTTTTTTTTTTTTTTTTTTTTTTGGGGGGGGGGGGGGGGCGGAGCTTTATCAATCTTTTTTTTTTTTTTGAAATTTAGTCAAATGTAGGCAAACCAAATATTGATAAAACAACCGTAGGCTAAACTCGCGTGAGCAAAACGAGTATGCTGGAGACCCGTGTCAGCGAAAACGCGTGTAGTCAAGGCGTGTGTCGGCAAAAGGAAATGGCCGTGAAATAATTACATGCTGAAACGAGTGCCAGGGAAAGAAGTGACTACAAAACAAATTCAAGCCGAAGCAAGAGCAGGCAAAAGGAATGTAGAAGGAAGAAAACGTAAACAGAGTGTAAGCTAATACAACGTAAGTGAGGACGACAAAGACGAATGGAATATACACCGAACAAATGAGAACGCCAAAGACACGAAAGATCTTCTCGAAGCATAGACAAAGCAGACATCAACGCAACAAGCGGAAGCCAAAAAGAAAAAAAAAAAAGAAAAAAGCGCTCGCGCGCGCGCGCGCGCACACACACACACACACACACACACACACACACACACACACACACACACACACACACCGACAAGATTAAAGCGTAACAAAGCGTCAGTGAAAAGGAGTGTAAGCGATATCTCAGCGGCGCATCAGACAAAAGCGAATCACCAGAGACGGACGCCGACGTAAAAACCTGTCCACTGTGAGAGCCAGCTATACACCAGAATGATGCAGTGCCTATTCATGGACCTTGCCGATTGCCTGCTTTGTTTGTTTGACCTGTTAGCTCTGGCTGGTTGGCTGGCTGGCTGGCTGGGGGAGCGAATGGGTTAACCCTTTCAGCGAAAGCAGCCCTGGTGTTCGGCATCTCTGCTGCCTCAGCGATTTTTGTTCCACCCACTCCCCACCCCACCCCCCTTTTATCCTCTCTACCCCTCCTCTTTTTCCCCTGTATTTATCACTTTTATTATTGAGGGTATTTATGTAGCGCCTGTCCTAATATAGCTTCTACCCTCGGTTAGAGAGCAAGCTCAGAGTGCTTTGCAATCCAAACTCGTTTACATAATGGGCTGTCTACCTGGGTAGAGC
>CM065728.1:55770920-55775920 GCA_033310375.1 Conus canariensis
TGTGTGTGTGTGTATGTGAGAGAGAGAGAGAGAGACAGACAGATAGACAGACAGACAGACAGACAGAGTATCTACAGACAGACAGAGTATCTACAGACAGACAGAGTGTCTACAGACAGACAGACAGAGACAGAGACAGACAGACAGAGTGTCTGTGTCAATGTCTGGATCTTGGTCCCAGCCTGGCTCTGAGATGCAGTCTTTGATATCTTTATCCTGATCGCACGCGTGAAGAAGAGGGAAGCGATAGGTCACTCCAGCTCCCGGCCATTAGGCCATCGCAGTTCAATTTCAGCCGTTTGTGCTTGTTTTCCTAGATGAAGTGGAACATGATCCTATCGGCTTCACCACGCCCCCCCCCCCTTTCCCCCACCCCGTCCCTCAACACCAATCCTTCAACACACTTTCCCTGTCCTGTTCTCCTACCCCCCCCCCCCCCCCCCCACGCCACCCCCTTCTCTCCAAGCCACTGTCTTACTCATTCTCTCACCACCACCACCACCCCTACCTCCCGACTCCCTTCTTTCTGATCTATTCAGTCTCCGTCTGCCGGTCTGGAATTTAATTACTTCCATTATTATTGTCTTGCCAGAGTGAGGACGAACGTGTTGGTCTGAAGCCTGACAGAATCCATACTATCAGGAAAAAGACACCCAATATCTTGTTCACACTAGACAGATTTCGATCGGTCTGGTTCTGGCAATAGACGTAAAAGACAACAGAGCGCAATTTTCACTTCACGAGGAAATACTCCTTAATTATGGATGGAGTCAGCGTGAGACTGACCGGATGAGTCTCAGGAGGACGTCAGATGCGAACTGTCGTCCTACCAACTTGAAGACAAGATAAGTGAACATTATACACTGCGTATTGGATTGCTTCAGGGTTCTCTGCTGTTTCCTGTGATGTACAATGTTTACACCAAACATCCCACTCTTGATGGTAGAGGCTCGAGCAGAGGATGGGTCACCTGCATAACGTCAAAAGACGCTGAGAAAAGAATGTCTGAAGTCCAGCAGCAGCAACTGGACAGCATTGCTCAGGGGTGAAAAGAAATGTGATCTTCCTTCAAATCAGCTCTATAGAAGCTCAGACACCGGTCAGCACTCTCATGAACAATATGAATAATAAGAATGAACACTACTTACAGGGCGCGATATTTTGTACTAGCCAACTCAATGCGCTGTATGTTCACCGTTCTGCAAAATCATGCACACATTCAGAGCGAATTCCTCACTTCTGACCCCCCCCCCCACCCCCACCCCCCACCCCCCCCACACCCCACCCCCCCGAACCCACAGCACTGCCCAGATTCTCTTCCCCTCCCCCCACGCAATGCACACAGCTTAAAACATCGCTCAGAGGAATGCCAGTCGGAAAAAGATCAGACTTTTACATTCTGGCAGAATTTAGATGTTACGTTGACTCAATGGCAGCGAATTCCAGACATGCTGCAGAGATACTGAAACTGTGCTCCCAGTTGCCTGCAAAGGGAATTTTCCCTCGGTCACCAACAAAACACCAACTAGCAAAAACTGATGACCCACGCTACTTTGGTCTACGCTCTGATAGAATGCTGACGTTAAGAAGGCGTGATGGGAGCGTAATTCTCAAATGCAAGCTGAGCCTGTCAATCTTTAAAGCAATGGCAATTATTGACACTGAACAACGCCACCTCTGCCAGCAGTACCACACTAGTCCTCCTCTGTGTGATTAAATGTGGGGTAGGTCTGAGACTATTGTCACAGAATGACCCTCTTGCGTTGGAAAGGGCAAAACACAGCGATGATACTATCATGGGAAACTTAAAGGGCACATCAAGGAAAATGTTACTTCAATACAGATCAGATACAGTCTAGAACGGGCAAAAACAAGGGCCTACGCACTTCAGAGCACCTTTAAATCCCTACGATGCATCAGATGAGACAGTTAAGTAAACGACAGGCACTCGAATAGTATGTGGAAAAGGTTGTCTCTCAGTTATCAGGGCTCAAATGTTTCAAGGCATAACAGAAAGTACCACGACCACTTCGAACACCTCAAGCAAAGTGGCATTGAGCTAGAGGCTGGAAGACGTAGAGAATTGCCGTTGAGGGCTCAGGGATAAATTCTACTCCATGTAGGGGAAAAACATCAACAAAGTATGAAACATGGTTGTATACGCTGAGGGCTCAGCCACCTAAGTTTAGTCTGGCTAGGTATATACAGTAAATCACAATGGCTGGACAATATCAGAAGAGAACGTTGTACACACTTCACAAATCTCCCATCTTATGATGGACATAAAAGCGGGGACACAAACGCTCCGCTGGCTTTCATCCAAAGGCAGTCTTTGACATCAATAAGCGAGGATACTGACTCGATGAGCATTCATCAGAAAGTAGTTGGAGGCCTTGGAAGTCCAGATGGGCATGAAGTAATATGCAGCCTCCAGTGGGGAAATCTCACATGGATGCATTGCCCCGAGCATGCGGTGGTCAAGGGAAATGAACAAGAGGTTGCTCTGGTTGGCAAGGCAACCATAACAAGTGGATTACTCCAGAGAATCAGTCTCTGATTACAGCTGGTCTGATCACATGTCATTCCACAGACAATCAATCAAGCGAAAACACATGACGACTTTGTTCTGGCTTTTGTTCTTTCGCTCGCTTCGTAATAGGCTATTGTGGTCACACCCAGTGAGTTCCCAGGAAAGAAGCATGCTAACTGAATTGTGACTTGACACTGAAATTAACCGATATCCGTCTGGCATGATCTTCAAAGCTGAATGACCGAAATGTTCCAGACTGAAATGCTTGTCGTTTATGTTTGACACAGAGAGTGATAGCGAAGATAATTCTGAAGAAATACTTGACTTCTTGGCTGCAGCTGAAATTGAGCTTGATGCCACTGATACAACTCAACACACACACACACACACACACACACACACACACACACACACACACACACACACACAGACTGAAGGAAGATAAGGAAGGCTGAATATTGAGGGTGTGTCTGTTTTCGCCAAGATATATATATATATATATAATATATATTATATATATATATATATATATATATATATTGTGTGTGTGTGTGTGTGTGTGTGTGTGTGTGTGTGTGTGTGTGTGTGTGGTGTGTGTGTGTGTCCCCACCCTACCTCGCATTTTCTTTCTTTCTTTTTCTTTTTTTTTTCTTTTTGGTAAACGCCTCAAACTTCTTAGTTATGCAGGAGTTAGAGCGTGTATAAACAATCAAAATCTTCACACTATTAGTACAGTAGTAACACTATGGTAATCTTTTCTCTCCACAGCAGAGCACGCGACGTTTTGCCTCTTGTTCTGACTGGACGCTATTTGAATGTCTCTCCTGGGTGTGTGTGTGTGGGGGGGGGGGGGGGGGGGTTGGATATACTCACCTACCCCGAACTGAACGAGAATTTACGCTCGCGGTTACCTACCTTGGTAGGATCACACATGTCAAGTGTCAGAAGTCAAGTACAAGAGGCAAAACACTTGATCACGAGACCGTTGGAGTACGACCAACACTCAGGGAAAAGCTGACGTCTTTGATGACATTTTGCAGAGGAGAAGTAGAGTAGTCGTGTGATTCCGTTGACATACATAGAGTTAAATCAATACATAAGTAAATATATAATAAAGAAACAAATACATAAATAAACTCATAAATGATCATATCAATATATAATTAAATAAATTATAGAGGGGCACCTGTGGGGCGAGTGTCACCAATATCAAACGGATCTTGGATCCACCCTTTGAGTCATTTCATGAGTGAAAACACAGTTTTCCCAGCCAAGGGAAGTAATAATTTGTACGGACTGAAGGAGTTACTTTCCGTGTTTGTTGTTTGTGCTCTAAAATTGGACTTTCAGCAATAAGAAATGTCAATGTTTATATAACAAGAAAGCTCTAATGTTACATGAAAAACATTACTTCGTAGACAGTTATCAGTTTAAGACATTACGCTAAGAACATTACAGTCAAATGCAAGTTAAGTTTGTCCATGGGCTAATGATTTTCCGTGTTCCCACTAAGTTTTCTTCGTTCTGTTTTGTTGTTTTTGCGTAACAAAATTTGTAATAACCTTGGTGAGCGAAGTGGACCGCCGTTTAGTGCGGATCCACACGAAAATTGAATGAGCTTATTCTTGGGCTGTCTTTTGATGAAGTTACGTTAAAACAGATATAAAAAGAAATCCGGATCCACACGAACATTGGATGGGTTTATTCTTGGGCCGTCTTTTGATGAAGTTACGTTAAAAACAGATATAAAAAGAAATCTTAAATAAGGCAGACAATAATGAACTGTAAATAACGAACAAGTGGGACAACTCTTGCTTCCACGACGAAATGATTATATGCCATTATCTCCTAACGAACGCTGCTGACAGCACCAAATCGCCATGGCGATCGTACGTCATTTTCTGACAGACACATAGAGAGACAGACTGAGAGACAGAGAGACAGACAGATAGATAGACAGACAGACAAACCAGGTGAAAGACGCAGGTGAAAACATTAAACCTTTGCGGCGGTAATAGATAAACCGCTGCATAATAGGATAAGTTGGTAAGTAAGTAATAAGTTGATATTACATGTTTATCAGATAATATAATAAGATAATATAAGATTCTTATCAGGTAGGTAAGCGATACACTTCCTCTTTTAGACATTGTTATTTTCATGCTAATCGCCATCAGGGGAGTATTGTTTTGAGTATTTTTGAGCATTTTTTGGACTATTTTTTGTCTCTTGTAACGTCAGAAGAAGTCGGAAATGAAATGAGGCAGGGAACAGCAAACGATAAACAGTAAACAAGTGGGGTATTTTTTGCTCCCATAAGAAAACCTAACACAGAGTAACTTTTATTCAAGACTGGCACAGCCTTTTAAACTTGAATAAAGTCAGACAAATACATAGACGAACAATCTAAGAAGGATTCGTTCTGGAAAATCAAGTTGTCTGTTTTGTGTTGTGTTATTTCACATTTTGT
>CM065728.1:55780920-55793420 GCA_033310375.1 Conus canariensis
ATTGTCATAAAATAACAGACATATGCACGCTTTCCATACAAAAATGCATTCTTCTGGACGTAAGTGGACGGTGGATGCGTTATTCTCGACTACTCCCGGCATCAGCCCCAATGTCTAAAATCAGCACCACTAATCTCGGGCAAACCTATTCCCTCCCTGCATCCATTCCAGCGATGTTTATTGTGGCACCACTGTCTTACACGACCGTCTGAAGATTGAAAGCTTGAAATCAGATTTTTCTTTATTTTACTTAACGTAGTGAGAGATTGACTCCCAAAGCGACATTTATAGTAGAGTGTGACGAACAACCAACAAAAGACCAAATGGTGCAGGGTGATACTGAATGTACATCCTGTCGTGAAATGATTAATACACTGAAATAAGACAGGCGAAAGGGTACCATTTGCTTAGCTTATACCAGATGTCCAAATGAATTGAAATAAACCCGGTTCTTTTCCGGCCTAGTCAGAAGGCACTGTGTATGTTCAACGTTCTTTGTGGTGTTTAGTTATCTTTGTCACTGAATGAACACAGCCATTTCTTTTTAATCCACACGTATTCCACGTGTTCCTCGGTAAACGATGGGAGATAGGTGGGAGGAAAGGGATTAAGGGTGGGATGTGGAGGAGAGGGGAGTGGCCGATAAGCCGCGTGAGAGGGAGAGGGCAGAAGTGAAGAAGGGCAGCGTTCTGCTGGTCTCGCAAGCCGGCGTGTGGAAACTGGACGTGTGTGAAAACGTAGCACGTGTCTGTGGCGACTGTGTGTGTGTGTGTGTGTGTGTGTGTGTGTGCGCGCGCGCATGCATGTGTGTGTGTGTTTGAAAGAAGGGGTGAGTGGGTGCGTACATTTGCTAACGGAAAGAGTGAAATTCTTCGCCGTACACATTCATCACTTTCACTACCACATATAAAAGTATGTTTGTTTTTTTTTATCGTGAGAGAGAGAAGAGAGAGAGAGAGAGAGAGAGAGAGAGAGAGAGAGAGAGAGCATATGTTGTTCGTTCATTGTAGATGATACTTTCTTTTAAAAGTGTAGAGGCTGACATGAACATCAAGAGTGAGAGTAAAATACAGTTCTTCAAAAAGCCACTACAGTTGCAAAGACTAGATTTTAAAAGATGTATTCTAGGCAACATGATGGTATGAAGATGGCAATTCTCATCAAATCTAAACTTTTCTGTAATTTAAGGGAGAGCACAGCCCGAGAAAACAGACGGACAACCAGACACAACACACACACACACACACACACACACACACACACACACACACACACACACACACACACAATGTCCTTGAGAGGACACTCACCACACCTACATACAATGATAATAATGGCATAGCCAGTGCCAGATGTTACCCAAGGTCTAACCAACGTGTTGGGCTGATGCATAGGTCAGACATCTGCTAAGTCGTAGCCATGAGACCCTCTTCTTAAATTCTCTCATCACCATTTGTTAATTCATCCATCAACTTAAATCATGCCCAGTGTTATTTCGAAACCTAGCGGATGCGGTGAGTAGATATGGACTAGTCCGCAAGCAATGACACCTCCTTGATGAAACTGAATTTTTAAAAAAGTTAAGGGGAGCGAATATTTCTCTTACATACAATGCCACCAACTTTAAAGTTCTCTCCCTTAGGCCTTAACCACTTGGCATACACACACACACACACACACACACACCTCACCTCCACCCCCCCCCCCCTCCACCCTGTATGTGTGTGTGTGTGTGTGTGTGCGTGCGTGCGTGCGTGCGTGTGTGTATTAGTGTGTGTGTGCGCGCGTATGTGTAGAGTAGTTAAACACAGAAAAGGAAGAGTATGTGCGGGGTCAGTCGAGGATAGAGGAGGTGGAGGTAGGGGGTGTAAAAAAAAAAGGTTGAGGGACAGTGAAAGGTGGTAGGAGTTGGGTGGTGGGACGCAAAACAGAGGCTGAGACAGACAAGACAGGCGAAGAAACGGAAGAGACACCCATACTTTTACAATTCCACGGAATTTCCGTGAATCACCTCCATCTCGTCCAGGAACCACGCAATCCTTGATCCCGTCGAACAATACGGTCACATTTAACAGACACAGCTCACCCCCACACGCCCCACCCCACACCAACCCCCACCCTTTCCTCTCCGTACCCCCTCTACACCAGTCGCTTTGTATTCGAATCGACCTCGTAACATGGTTAGCGCTTGGCCTTCAACTTGGGACAACTGACATTGCGTCGGGGCAGCAGGTGATGCACAAGGTTGACCTGCATGTGCCACAAAAGCAAAGAACGGGTGTGTAGTTGAGCTCTGGCAGCGCTACACCGGACTGCTTCTCTTTGTTCAATCTTTGACTCTGTGTTTTCCAGTCTTCGTGTAGAACCAAGCTCGGAGTTCTGTGAAGAAGAACAGAAAAGAGCAAAATGACAAATGTTGATTGTGGCCGTGAAGAAGAAGCAGGAGAAAAAGAAGAAGAAGGAGGGGGAGGAGGAAGGGAGGAGGAGGAGGGGGAGGAGGAGGAGAAGAAGAAGTAGAAGGAGGAGGAGGAAGAAGAGGAGGAGGAGGAGAAGAAGAGGAAGAAAAGAAATAGATGTAAGGAACAGAACTTGCTGCTTGACAACCATATTAAACATACGTCTTGCAAGAGCAGCGCGCGTATGCTTGCAACAGTGACAGTCTGTCAGTACACCGAACTTCGAGATTCTTTGTTACAGTCAGAGGGTTAGTTCGTACACACGTGGCGAAGAAAGAAAGTAAGCAGTTACACCATGTTCTGATGCGAAATGTGATTGAAAGATTAAAAAAGTTTTGAAGGGGAAAGCTTTCCAGTGCTGAAATGTTCGTCCTCTTCGAGTACGTTTGAGGAGGGAAACAACTTCTGTGATTACTTTTGTGTGTGTACTGAGTTGTTTCCCTTTGTTTGTGAATCTCTCTCTCTCTCTCTCTCTCTCTCTCTCTCTCTCTCTCTCTCTCTCTCTCTACTACGTATACCTTAGTATATGTCTGATCTGTGTGTGTTGTCTATCTGTTTGTGGATGTTTGTGTATATGTCTGACCGGTCTGTTTGTGAATTGTGTATATGTCTGATCTGTGTGTGGATGTTTGTGTATGTCTAATCCGTGTTTGTCTGTAGATGCGTGTGTGTGTGTGTGTGTGTGTGTGTGTGTGTGTGTGTGTGTGTGTGTGTGTGTGGTCTGACCGGTCTGTTTGTGGTGTTTATCCTGTTGATTTTATCGTAAGCGGGAAATGGCAACTTCTCTCTCTCTCTCCTCTCTCTCTCTCTCTCTCTCTCTCTCTCTCTCTCCTCTCTCTCTCTCTCTCTCACTTGCTCGCTCGCTCGCCCGCTCTGTCTCTGTGTCTGTCTGTCCGTCTGTCTGTGTCTGTCGCTGTCTCTCTTTCTCTTCTCTCTCTTTTGTCTGTCTGTCTCTGTCTTCTGTCTGTCTGTCTGCTCTCTCTCTCTCTCTCTCTCTCTCTCTTCGTGTGTCTGTCTCTGTGTGTGTGTGTGTGTGTGTGTGTGGTGTCCTCTATACCCCTGAAAGAAAACAGCTGCAGACAAAACCAGAAAGACCAACGTCATCGTCAACAAAAAGAACACTAACAACACTCTACACAGATTGTTCTTAGAGATAAAACGTTTACCTCGGGTCTGTCTGTCTGTCTCTGTCTGTCTGTCTGTCTGTCTCTCTCTCTCTCTCTCTCTCTCTTTCTCTCTGTCTGTCTGTCTGTCTGTCTGTCTGTCTCGTCTTCTCTCTCTCTCTCTCTCTCTCTCTCTCTGGATTTCTTAATCTTAGGATTTATTCGTTTGTTTAGTTCTGTTACTTGAGAACATCTTCCACCTCTTAAATTGTCGCTTAAATGTCCATACATTGAGGTATAATCGTGCTTCTTAAAAGAGTAAGAGAGAGAGAGAGAGAGAGAGAGAGAGAGAGAGAGAGAGAAGAGGAGAGAGAGAGTTCCGTCGCTTAATCGTAGTTCACTTAAGTCTTTTTTGTTTTGCCTGTGCGTCTGGACAGGAACAAGAAATGAAAGGAGGGTTGTGAGCGGGGGTGGGGAGGTGTATAAGATAACATACAAAACAGACAGGCAAACGGAAGGGCTCTTTTAGATATAAACTGTTGCCAATTCTCTCAGATCTAGTGGGGGGGGGGGGGGGGGGGGGGGGGTTGAGGGGGGGTGGGGGGAGGGGAGGTGGGGGGTGGGGGGGGGTGGTGAATGGTTGCATGAGGGAGGTAGGGGAGGGAGGACAGAGGATGGGGTGGGGGGGGAGTGGGGGGGGGGGAGACAAGCCGAAAACCGAGTTGGGGGGGAGGGGGGGCAATGACGGAGTAAGCGCGTGGGGGTGATGGTATGTAAGAGACTGCTATTTCCGACGATTCATGCGTTCTGCTGTCTCAAGCTGACGTCTGTGAAAATAGCACGAGTATGAAAAAGTAACATGTGTTCGATGTTGTTTTGGTGTGTGTGTTGGTGGTGGGGGGTGGGGGGGGGGGGAGGGGGTTGGGGGTGAGAGGGTACGTACATTGGCCTGTGAGCCTGTGGAACACGTATTATGCATTGAACTATATGTAAATATCACTTTTACGGTAAACAATCGAGAAAAGAGAAGAAGAAAGAGAGAGAGAGGAGAGAGAGAGAGAGAGAGAGAGAAGAGAGGGGAGAGAGAGAGAGATGGGGTGCGTGGTGTGTGTGGTGTGTGTGTGTGTGTGTGTGTGTGTGTACAAGGGACATAACTTCACACTGATGGCAGACACGACGTCTGTGGCTGTGGGCTCTTCTAATCTCCCCTACCATAAATTTGAAGACACGCCACGGCGTCGCTGGACATCTCTCTCTCTCTCTCTCTCTCTCTCTCTCTCTCTCTCTGTACTGTGTGTGTGTGTGTGTGTGTGTGTGTGTGTGTGTGTGTGTGTGTGTGTGTGTGTGTTTCTCTCTCAGTTTCTGTTTTCTCTGTGTGTGTGTGTGTGTGTGTGTGTGTGTGTGTGTGTGTGTGTGTGTGTTTCTCTCTCAGTTTCTGTCTCTGTCTCTGTCTCTGTCTCTCTCTCCTCTCTCTCGTCGTGTCGTGTTCGTGCTGTTTTGTGTGTGTGTGTGTGTGTTTCTCTCTCAGTTTCTGTCTCTGTCTCTGTCCTCTCTCTCTCTTCTCTCTCTCTCTCTCTCTCTCTCTCTCTCCTGTGTGTGTGTGTGTGTGTGGTGTGGTGTGTGTGTGTGTTTCTCTCTCTCAGTTTCTGTCTCTGTCTCTGTCTGTCTGTCTGCCTGTCTGTCTGTCTGTCTGTCTTCTGTCCTTCTTGTTGTGTGTGTGTGTGTGTGTGTGTGTGTGTGTGTGTGTGTGTGTGTGTGTTTCTCTCTCAGTTTCTGTCTCTGTCTCTGTCTCTGTCTCTGTCTCTCTCTCTCTCTCTCTCTCTCTCTCTCTCTATTCATGATTGCATGTGTTCTCACATCGATTCTGTTTATCCATGTGTCTGTCTTTGCGTTCTTTCTTTTTCTTTCTTTCTTTCCCGCTTTCGTTCTTTATGGGTTTTTTTCTTGCTGCACCCAGTTCTTTATTATCGTCTTTTTTTTTTTTTGAACATAGAATACTAAGGCAATGGTTTTAAATTGACAAAATAACAACGCTCGATTTCAATCCCCTGCCTAAAGGAACGCATCATATGTAGCAATAAGGGTAAGGCGTGCAACGGACAACAAGGTGGTAGCAGACTTTTTTTTTTTTTTTGCTGTCTTATCTTCTGTGCCAACTCAGTGACAGTGCACCCACTCCGCTCATTCCAACACCCCGTCCACAGCCACAGCCACGGCACCGGCAATCGACAGGGAGCAGTCAATATAATGTCAAGAGGCAACCCACCCGAGGAGACACTGCATTGCTGCAGAGTCACTTCGGTGGTGTTCAGTGGCGCCTGGTCTGATCCAATATGCGCAGGACACCATCTACTAAGCCCCCTACTGACAACAATAATTAATTTGTCCCGAGCCGGCGTGAGTGAGCTCTCCGTCCGGAGAGCATCACCACGTCCGTCCAGCGACAGCCCTCATAGACTCGCCGATAGCGGTGACTCCGACGGAATCAAAGCAAGGCCACAGACGTGGAGAGGATATCGAAACTGAGGTCACCATGAGAGAAGGGCATGAAGGGCTACAGAATTTGAGACTTTTTACTGCTGATCGATCTGAATCTGGGTGAAGAAGATAATGCTACGGATATCCATTCCGGTCTGAGACTTCATGACAGGGATGTACTCCACGCTTACTTTCATATTAAATCGCGCATCAACCAGGCCCGAGATATACAGGCACCTGCAGTGTTGGTCAGGAAATTTGAGCAACACTCTGAAAGACGCATCCATTTAGCGGATGAAGCTCGACTGTGTAGTCCAAGTCTTCCCAACTGAGCCTGTACTATACTCAACTCTGGGGAGGAGCCGGTCGGGGCAGAAAAATCCCACATGGCTCTGATGGGAATCGAACCCACGACCTCCCAGCGACGCCAACCACTTCGCCACGGCGGCTGGTAGGAGCTAGCAGATTTTGTTACGTGAGAGGCCAGCCCCCTCCCCCCTCCCCCCCCCCCCCCCCCCCCCCCCCCCCCCCCCCCCCCCCCCCCCCCATCCGTCCAGCTGAGTAATTCTCTCGCCACTGAAGCGGTAAGTTACCTGCGCAGGTGTATGGAGACTCAAACCAAGGTGAATTTCAATAGGGGAGGGGGGGGGGGGGGGAAGTGGCGAGAAGACATACTGATCTACCATTTCTACTCTTTGGTTTTTAATACAAATCTCAGAAGGGCCGTTAAGCCTTGATACGTACCTCGGGCTGAACTATAAAGATCATTACTTATTAACTGGATTTAAGTCTTGGTTACTGTTCGGCTTCTATGCTGAAGCTCATTATTGTCGCGTACTCTTTGGCCGTTACTTGTGATAGGAGTCGCATGCATTTTGTCTACGGTCGTCTACGGAGATAAGAATCCTTGATGGCATCCATTGTCGGTGGAGCTATGAAGTCTCGTTCTTTGTCTGGATTGTTTCAGATGGAAGTACAGAGTACAGAACATTTAATTAACCGCGCAAGAGTGGTTGTGGACGATAAATCGTTTCATGTTCTTCGTGAATCGAATGAAATTGTAGCGTGTGTGTGTGTGTGTGTGTGTGTGTGTGTGTGTGTGTGTGTGTGTGTGTGTGTGTGGCGTGCGTGCGTGCGTGCGTGCGTGCGTGCGTGTGTGTGTGTGTGTGTGTGTGTGTGTGTGTGTGTGTGTAAGCGAAAGGGTGGGTGTGTGGGTGTGACTGAGAAATAAAATATGACATAATAATTTTGCCTCAAGGTTCTAGTAAATAGTTTAGGAGAGAGAGAGAGAGGAGAGAGAGAGAGAGAGAGAGAGAGGAGAGAGAGACTCACAGACACACAGACTGACCTACGGTCCGACAAAGAAAGACACAGTTTGAGTATTTTTACAGGCTGATTCTCAAACTTCATTTTGGATTGCAAACTATCGAATACGTGTTCCATTGAAACTTTTGATTTAGAACGCAACAAGTGTCTGTCAGGAGATGCTCGAGGATGCTGAAGTGTTTCCAAATGACGTGTTACATGGCCTGCATTTGTGCCTCTTGCTCCTTGAAGCATGCTTTCCAACTGTCGGTATACTCCAGCTTACGTAAAAAAAATCTTTTAGAGATAGTCCTCAAGAGAACCTTGCGCAAAAGCGTATTGCAGTATATTCTAGTATGTTTTGATGTGTCGTTCTGTGTGGCATTGATTTTCCTCACCATATTGTGCTGTACCAAGATGTATTCAATCTTTTGTAATTCGGATGCTTCGGACACTTACAATTCTGTTTTAAACCTGAACGAACTTAAATCTTCCCCTCAGACGTATAATGGCTTCTAGGATGACCCAGACAAAATCCATTACACTGTGTCTGAGACATCCTCCTGAAACATCTCTCTCTCTCTCTCTCCTAATTTGTCCTAAAAGCTATAATCATATTTAGACTACTAGGTTCTTCGCCTCTTCAATATAGATAGCGCTAATCATATCCTTTACCAAACCTAAACCTGGCAAAGCTGAACAAATCCACACAACTATCGCCCAGATACACTAACCAGCTGTCTCTGTGAAATAATAGAAAAAAAAAAGGCTAACTCACTATAGATGCGAAAATTAGAAACTGACGGACTCGTCTCGAAGGATAAGGCCCGTTTCTTCAAATACAACACTACAATCGACTTATTTTGGTCCGCTTTGGAACTGTATTCGAAACTGATTTCTTCACAAACAACATGTCATCGTCCTTTTAGTTTAAAGTGGAAGAGGGGTTTGGCACTGCGTGGAAATTTGCACTTTGTCTTCTTACCTCTTCCATCATGATTTCCGACTGACAGAATTTTTTCACAATGTTCCAGTATGAGCAGGAGTTAGGACAGGTGTTCCTCAAGGCAGCACTCTGTGGCCTGCACTTTTCAGCATAGAACTCACTGATATTTTCCAATCCATTAGACAAGGTTCAGAATCTTCACTGCTATTCTTAATTAGCGTTGTATACCATAGAGAAATCTTTTGCTAGGATTTCAGCGTCGGTTCCACTTGAACGCTAGCGATATCCAGCGAGAGAGAGAGAACAACGGCTCGAAATGTTCAAAAACTAAATATCCGTTTATATGTTTTCAAAAACGTCGGAGTATTCTTTCAGGAACCAGAAATTCAGTTGTAAAAAAAAACCCAGCTGTCAGCGATGCAACATTTCTTGGTATATTTGAACATCGATAAACGTTGCCACATTATAATGGCATTATAATGATAATGATGATACTACTACTATTTCTACTACTACTGATAATAATTATGATAGTAGTAGCAGTAGTAGTAGTAGTAGTAGTAGTAGTAGTAATAGCAGCAGCAGCAGCAGCAGTAATGGTGGTAGCAGTAATAGTAGTAAATAAATAGATAATTGAACAATAAACAATCAGAGAAAGAAAGAAAGAAAGAAGGAAAGAAAGAAAAGAAAGAAAGAAAGAAAAGACTAACTAAACCAACCACGCACCCTTCCTAGCAAAAAGCCATAATACGATCCGTGCACAAACTCAAACGGACTGGGATACCGATCGAAAAAAAAAGCAACATCCTTGGACCTATACAGAGCATTGATTTGTTCGAAGTTCGTGTACCGTTGTATGATCTGTAGATCGGCAAAACTGTCCTATCTCAAAGAGCTGGCCCCTTTCCCACCAGCCACGGCTTTGATTTAGCCAGTAAGGTTTCCGAACCACGCGCCACGGACAAAATTAATGCCCAAACTCAAGTTTTTTTTTTGTTTGTTTGTTTTTCTCACCGATAGAATCAAGCCGGATGAAGCACTTCAGCCGTCTTCTGCCCCGCTTCTAATAACCATCTACTGTCTGCATATTCTCATGCACAGTTTTGTCCACAGCGCAAAGTTCTGGCTGTGAACGATGCCTTCTTAAATCTCAACACAAAAACCCGTTGGTCTTCACCGATTCTCTTCTCTGCAGTCGAAGGGGCCATTACCATCCGTTAATACAAACCATCTAGCGATTCTCTTGTTGTTCCACCAGTTGTATACTTTTTTTATATCTCAAACATGGTCGTAACAGTATTTTTCTCGCATGAATCCCAGATCATGTTGACATTTGGGAGGTAACAATGCCGCTAACCAGCTTGCTAAGAGTGCAAAAAAATTCCATTCACAGACCTCAGAACTGCAAAGATAGGGTAGCAAAGACTTATTGATTTGCTCACACAAACTGGCATCAAATCAAATTCACTAACACATAAAGGCACTGCCTTCCCTCTATCGTTGAGAGAAAACAGTGTGGTGTAGATTACTGTTGCTCACACTTACTACACCCATTTCAACTGTATGGTTGTGAGGGGATTGTGGTGCATACTGTGTGGTAAACCACACTGCGTCATCTTTTTTTCTTTTTTGAGTGTTGGGATGTGTACGATCAAAACCACAACAAATATTTTGCTGCGGATTCTTTGGAGACTGTACCCAGATGTTCCACCGGACGTGATTCAAATTTCTTTTGAGGAAATCGTATCTATCGTTTGGTCTGACTTAACTGCGGTTGAGGACAGACTTTGTTTTAGATCAGTTTTTATAATTAATGACCAGATTTTCAATGTCAGTCATGGCATTTTCCTTTTGTCTTTTACCGGTTTTCCCTTGCTTACGGTCCTGACATGGCCACTGTGTTCAGCTGGGTTCACACACACACACACACACACACACACACACACACACACACACACACACACACACACACACACAGAGCACGCACAACACAAACAAAACACACACAACACACACACACACACACACACACACACACACACACACACACACACACACACACACACACACTTTCTCCCTCCCACGTCTAATATCACCCTTAGTGAAAAGACGTTAAACTGAAGAAGAAGAAGAAGAAGAAGAAGAAGAAGAAGAAGAAGAAAAAGAAGAAGAACAATAACAACAACAACAACACAACAACAACAACAACAACACAACAACAACACACACACACACACACACACACACACACACACACACACACACACACACACACACAAGTAACGACATCAGAGTAGCAGGAAGCACCCCCCCCCCCCTTCCCTCCACCCTGTCGGCGTTCTACCTCTCCCCTCGCCCACAACCATCAGCGGTGGACACAAGTGGGTGCAGCGCTCATCGTTGTAGTGTCCCCCCCCCCCCCTTCCATCCTCTCTTATCCCTCACGGCCCCGGTGGGCCCATAGACAAATGACAAATGACCAGAAGTTTAGACACGATGTACAGCGCGAAACAGATGGGTATGCATTGTTCAGCATTAGCTGACCACCAGCCTGACTGTCGCACGCACAATGCCATACACTTGAGATCGAACGAACAAATGTGACGTGGGGGTGGGGCAGGAGGGGGAAAGTGGAGGGGGGGGGGGGGGGAGGCAGGGGAGCGGGTAGGGAGCAAGCGATCTCAGAACTCAGTGTATCTGTGACAGCGCGTTCACCGCTGCATCCCGTTTGCCATACATTTATTCATTTATTTATTCCAAACGCCTGGTCATGTATCGTCTGTCTCTCTAAAGAGATGTGGGTTCTCCGGATTCTCTGCGTCTCATACCAGGAGCGTAAGACAAATCACTTTGTCAAGCAGCTAGTCAACGTATAACGCTGGTTGATAAGATCTTCCAGCTCACTGTTATCAAGCGATATAACCTTGCCCGTTACAAAGCATTCATCACTCTGCTATGACTCCTTGTCCTCGATCATACTAGGAAGAAGGACCACAGCACTGTTCAGACTTAAAACCTGCATTGAAGGACAGGACCATCTTCATGAAACACAAGATTGCGCGAGGGTACTGGTAAACATACTGCATCTTCCTCGGCGCATGAAAGACACGGAGATTCTCAGAGCGGATCCGGAAAGAAGAGAATCCGTGCCATGAAAATGAGATGTTACCGCAAGTAGGCTACAAGATGTTGGGTGCACTGATTATGTATCACCAATCAACAAGTGCGTCAAACCATCAGGTAGAACATAGACGATCTACTAATATCACCGAGGAAAAGAAGACTGCGTTGGTACAGGCATGAAACAAGACCTAATGGCCCAGCTAAATCTGTCCTCCAGGAAACTGTCGAGGAAAGAGACTGGGTGGAGGTGGAGAGTAGGAAACAGAAAATAAAATTAATGGAAACCAGTGACGATGAACTGACACCATTGAACCGTGGACAGGGAAAACATTTGCAGAGACAACAAGACCTCGGCACACAACAACCGACAGAACTGGAGGAACTCTGGTGAACTGATCTTAATAATAATAATAATAATAATGTATAATACTTATATAGCGCATTTCTTGTTACACAACTCAATGCGCTTACATCCACCATTTGCACTTATTCATCAACACTCGTTTACACAACGGGCTGCCTACCTGGGTAGTGCCGACTGAAGAGCTGCCAGCTGGCGCTTCATTCAGTCGTTTCCCGTGTCATCCAGTCAATATCGTTCACTCAGTTTCTTTACTTCCTTCATTCTTTTTTTTTTTCCATTTCTTACGCAGGGTGCATGCTGTGTGTAACGTGTCATCCATACCAACGGCCAAACTGGCCTACTCTTCCGAAAGTTGGTGATAGGATTTTACGTGTGTGCAAGATATTATGCGTGCGTTCACACACGGAACCTCGGTTTATAGTCTCATTCGAAGGACTGTATGGGAAATGGAGTCAGAACTAATGTTAACTCCGAGGGAAAAATCCCCCTGTACCGAAACGCCCCGGCAGAGATTCGAACCCGCAACCCCGTGATCACCAAGATTACGAGTCAGGCGCTCTACCAACTGAGCTATTCCGGCTCCCAGTGTAATGCCCCAACGGCTTTCCACGAAGTCAACGGAGTAGAGTCAGGAAGATGACACTAAGGAGAACAGCTTGACAGCAGAATGTCTTCAGAGAAAGAAGACGACACCACGCCTTGCTCATCAAACCATTCTAGAAGGT
>CM065728.1:55808420-55810920 GCA_033310375.1 Conus canariensis
GGTTGGACAACGGAGGTGAATAGACAGATGAGAAACCAGAACTGGTAAGGAAAGAAGGGAGGCAGGGGTATGGGTATGGGCACCTAGAAACCATAAGAAGTTGCGGCTGCTTGTGGAACTAGTCACCAAAATCTGTGTACAGAATCTGGTCTTTATACTCGCAGTTCTATTAGAACAGGATACTTTACAATGGGAACGAAGAAATGCTGTGTGTGTGTGTGTGTGTGTGTGTGTGTGTGTGTGTGTGTGTGTGTGTGTGTGTGTGTGTGTATGTGTGTGTGTGTGGTGTGTGTGTGTGTGTGTGTGTGTCCGTGTTCAAAATGTGTTCCACTCGCTCCAGACAAAACTACAGGGCCGATCTTTCTGAAAATTTGTAAGCATGTTCATTATGGGTCAAGGAAGATGTCCAATGTTTTATTTTACCGTTATATCCGTTACTAACGGCTATAACGGCCCATAACGCTTTTTCTTCTTAATGGAATATCTCAGAAAATGCTTGGCCGATCTTTCTGAAAATGTGTAGGTATGTTCATTATGGATCACGGATGATGGCCGATGTTTATCAGAATAGCCGTTACTAACGGCTATAACGGCGCAAAACGGTTTTTCCCTTTATGGAATATGTCATGCGTATTCAAGATAAACTGGGAGTATGTTGATATGTTTTGCATCTTGTTACATATATGAAAGAAAGAAGAAATAGACTCAAACTTTATTTTGTTTCAAGATTAATAATGGTATGTGCACTGAATAGTTGGCTAATGATTTTCCTGAACTACTTTGAGGACGGAATCCTTATTATGGACGTTAGAGCACTAAGGCAGGTAATTCAAAGGTGAGAAACTGAGATATGCCAAAACTTTACTCCTGCTGCCGCAAAACCATGGGACTCTTTAACAGATCAGATTAATATGTGTAATTCCTTAAGTGCCTTAAAACAGTACTTGTCTTCTCATCATTGCGTTGCATCCACAAACTTTTACTTTGGTCAGAGGAAAGAGCAGATAATCCATTGTCACCTTCGATTCGGGTTAGTGATATAAAAACGACATGTTCAGTCGCCAATTAGTGGATGACATGCCCAGATTGTGCCTGTGGTTATAAAAGAGAAACCAGTGAATACAATTTATTATTGAGTCCTCTCTTTGAGATAGTCCGTGTTAACAGGGTTCTAAATCTTGATCCAAATTTTGTTTAAATTCAAATTCTCTTAAATGGTAATCCTGATTTTCATGCTGATGCGAATATGTTGATATTTGTGACCGTACACAAATTTATTCCTGATTCCAATCAATTTTTCATTTTTATGTGTTAGAGTGTGCAGGTATGACCCTGACATGTATTATGAACAATCAGTTTAGAAAATTTTCCTTTCAAATGTACGATTTAAATTCTAATCGGGAGACTGGTCCCTGTCTCTCATTTTCCCCTCCCCTCTTCCCTTTTATTGCTTTTGTCAACTTATTCATTTATTCGGCCACTTTCTGCTTAGATCAAAAGATCATTGGATTCACGTATTCAGTAGATCATTCCGAAAACATGTCGTTTTCGTAACAGATTTTGTATTTGTCAACCAGTTTCAACGTAAAATGTCAGTTACTGTAACGTATACTTCAGAGCGTGTTATAAGGTATAAGCTTGACGCTGTTTTGATGGATATATTTTATGCCATTACTTTGAAAAGAAAATTGAATGAAATTATGTTAAAGCAAGATGTGATGTCTTTAGGCTGAACTCTAAATCGCAGTTGTTGTTTTTGTTGTTGTTGCTGTTGTTGTTGTTGTTGTGTGTGTGTGTGTGTGTGTGTGTGTGTGTGTGTGTGTGTGTGTGTTTACCGACCGCCATCTAGTGAGAACTATTTTGTGAATTTTCTCATGTATTTTATTTGTGACGTCTGAAGAGGATATGTTCGTCGAAGATCCATGTGTCTGCTTTGCATCGTGCATGATGTATGTGTTCCTTTGCACTCTGCACTGAGTGGGTTGTGTAGTATGTAAGCGTTTCCATTTTGCAGTCTGTCTTGTGTGTGTATTTCTTGTTTTCATTAACACTGCAAGCCGTTTCATGTCGTGCAGATACACGTGTCATCCGCTCTTTTGGAACCACAGTTTAGGTCTTTGAAAAAGCAAACATACAAACTAATGAACTGATCAGCATTGTCTTGTCTTGTTTGTTAATATTTTGGTAAGAAGACTACACAAAACAGAATAAAGAATCAGCAACTAAGAGGGGAAAAACCCAACCTTTTCATACCCATTGTCAGGACAATCTTTCAATACAAGTATTATGAAAGAAACATGTGAAAGTCGCAGTCCGTACTCGTAAAAGTCGTCCACAAGACAACTCAAAAGATATAGCGACTTATGAATGGTAAGGAGTATTGTAAAGATCATGCAGACGTTTGGAACGTGCTGGACAAACCAATGAGAAAGATTTTTGTATGCTTCCTACCACCAAAGAACTCTACAATTCCATCTTCTCTTGGATGGAACAAAAAAGG
>CM065728.1:55813420-55818420 GCA_033310375.1 Conus canariensis
TTTTTTTTTCGGGAAGCAGGATCAAATCTCGCTCCATCATTCTGTCTTTTCTATCTCTCAATTTTCTTAGCTTCTCCATCTTTGTTTTTCATGTATGAATGGTGTGTGTGTGTGTTGTGTGTGTGTGTGTGTGTGTGTGTGCGTGCGTGCGTGCGTGCGTGCGTGCGTGCGTGCGTGCGTGCGTGCGTGCGTGCGTGCGTAGTGGTGTGGAGTAGAGAGAGAGAGAGAGAGAGAGAGAGAGAGAGAGAACGAACGAACGAAATGTTATTAAAAGAGGGCAGTGGAATAAGCATAAACAACGCCTTTTTACATTCAGCCTTTGGGCACTATATATATGTATACACACACACACACACACACACACACACACACACACACACACACACACACACACACACACACACAGAGAAGCAAACTGGGCACAAATACAAACACGTACAATAATTCAACAAATTAGGGGAAAGAGTAGCGAAAGAAGAAACGATAAGCCGAAAACGGGGAAGAAAATGTGCAAAGCAGCCCATCAGTCACAACATGAAATGCTTCCAGCCTCCAGAACTATATGGCCATCCCTCTCCCACACATTCCATCGCGCCCAACATCTGCCACCACCGTCACTACTCGCACCCTGTGTACCCGATTCAAAGGCCTGTTCACATATAAAACAACAGACAACTTTCCTATATGCCATCAACTTCCACACACTTCACAAGCACAAAAATATAGGTCATCCAAAGGGGCTATGCCTAAAAAAACGAAGACGAAGAGGAGGAGGAGGGGGGGGGGGGAGAGAGAGAGAGAGGGGAGAGAGAGAGAGAGATTTAGACTTTATTGTGTGTGTGAGCGTGTGCGTGGTGTGTGTGTGTGGGGTGTGTGTGGTATGTGTGTGTGTGTGTGTGTGTGTGTGTGTGTGGTGTGTGTTCTAATGACACAAGACAGGAGTCAGAACAGAGAGAAGGGCTTTCATCTTCACTCATGTGCATTGATATAGTAATGGCGAAATTATAGCTCGTGTTTTAATGGCCCCCAGGCGAGCCTTCTTAATCAGCACATAAAGGTGTTAACTGGCGATGGATTTAAAGGAATTCTTGAGCAGTTGGTGGTGGGAAGTGGGAGTGGTGGTGGGGGTAGGTGTATGGGGGTGGGGGGGGGTTGGGGGGGGGGGGGGGCTTCGGCATGCATAGCGTGAGAACTTGTTGGCATTTGTGGTAATGTGGGTACTTCATACACATGGTGATTGCCAAGCCTGAAGGGCTGTGTTTGGAGCGTAAGGAAGTGCTTTTACACGCTATTCAAGGCTTCTCTCTAATTCCCTATATCTTTTCCAGTCTTTTTTAACCTCTCTCTCTCTCTCTCTCTCTCTCTCTCTCTCTCTCCCTCTTCTTAATTCCCTTTATCTTTTCCAAACTTTTTAACCTCTCTCTCTCTCTCTCTCCCCACCACACCACACCACACACCCCTCACCACACCAACACACCACACACACACACACACACACACACACACACACAGAGAGAGAGAGAGAGAGAGAGAGAGAGAGAGAGGAGAGAGAGAGAGAGAGAGAGAGAGAGAATAAATAAATATTGATTCCTGAACCACGACAAATGTCATGACTATACGCCCTGTATATTGTGCTTATCTTTAAAACCAAAATGATGCACTCTGAAGACAAAGCAGATGACCATAACTGAAGATCTTGAAAACCATAACGATACATTCCGAAGGCAAGGGAGACTACCATAACTGACGATCGACAAACCCAGCCACTAGACTGTACTTCCTGACCCCGATCCAAAGAAGCGGAAGTTACTGCTCCTTATGGTCACACAGAGAAGATATAATCTGGCATCGTTCTGGAGTCAATACTAAAATGATAACTGGTGGAGGGAGTAATTAAAGAAGCCATATTTTTTTCACTACACAGCAGAGGAGTTAAAGTGGCGGAAAGAGACTTTCTTCTTCATTCAGTGCATCGATATGTTAATGGCAAGATTATAGCTCGTGCTTTAACGGCCCCCAGGCGAGCCTACTCAATGAGCACCGTGAGGCTGTAAACTGGTGATGGACTTCCGGGCATTCCCTGGCAATTGGGTTAGTGGGCATGCAGCACGCAATGCGTGAGAACTTGTCACCGGGGAGTGTGTTTATGCGGGTATTGTAACCCAGAGCGCAGCTGCAGCCTGAAGGACTGTGTCTGTGGAGTGTTGGGGGATGTGTCTTAGATGCCGTTCAGGAACTCAAGATCCCATCTCTCTGTTCCTCTTCTCTTGTGTGTGTTGTGTGTGTGTGTGTGTGTGTGTGTGTGTGTGTGTGTGTGTGTGTGTGTTTGTGAATATGCATGGTGGTGTGTGTGTGTGTGTGTGTGTGTGTGTGTGTGTGTGTGTGTGTGTGTGTGTGTTCTTCAATTAGTGTCCTTCATGAAAGTGATTCAGACATAGTGAGTTGTGGTGAATGGAATAAGTGGATATGTCTGTAACAGTTTACAAAAAAAGAATAAAAATGTATCCCTTTTGTCCTACGTGTGTCATTGCCCCACCTTGACTAATTATATAATGAATAGATAAACTAGTAACAATGGACAATTGAATTACCAAATCAATAAATTAACAATTTTACAAATAAATACTCAGTGAACTATGCAAAAACCTTTACATACAGATTGAAGAATTGTGTGTGTGTGTGTGTGTGTGTGTGTGTGTGTGTGGTGTGTGTGTGGTGTGTGTGTGTGTGCTGACAGTTTTCTCCATGCTTTCAACCCATTATTAGTTTCATTTCCATGGCAAACTGACGAAGCCCCTCCACCACAACCTACAATAAGCAATTGGTATCGGGTTATCATACAGCGAGCTACCGGAAGGGGTACAGCTCAGCTTTGAAGTCACTGTAGCTGTGTTTGGATGTGCCTTTGTAGCGGGAACCCTGTTGACAACAATAATTACATAGTTGAGGACTAAGTCAGATGAGTGTCCTCATGATGAGGCATCCACCAAAGGCAGTTTCCATACACTTGCCAGTACCAGTAACTTTGACATGAATTCAGTACAGATATGAACTTTGTGAGAGAATTGTTGTCACTGAAAGAGCTTGGTATGAAGAGCCCAGAATCTGAGACGATCTTTCACGATTATGGGGATGATGACGATAATGACTTTAATGCCATGGCGTTCCATACGGCCTTGGATTTCATGACAATGGTAGTCTCTCTGGTTCTGTTCGTGATGTGTCCTGGCAACATCCAGACCCAAGAAATACAGACGTTTGGTAAGCTTTTGGGTAGCAGTCAGACAGACACATCTTAGTAGGTGAATGAAACTCGACTGTGTAGTTGTGGTCTCCTCACATGACCCTTTAGGGCACTCTGCGACTCCAGGTTGGCATCGCTTGAGCCAGGAAAAAAACCCACAAATGCAACGGATTGAGACACCAGGTTACAACTTCCCAGCATTCAAGTCCGAAAATACTAAACACTGCACCATGATAGATCACTGAGACTGACTGTGTGGTTGAGCATAACAGCACAAGATGGGAATCCTCAACAACAAGACCTCACAGGACCTACACCCTGGATGATAGTTTATAAAGCTATGGTGATGCTGTCGAAGACACATGAGACGGCAGTAATTCTCTCCCCAATGATTTTGTCATCTTAAAGAGCATTTCTAAACTGGAATTTAAAGACCAAGAAAAATGGTCGACCCAGACGGTCAGTGCCCCCGAATCAATGGTCAAATCACATTCAAAGTTAACAAAAGGTTTTGAATGATCAGCTGAAGTGGTGAGAAGAGGGAAAATGGATTTTCGTCTTCTGCAAAGTGCTGTGATATGTTAATCATGGAACTATAACTCTTGTTAAAGGGCTTCTATACAATCTGACTTAATGGGTGCACTGAAATTGATGGATTTAAAGAAATGTTGAGGCTATTGAGGATACTGGGGGTTTGGCATGCATAGTGTGAGATTTAAAAAGACATACACTTTAAAGATCTTGGAGTACATATACACACGCACTCCACTTAATATTGTGGAGTGCATATGTTTAGGTACTTTAAGGTCTTTAAGTGTCTGTCTTTATAAAATCAGAAACAGAGGCCTAGGAATTGGACTGGATACTACTGAAAAATGCATGATATAAATTGTCTACATCTGTCTCTTTGTATGCGTGTCAGTATGTTTTTTCTGTATGTATATGTCATGTGGAAATAAGTGCATGTATATATATATATATAGTTTAGTGTGTGTGTGTGTGTGTGTGTGTGTGTGTGTGTGTGTGTGTGTGTGTGTGTGTTGAAAGGGGGAAGAAAGGGCAGCTGATATGAGTGGCTTGGGGATTAATACTATCACGGGAAATAGAATAATAAACTTATAGAAAAAAAGAAAAGAGATTTAATCACACTTCACTATCGACACAGAATTGACATTTTACCTTCAGTCGTACAGTTTTTGTGTCCACCATTAATATTCACTCTTTCTGGTTTACAGAATCTTTGGCATTTTCTCTTATCGACTTATACAAGACTGAAACACAATGTTCTTTTTAAATGCCCTGTCCGTCCCCATTCAAGCCACTTTCAAAGCCAGTGCGTTCGCGCGCATGTGTGTGTGTGTGTGTGTGTGTGTGTGTGTGTGTGTGTGTGTGTGTGTGTGTGCAGAATTGAGAGAGATTTTACTGAATTAAGTTTAGAGTTTTTTCTATGTATTGTGTAGCATTTGCACAGCATTACTGATCTGTAAAGGTTACTTTGATGTTTGGTCTACGTGTGAGACAAAAAGTCTCGAAAGAGGCTTTGAAACAGTCAGCGGACTGTAAATATTTTGACAGATCATTCAGAGTCAAATACGTCCATTCACTTCTGAAATTGTGTATCCACTGACTTTAAAGTACTTCGGCAAGACAACTGTCAAAGCATACTAAGTTTCTTTCCTTTAAATGAAGCACTCAACTTAAAAGCCTAGTGCGTGGTTACAGGTAGCAAAGATGGGGAAGGTTGGGAATAGGGTCG
>CM065728.1:55824083-55831583 GCA_033310375.1 Conus canariensis
CACATGATCACAAGAAAATCTGAGGCAAACCGGGGCCCTTGTAAATTTTGGGTAACTTAAAACCCAAATACCAGCAAAAAAAAAGGGGGAATACCGTAATTGACGAAACCATCCCAAAAACCCCCTTCAATCAAATTTCCCCACCGAATCAAAACCTAGAAAATGGGGCTGCCACTGAAATCATCAGCAAAAAAAACCAAAATCAAGCAAAATAAGATAGGGGGGAATATTAAAAACTTTTTTTCTAAAAAAAAAAAAAAAAACAATTCACACACTAAAAACCCGGGAAAAAAAGAGCTTTTTTCCTGGGGACGATACTTGATGCGAAAAGCCGGTTTTAACCCCCCGAGCCCCTTCTCAAACACCGTAACGAAAATGGTGAGGGGTTTCCGGGATCCCCGGCAATTTGGGTATTATGAACCCCCCAAGCTTAGAAGTTCCCGGGGGTTTCAGGGGGGACCTTACCCCCCGCGCTGTCAAGGGCCTGAAAGCCTTCTGTAAGGTTAGGATGCCTTAAGGCTCCGGGGTTTTGTGGTTGTGTTGTGTGTGTGTGTTGTGTTTGTTTGTTGGGGTTGTGTGGTGTGGTGCGTGCGCTGCGGTGGTGTGTGGGTGTGGGGTGTGTGGTGTGTGTGTGTTGGTGTGGGTGTGTGTGTGCGTCGTTGGCGTGCTGCTGGTTGTTGTTGTGTGTGTGTGTGTGTGGCCCCGCGCCGCCGCATTTTTTTTGGGTTTTTTGTGGTGTGTGTGGTTGTTTTTGTGTGTCGGTGCGGCTATGTGTGTGTGTGGTTGTTGTGTTGTTGTGTGTGGTTTTTATGCACACCTCACTGTCAATGTCGCGTCTGCCCCTCTCTCTCTCTCTCTCCCTCTCCTCCCCCTTTTTCTCTCTCCTCTCTCTCTCTCTCTCTCTCTCTCCCCTGGCCAGAACGAAGAGAAACTACACTTGCATTGATACTTAGTAAAATAAAAAATTCATTGGATTTAGTACAAAATTTTTTTATGTATTGCCCAGATGTGTATGTCTTTTATAGGTAATATCTTTATTATTTCTATATAAATAAACAGTCAAGGGGCTTTTATAGATACACAAAATCAGTGTAAGTGACCATTCTAACAAAAACAAGCCATCATCTTTGTAAAATTTTTCCCCCAAACTTAAAGTGCTTTGGAAAACAACTGTTTTTTGTCTACTGTTCGGTTATTGCTCAAAAACAGAGGATTCAAATTATAAGCCATACATTTGGTTGGGGAAGGGGGGGGGGGATTAGGGAAGAAAGTTAAAGTATATAGGTGCTTGCGAATATTGCAATCAATCTGCCAAAACCCAAATTTATATTACGTCATCATCACATTAACATTTTTTTTTTTTTTTAAATTTTTTTTTATTGTTTTTCCCCCAAAAAAGAAAAGAAAAAAAAAAATACACACAATATGAAGAAACAGCAAAAGAAATAAACACAACATCTAATAAGTTAGGTAACAGCAAGAAAAACAAACAAACAAACAAAAAACCAAAGACCAAACCACACACACAAAAAAAAAAAAAAAAAAAAAGAAGAGAGAGATAGACAGTAGGAGAGAGAAGAGGAAGAGAGAAGGGGGGGGGGGGGGGTTTCAGTATAGCATTGTCTTTAAAAAAAAAAAAAAAAAATAAAAAAAAAAAAAAAAAAACAGTACTTATTGACAATGCTAAAAAAAATAAAAACCTTAAATCATATGCCCAATTTACACCCTAAAATTTTATACATGCTTTGATGAAAAAAAAAAAAATGTATATACAACAAATAATCACACATACCAGAAAAAAAGGGAAAAAGGCAGACAATAACGGACAGAAACAGCGAACAGACAACAAAAAAACAGGAAGACAGAAGGGTTGGGTCACAGCAAGTGAAGATGATTATGTTTAATCAAAGGGGTACATTTTTTCTTGATACCACAAACGAAATATTTCGCAGCTTACAGGGCCACACATAATCCTCAGAAAATTTTAAAAAAAAAAAGGGAAAAAAAAGATAATACTTATCTTAATGTTTTTATTTTATGCATCATACTTTTATATATTAATGCAAAAAGACATTTCCGAGACGAAAAAAAAAACAGCAGGTATTAGAAACAAAGCTTCAAAAACAAGCCATCTGGCATGAAAACCTGGGGTTCAGGGTTAATATGAGTTTTATTTTTAAAATTTATATCTATACGTCAACATTTTCAAGAAAACGCTACATGTGGAAGACTGCCTTCTAATTTTCCTTTAAGGAATGTTTTGCAAAAAAAAAGAAGTAAAAACAGAAAAAAATTGCGATTGTTATGTCGAAACCTAAATAGAAGACCTTTTGGGGCTTTTTTTTGTGCGTAGTGCATTTTTTTTTTACTAAATCAATTAACCTACCCAAAAAAACATTTGAATATGCTTTTTCCAAAACATAGGTCATAGAATCTTTAAATAGCCCGCAAAAACTGCATTTATCATTATCAAACTCCGTTTCTTTCAAAATAACTTGGGGTTTTTCCAACCCTTAAATTATTCAAAACGAAACCACTTGTTTTTTACATCTGTAATCTTAGTGTTTAAAAAAGCAGAATTCCAGTCATACTGTGAAATTTGATGTCCCACTTATCGCAGCAGGACCTCAACGATTATCAATCAGTAATCAAATAAGTCTTGAACCTTTAAAAATGGCAAACAAATTTTAAAAACATAATGGAAGTAATACATTTGTTGTTTTCGATGGTAAGAAAAATCCTTTTAAATTCTTTATTGCTAACTTATACCCGTATAATTAAAAAAAAAATGTTGACATCATTTTTTTTCCTTAAATTGCCGGGGGGAAAAAACTGACCATTACATCAAAAAAATTGCGAATAATAAACTTTTTTTGAACTTTTTAACACAATGTGTCTTTTCCCCCAACTTGAATACGTTTGTTGAAGAAACTGTTCAGCAAGTATTCAGCGGAATTTTTTTTTGGCAGACATTTGTAATAAAAAATTTGTAACTTCAAGGACTCCCCAGAACGGTTTAATTTGGAAATTTTGAGACAATCTCTTACCTGTTTACCATATGAGCCAATGGGGGAAAAATTCTGAAAGAATACGTTTCCATTTGGGGTTTATCTCTCATCCAGGGAAAACCGGGGTATTTTAAGATGTACAATTTTTACATGGGGAAGCCAATACCTCCACCGTATGTTTTATGCACTGTTTTCGACTGTTTTTTCTGTTTTTTTTTCCACAAAATTTTTAAATTTTTTCTGGCAGTTTGAAAGAAAACTCTGGGGGTTTTGGGAAAACAGCCAAAATGATCATTTAAAGGATGAGGATTTAAAATTGCTATTCACCTGGGGGGGTAATTTGGCTTTTAAAAACCCTATTTTGAACAAATGATTTACTCTGCTAGTTTTTCTGTGAGTTTATTTCTATCAATCTTTCAAGTCTTTTGTAAACCCAAAACCAAAAACAAATTTTTGGGGATTCCATACAATTTCTAATGGCCATTAGTTTTTGACTGTTTTTTACACTTCCAACCCCAAACTGCGCCTTTTTTTTAAAAATCAAATTCATTAGACCTAACACCATCGAATCTTAAAAGAAAAATCAATAAAATTTAAAAAATTTTTTATCCCCTGCGAAAAAAAACCGGTGTCATCAGCATATGAGATATTTTAAATTCATTTCATTCATTCTTTTTTCCCCAAATACTCGATTTCCCTTTTAATGGCTAATATTTCACACAGTTTTCAAGAGATATGGGGGGAAATTTTGGGCTCCTTGTCGACACCTTTTTTTTAAAATCAAAACCCAATGTGAAACCGTCCTTCCAAAAAAACAACTTTAAATTTTTTTAAAATACGCTTATCCATCTAAAAATATTTTTTTGGGAAAACCCAAAAGCTTTAGCTTTCGCAAAATTCCCCCCCTTTAAAAGAATCAAAGGCTTTTTCAAAGTCACTTTAACAACAAACCCGCAGCCCCTTTTTTATCTAAATAAATATATGTCAAAAAAATCTTAATTTCGCCCATGTATCTATTTCTAAAAATCCGTCTGACTTTTTTTTATGATTTTTGGAACACGATTTTTTCTGTTGGAATCAAGAGATCCTACTTAAAACGACATTTACAGAGAAAAGTCTCCTTTTTTTTTACGTCGGTTTTCACCTTTTGGGGTCAGAATATTTTTCCCCCCTTTTTACACATGACATTTTTTCCTTTTTTTAAACTTCATTTTTAAATCTAACGACAAATACACCAAAGTTTCCAAAAGACTTTAAAGAATTCATAGTAAAAAACCCCGGAACCGGGCTTTTTTTTTTTTTTTATTTTTTTTAAACTAGTCGCTTCCTCCAATTAATAAGACCTTCTAAGTCCGCGCTTCTGTTTCTTTTTAAATGGGGGATATCGTTCACCAAATCTTTTATATCACAATTTTCTACACTTTTTCGTTATTTATGTTTTATAAAACTATTACTTCTTTCAGTTTGTCTTCTTGATTTGTTTAAACATTACTTGTTTATCAATTATCTAGCCATTTTTTTTACTAATTAATCCGTTTTTCGAATTACAAAAATAACTCTAACTTTCTCCCATCTGCTATCCATCTAGCGCTGATCTAAACAAAACCCTTCATTCTTTTTCCTCGATATCCGACAGTCGTTCTTTTTTCTCGTAATGATCTGATACATCTTCATTTTCATTTCTTTTTTTTTCTAACTTAATAATGTCTTGTTCTAATTGTTTTTCCTCTTCATTACTCTGTCTTTTATACAGTACATAAGCAATTGTTTTTAAACCTTATTTTCATTAACAAAATCGAGAAAAAAATCACCCAGAAATTGAAATTGTAATTTGTCGTCTGTTTTAAATTAATATTTTCTGTATTTATAGCTATTCTTCTTTAACGTTTTCAATCAAATATTGATTTCACTACATATACTTATCTTTCAACAGAGACGAGTTAATTTTCCAAAAAGAATGCGCTTTATGCCTTCTTTAAAATTTTTAGCTTTAAAAACACAGCAAGTGCTGTTCTTAACCGGATTCAATGTCTACTTCTCATATAAGAAACAACTTGTCTGAATAAAAAGAAATCTACCTGGCCTGTTGAAAAGGATTAGTTTCCTCCACGTAAAACGGCGACACTCTGGGTTTAGTTCCCCCAAATATCATTCAGGTCTAGATTTTCGACCATTTTTTTCAACAGCCTTTTGCGTGAGGATTATTTTATTTTTTTAAATTATGATAATCTCAGAAGGGTCAAGGACCAGATTAAAATCCCCACCTATTAAAAATTTTCTATACTAAGCCCAACAATTTTTTGTTTGAGACAATTGTAAAATTCTGCGTCATCCCTATTTGGCCCATAATATTAATAAAAGGTAATCATTCCTATGTATCCTGCACGTATCATGAGAAAGTTTCCAGAATCATCCTTAACAATTGCTTAACCTTAAATTCAAAGTTGTTATTAAACAGAATTGCGACTCCTCTTGCGTTGGAAGAAAACTTGAGAAATCGCCTTATAGCCCCACTCAGACTGGATATACTGTTCCATCTTTTTTTCAAAATGATTTCTTGCAAGAAGTACACATGAATATTTTTTTACACCTTAGATAATGGAAGACATCACGTCCTTCTTCAAACTATTGAGGCCCTGACAGTTAATTGAGAGAATAACACACTACTGTCCATTTCTGTTTACGAAATAGCTTTGGAGAAGACAATAACATACATGTGTAAATACATCAAACCCAAAAGAGGTCAACAAACTCATAACAACTGACACATAAAATGAATCCATCCAACCCGGTCAAACTAAAGAATTTATAATGGTTTTGAACAAAAAAACACATACACCATGAACACACGGAAAACAATATCAAAATGAAAAAGCAAAAATCCATTATCACTACAATCATAATACAAAAACAAACAACAAAAAACAAATAAGATGATATTTGCTTGACCACCGCAAACGAGCAAAGGGGCATGCACAAAGATAAAATGTAAGACCTCGTTCGCATTATAAATGAATTGAAACATGCGTGCGCGTCAAGCGCTCACGCAGGTATCCAAAGGCGAGGGGCACGAAAAAAAAAAAAAAAAAAAAAAAAGGTGGCGCGGGAGAGGGGGGAGTTAGCATGGTCACCGTGATTTACACCGTCATTACTATGGCTCTGAACACACTTCACAGCTAAAACTGTGTAGTGTGCCTGGCGTCTGGGGCAGCGGAAAACCGACCACTGTGAGTTTTTCAAAATTGTGTCATTTTAATTTTTACTCTGTGCGCGTGTCACAGGTGCACGAGCAAACGAATAATCGTTTTTTTCCTTTCCCTCCCTCACTCTCTCCCCCCCCCCCCCCCCCCCATGCAATTTTTAATTGGGACAAAACAAAAACAAAAAACAAAAAAGGCAGGAGAGAGAGAGCGACAGAGAGAGAGAGAGAGAGAGAGAGAGGGGGGGGGGGCAGGCACGGGGTGGGGACACTATTGTGACAGGCATCACATATCACAATTGAAAAATCCAGAATTCCTTCGGGAAAATGACGTGTCCATTTTACAAATAACATCTTCATGACGCTGGTACGTGCAGCCCTCTCCCCCCCCCCCCCCCCCCCCCCCCCCCCCCCGCCCCCCCGAAGCTCCCATCACAACACAGCTTCAAATTAAACTCGCTGGCAATTCCCTTCCATATAAACAAACAACAACAACAAGAAAGCATTTTTTACCATTGCAAACGATGTACATCTACAGATAATCAGCATTATATTTATTCTATGGGAGAAAGAGAGAGAGAAAGAGAGAGAGAGGGGAAAAGAGAAGAGAGAGAGAGAGAAGACGGCGGGGGGAGGGGGGGGAGAGCCAGCCAGCCAGACAAACGGGCCCGGCAGACAGAGATGTAGGCATAAATAGCATGTAATCAGCAGTTCAGAGAGAAAGAGACAAAAGAAAACAGACAGACAGACAGACAGGTACAGACACATACAGAGAGAGAGAGAGAGAGAGAGAGAGAGAAGAGGGGACAAACGTTGATATTTCACTGTACATTCAATTTGGCAATCAACAATTCCTCAGAAATGATCTAATTGATTCTACCCAGAAAAAGTTTCATAATAGTAAAAATTGATATTTTCTTTTTTTTAACCGTTGTGTGAATAGCTTCAATAGAGCACATCTGTAATCCAACTTTCATTTCCTACTATTCACCCCTACCCTTTCTTTATTACCAGGTAAAAGGCCTCCATTCAAACACAACAAACATGGACACGCCGGTAATTCTAATCAAGACAGAGGGAAAAAACAATCATTTTCACATTGAAAAGCACGTCCAATAAAATTATTCAGCATCTACGTAATTCATGAAATAAAATCAAGAGAGAGAGAGAGAGCGAGAGAGAGAGAGAGAGAGAGAGGAGGGGTAGAGACAAAGAGACAGACAGACACAAAGATAGACAGACAGACAGATAGGTACATACAGAATATAAACAGGAGAGAGCGAGAGAGAGAGG
>CM065728.1:55836583-55839083 GCA_033310375.1 Conus canariensis
CACGCAAAACACCATGCATGCACATACACATTCGCCACGTTTTCAGATGATTCTAGGGTTACTACTTTCGATATTATCATTCCTTCTCCTGACTCGCCTCACCATACACACGTCCACCCACCTAATCCCCCCTCTCATCTCCCCTTTCACCCTCGCCTCTTACCCCCCCCCCCCCCCGCCCCCTACCCATTCTCAGCACAATTCCACCTCTGGGCATTTGCGGAGTGCATTATTAAATCCATCAGTCTGGCACACCTATCGGGGAGGTCTAAAAGATATACTTACTCTAGCAATTACTCCACCTCAGAATGGCTGACCACAGACCAGCTACCTCTCTCTCATTCATTCCACCCCAGCCTTCCCCGTCTCTCCCTTCAGGATGAACAGGCCAGTTTTTTCTTCTCGGTCTAGACACCCCTCGGCTACTTCTCTTATCGGGCTCTGCCTTGCAGTTTCTCTGCCCAACGTCTAGCTGAGAGAGTCGCCTCTGCTGGCAATCCAATCTGCTAGAAACACAGGTATATGTGGCCACCATTGCTATTGAGTTATGCACGGGGGGGACTGGGATGCTGTTTCTTGGGGTCTGTGGATGAAGAGATTGAAGGTAGGACTGCAGTGCGTTGAGGAATTTAGAAAACTGGAAAGAAAGTGAGAGTCTGGAATTATTACACTTGTGAGCTCAAGACTACTCTGTTCAGCATGCAACTTCAATCTTTTTTGTCATAAGATTAGGCAAACAATTTGCAGTTTCATACATGTGTGTGTGTGTGTGTGTGTGTGTGTGTGTGTGTGTGTGTGTGTGTGTGTGTGTGCGCGTGCGCGTGAGTGCGTGCATGTTTGTGCGTATGTGTGTATGTGTGTGTGTGTATGTGTGTGTGTGTGTGTGTGTGTGTGTGTGTGTGTGTGTGTGTGTGTGTGTGTGTGTGTGGTATTTGTTCCTGCTGCTCTCAAGTTTTCTCGGAAAAATGCTCTACCCCTTTTAGTCTAAATGCCGTAGCTGGGACTCAAACTCACAGCCTCTAAACCCACAAACCGAATGCTAACGATTGCACCTTGACAACAAGACTTTGCAAAAAGTTTGTCTTGGATATCAGTGAGTGTGCCTTGAAAAACAGTGCTGCGTTCTGAATACAAGTGAGACACAGTATTTCACCTTCCAGCAACTCATTCCCCAACGTACTACTTTTAGGGGGTCGGAATAGCTCAGTGGTAGAACGCCGGACTCGTAATCTTGGTGATCCTGGGGTTGCGGGTTCGAGTCTCCACCGGGCCGTTTCGGTACAGGGGGCATTTTTCCCTCGCAGTTAACATTGGTTCTGCGATCTAACTCCATTTCCCATACAGTCCTTTGAATGAGACTATAAACCGAGGTTCCGTGTGTGAACGCACGCATAACATCTTGCACACACGTAAAATCCCATCACCAACTTTCGGAAGAGAAGGCCAGCTTGGCCGTTGTAACAATATTGAACGATATTGACTGGATGACACGGGAAACGACTGAATGAAGCGCCAGATGGCGGCTCTTCAGTCGGCACTACCCAGGTAGGCAGCCCGTTGTGTAATCGAGTGTGGATTGTAAAGCGCTTAGAGTTTGGTCTCTAATCGAGGATAGGCGCTGTATAAGTTTTCACAATAATAATAATAATAATAATAGACTAGGACCTAAATTATCAAAACAATATACTACTCCCAAAAGAATTGCAGACAGAAGCAGCATAGCGTCATTCAAGAATCGATGCTCAAAAAAGGGAGTCTGGTTCAGTTTAGTTTTAATAAAATTCTTTTCAAGCGACGAGGCAGAGACCAAAGACAGGGAAATGGGGACTCCATTTTCTCTGTAAGTGCACTGATATGCTCATAACGAGATGATAGCTTGTAGTTCAATGGCTCCCAGGCTAGCCGTTTCAACGGGCGGCATAAACCTGTTAACTGATGATGGACTTCCACGCACTCTTTTTAG
The DNA here is from genome assembly GCA_033310375.1 of Conus canariensis. Lineage (NCBI taxonomy): Eukaryota > Metazoa > Mollusca > Gastropoda > Neogastropoda > Conidae > Conus > Conus canariensis. Next base: position 55,838,547 of record CM065728.1, read on the forward strand.
TCGCTTGGGATGCAGGAGGTTCGACATGCATAGCGTGCGAACTTGTTATGAGAGAACGTCTTACGTCTTTGTTTGAGTACTTTAACCTACAGCGTAAACTAGGTCTCTAAAGAGTCTGTATTTAGAATCAGAGACCAAGGACTGGTGAGAGCACATGATTGTACTGAGCTATGCAAAATAGATACCTTCTGTCTGTCTGTCTGTCTGTCTGTCTGTCTGTCTCTCGCTCTCTGTCTCTCTCTGTCTCTGACACTCTCTGTCTTTCTGTCTCTCTTTGTCTCTCTGTCTCTGTCTGTCTGGCTGTCTCTGTCTGTCTGTCTGTCTGTCTGTCTGTCTGTCTGTCTGTCTGTCTCTCTCCCTCTGAATGCATGTTATGTGAAAACATCTTTTACTGTGTACAGAACTTAGACATTTGTTATCACATGGAAATACAGGTTTATGATAATGGATATATATATATATATATATATATATATATATATATATATATATATTACTGAATTAACTTCACTGTTTTGCAATATACAAAGTGTGCAT
>CM065728.1:55841583-55849083 GCA_033310375.1 Conus canariensis
GTGTGTGTGTGTGTGTGTGTGTGTGTGTCTGTGTGCTTGAGCACGTGCGTAGGCGCAGGGGGGTGTCTTTGTATTGTGCATCTGCTCAAGGTGTAGCGCTGAAGATGCTGTTTTGTCTCATGTAGATTTCATCAGTAAAGCTCTCTGCGTTACCCTTAAACCCATGTCAGTTCAATTGCTATGCTTTGATCTATGCTCTGCTCCTGGTTGCAGCAGAGTGCGACAACTGGATGATGTAGCTGGATCGCACAGTCCGTTTAGTTCATCCCAACGATGTGCATCATACAAGCTCATCTCCCCACTATTAGATTGTTCGTCTATGTATTTGTCTGACTTTATTCAAGTTTAAAAGGCTATGCCAGTCTTGAATAAAAGTTACTCTGTGTTAGGTTTTCTTATGGGAGCAAAAAATACCCCACTTGTTTACTGTTTATCGTTTACTGTTCCCTGCCTCATTTCATTTCCGATTTTGTTTCGATTAAATTGAGGTTATTTGTATTTGTTTCTGTCCGTCTGTGTGTTTGTCTTTTGATCTCCCTTGCATCTTTGGGTGGATCCTCAAGCGTAGGCTCAAAGGTTGTCCCCTACTTTTTATACTATTTGTATAATGTCTTTAGTTTTTCAGCAACTTTTTTCCTCCCCACACTTTCGTTTGGTTTCATTTACTACTCTTCGCTGGCTGCTTTGGGGGTGCTATTGGATTCTTTTTTGCACCCTTGGTGGTGAGAACACCACAGTATTATGGACTGTGGTGTGTCTCTATTTGACGCCAGGAGCGCAGACAAAACCAGCCGCGTCTCCCTGATGAGTTCCGACCCAGCGGACGAAAGGCCTCGGAGCAGGCAATATAAATATATCTGCCTTCAAAAGGGATTTCGATGGTTCGCTTATGCAGCTAATGAAGAGGTTTCATATCTGTAACATATTTTCTTAATTTCATGTTCCCAGTTTCTCCATCTTTAATCTCTCCCCCCCCCCCCCCCCCCGTCCCTCCTTAAGTCCAAATCTTTGCCAAGTCATTACTATGAAGACAGTTCAGTTGTTGGCCTGCGCTTGTTTTTTTCCCCACTATTAGATTGTTCGTCTATGTATTTGTCTGACTTTATTCAAGTTTAAAAGGCTGTGCCAGTCTTGAATAAAAGTTACTCTGGTTAGGTTTTCTTATGGGAGCAAAAAATACCCCACACCCCACTTGTTTACTGTTTATCTCCTTTCGTTTATCGCTCGCAGCTGCCTATTTGTGTGTGTTTTTTTTTTGTTTGTTTTTCTTTACTAATTTGTTTTTCTCTGTGACTTTCCTTCCTGTTTTTGTTGTTTACTGTCTAAGCCTCTACCAGAGATTTAAGTTGCTTTATGATGTTCAGTTAGTGCTTGATTGCAACAATGTGTTCCTGTGACCAAGAGAGATAGATAGATGGGTATATATGTATCTCTCTCTCTCTCTATCTATATATATATATTATATATTGTTAAAAATATTTTTAAAATGAAGTGTTAAAATCAAGTTTGTTTCGAGCCTCTTGCTCTCGTCAGGATATCCTTTTAGGGCACGCTATCGGTGTTTTATAGCGTGCGGGATCTGATTCCATTTCTACGTGTGCGAGTCTCATTCGCAGCACGTGTGGTCTGTGGATTTTAACACTTCATTTTAAAAATATTTTTAACAGATGTAGCTCCCTAGACGGTTGAGCTCTTTCAGATTTTTTAAGGACATTGAGAGAGACAGAGACAGAGACAGAGAGACAGAGAGGGGGAGAATGAAAGTTTTTATTCTTGTGGTATTTCTTTTATGGTTCTCACAATGATAACATTAAGTATCAATCATCATCAAAATTTTCGTTATGAATAACATATGATTTTATACCTGCCTTTGTATTGTTTGCTCATTCTCATTGGTTCATACATTTAGAAGTGAAACAGGGAGAACTTAGAGGTGAATGATCCTTCATGGGGGGGGGGGGGGGGGGGACGTTTTTTCCTCATACAATCTTCGCTAGTCTATTGTTTACGCTGAACAGACAAAAGTTTTGACTAGCAATATTTTGGGGGCTTGATTCTAAATCACAATAAGAAAGATAAGAAAGCTATATTTCTTTTCTTGAAGCAGTCAGACTAAGGTCATCAATTGTCTTCTTCGCCTTTACTCTGATAAATATGACTAAAATGATATCCATAAACATAATGAGAAGTGAGCCCTGCATTTCTAGTGGTCAGGGAATGAAACACGCCACTTTCCCGTCCAGGTGTCACCCCCTCGCTCTCCTCCCCCCCCCCCCTCCCCGCGCTCCTGTCTGATTTTAAGCTATTTTAACTGCTACGTTTATCTTCTTTACAGTGCTATTTTCTTACAGACAACCATGTGGGGGGTGTTATTGTGTGCATTTTGTTTTGTTTGTTGATTACCACTTTGAGGAGGACATCTTTTTTTTTTAAATATCCGTGTAACTGTTTCGCGCTTTTACATTCATAACAGCGTGAGTGGGCACTCTGACTTGTGTAATTATGCGTATAGAGGCGTGTTTTATACACGTACATGTTCATACTGGATGTTTTGCCTACTGTTTCTGAACCACTATAGGTTCTCGTTAACAGATTATCAGCGCTGGTTGGTGTGGACTTTTATGCCCTCATTCCATTTTGATAACAAGAAGATACAGAACAGAGCAAAGAATTTACAGGTGAGAGCCTTTTAGACCTGCAATCATCAAGGCCATTTCAAACTAGATGTACGTGGCATCACACGTAGCATGTAAAGGTAGCAATTCGTACTGAAGGACACGTGTCCAAAATGCATAAACAGTGGTAAAAAAAGTATAGTACAGCTCAAGGTTGGAAGTTTGGAACTTCTTGGACAAATCAATAAGGAGGATTTGCTTCTTACTTTAAAGAACTGCATTCTCCCAACTTCTTTGTGTGTGAGACAAAGAGCAGATCGTGAAAGACTAAACTCCCCACACGGGATTGGCTAAGGGTCTATGTGAGAATCTCCAGTCACTTTCTGCTTAAGTCTACAGTTAGATAACACCAAAAGGATGTTTCCGGGGGTGTAATGGGTATGTTCGTTGGGATCAACTTTAGCTTCTTTTTATTTTTTAGAAGGTAAAAACCAGTTTCAGTGTTTAGAATTTTAACGCAGTTTATGCAGTATCTGTGCTATTAAACACACTCATGCGTACACATACACACGCGCGCGCGCGCGCGCGCACACCACACACACACACACACACACACACACACACACACAAATATGCATACTCTTTGTGCACGAACAACACACAAACACACACACACATACACACACACGACGTGCGCGCGCGCACACATGCACGCACGTAAACAGACACATGTTTAAACAAACACACGCGCGCGCGCGCACAGACAGACAGACAGAGACAGACAGACACACACACACACACACACACACACACACACACACACACACACACACACACACACACATTCTGAGACATAACCACACACAAGCAAGCATGCATGTGCGCATATGTACACACACGCTCGCACGCACACATAGACACACACACAGACACTCACAAAGACACACACATGCACACTCACACACACACACACACACCACACACACACCACACACACACACACACACGCACACCACACACACACACCACACTCACACACACGCGCGCGCGCGCGCGCGCGCGCACACACACAAACACACACACAAGCTTAAGTGTGCGCACTGGAGCGCGCCCATCTACACACACACACACACACACACACACACACACACCACACACACACACACACACACACACACCCCTCCACCCCCACCCCCACATACACTCTAAAAACATCAGCCAAATCTTTCAGATTTTTTTTTCTAAATTACTGCAGCTGCTTTCAGCATTCCTTCTTATCACAACTTGCATCATAAACGCTGCCCCCTAATATCCACAACACCTGCCTCCCAGCCGCCTTAGGGTGGCATGATCAGATGCGTCATCTCAGCAAGTCTATAAGGTAAATGTAAAAGAGATACTTGCTCTTGTATTTACCGTCCTCTTTCCTCCCCCACACCATCAGAATGCCTAGCCATGGAAAAGCTGCTGCTGTGTCATTCATCCACTCATGCCTTTCCGGTCATGGTTTGCACGACTCTTCCCTCTTGATGAAGACACCACTGGGCTATTCGTGTTGTCGGCTTCTTCCGTGTGACTGCACAGCCCAACGTCTCACTGGCTCTGTTGTCAGTTCAGTCCACTACGGATTACGTGGCTTTCGTTGCTACTGTGTCCACGAGATGGGGCCTGTCGTTTACTGGGATCTGAAGACAAGTGGAGTGCAGCTTCCCATTTTACCCCGGCCAGCTCCATCCCTAGAACGGGTATGTTGTAGAGCCATTTGGAAAAACAGGAACCAGACAGTCGAATTTGACACATTCAATGAATGCATTTCTAAGAATATTGCTCAAAGCTGTTTGCCAACGATGCAGTAGTCTGTGTCTCTTGGGCCTTGCTGACGTTGGGTTATTTTATGGAAGGAGGTGGAGATTATTGCATTGGGATTTAGTTCTGACTTAAATGGAAGTCAATGGAGTATTGTCTTCTTGAACCTCATCCCCACTGATCAACGTAAAGCTGTTCCTCAGATTCTGAGGCTCTTCCTGTCATGTACATATAGTGACCTCGGGTTAGATTTCCTCTTGGCATCCATGCCTGTTGTTAGTTTTGTGTCAAAGGGGTTAGTGTCGGCAAATACATCAGGGTTGTCATTCGATGGACATGTTGGTGTCCCCTGGAGATGTGCACTGACTCACGGTGCCTCTGTAGCTAAGCAGTTGTCAGTGGGGGGTTTAGTTGGCGGCGTCCTGTATCTTAATCAGGCAACACTGAACACGACCAAAGTGTCTCAGCAGCAGAGCAGTGTCTCATCAGATAGGTTACCGTATCACAGCTTCATATAAACTGCTTCGTGTGGCATGTCAATCCTGGGGCTGCAACAAAAGAAAGTGGCTGTGTTTTCAGGGGTGTGGGGGAGGGGAGGGCAGTTGGAATTAATGGTTTGGAGTAATGCTATTAGCAGAGGGATATGGAAGATAAGACGGCGACAAAAGGGAAAAGACAGAATCACACTTGTCCATTGACACACAAAACCGCCACTTGCCCACAGTCACCCAAGTTCAGCCCCCGTAAAGAGAATCAGCACGCATCCACTCTTTTTTGGTCTGAACACTCTTCAGCTATTCATCTTATCGACTTCTGCTGCGGAACTGTGACGCTTAATGTCTTACTAAAATGGACAGCTCTTGTGAGCCGTACAACGTCCTATTGCAGAGATTTACGAAGTCGCCATTATCATGAGAGCCTGATTGAGTGTCCACAAGAGGACTAAGCTTTTATAATGGCCCAGAGACGAGAAATTCGTAACAAAGCTCATGAAGAGCCAAGGATCGATATAAAGTACTGAGATCGGGCAGGGTAATCAGCTGCCATTGTGCTGTAGTCATCAGGTTGCGGAATGGGAGGTCGTGGGTTGATGGGAGTTTTCAGCTCCTACTGGCTCCTTCCCAGAGAGGGATGTGTTAGAGGCTCCCAAAGGAAGACAAGAACCATGCAGTGGAGTCTTTTTTTTCTTTTTAATTTGATGATGATTATGATGATGATGATGATGATGATGGTAGTGGTGGTGGTGAAGGTGGTGGTGATGATTACTGTTTTTACTAATTCATACTCTGAGCCACCTCATTGTCAGTGCCCTGACGCCGCTCATTCTGACTTCCCGTCTACAACCACATCCTGGTTTGCCTCGCTTCTGTTCCGTTGCCAGCAGGGCGCAGTCAGTGTCGTGTCATCATGAGGCAACCTATCAGAAGAGACACTGCATTGGTGCCGAGTCACACCGGCGGTGTACGGTGGTACTTGTTCTGATCCAGCATATGCAGGACACCGCCTACTAAGCCCCCTACTGTCGATAATATCTGTTTAGTCGAGACGCCTGCATGAGTGAGAGTTCCCCTGCTCACCATGCTCCCACGAAGGGCACCGCCATGTCCAACCAACGACAATTTCTGTGAACTTGCTAATACCTTCCATCTTGACATGAACTCACCAAGGGCTTAGAGGTGTGTGAATTTATATTAGAGTTTCATCCAGTTAATGGACGTATGTCTGTTGTTCTCTCCTGTCTAGTGACTGAGCTGAGTCTGCAGTCAGATGATCTGGGTGTGGTTACGTATGAGAGAATAAGGAGGGGCGTAGCAGCAGTGGTTCTGAGACGGCATAGAGGACAAGACAACACAGACATCTACAAATAGGTCTGACGGAGTGGTTATAATTGGTTTACAATTCCAGTCATTTTGTGTTTGAATGGTTTGAAGCGGAGTTGTTGTTGGGTCTGAAAGCGTTTTGGCGGTAAGTTAACGATGGCGTTAAGCTGCAGGCAGTAATACTCTTTGTGCTCGAGAGCGTGCGTGTGTGCGTACATGTGTGTGTGCGTACATGTGTATGTGTGAGTGAGTGTGTGTGTGTGCGTGTGTGTGTGTGTGTGTGTGTGTGTGTGTGTGTGTGTGTGTGTGTGTGTGTGTGGGGCGTGCGTGCGTGTGTGTGTGTGCGTGCGTGCATGCGTGCGCGCGCGCGCGCGCGCGCGCGGTTGTGTGTGTGCATTAGTGGATACGTATGCATCAGTGTGTGTGTGTGTGTGTGTGTGTGTGTGTGTGTGTGTGTGTGTGTGTGTGTGTGCGCACGTGTATACGTACGTGTGTGCACCAGCTTTTACTCTGTAGAGAATTCTCTCACCCCTCACCTACCCCACACACGCCAGAGTGTTGTAATGAGTGTGTCGGTTGAGCGCATAATTCATGGTAAGTCTGACAGAGTATAGTATTACTTGTAATTACTCCCCTACTCTCCAAGTTCTGTCCATCAGTCCTATTCAGAATTGCTGACCATTGGACCGCTACTTCTCCCTAATTCATCCCAGTATTAACCTCTCCGTCCTGTTTTCCATCCTTCAGGCTTAGCCGGCATCTTCTTCTCCTTGATCTAGATTACCATCAGCTATTTCTGTATCCGCCTCTGCAGTCCGGTAGTGTTATGTTTATTGTCCCGATAAAGACTACCTCGTATCGCACGGAACCTCTCGTGAGGAGATTACTTTGCTGTACTATCAGAGTCTGATGTTAGTCGCCCATAGATGGAGTGACATTTTACCAGACCCACAGTTCAGAGGATCGTAACAGGATCTCCTAAAGACCGAGGGACTGTCAGAAAGGAAAGGGATCTGCACAATGCTTTTTTTCTGGCTGTTATTAGCACATGACGCACACATTGAGCAGCATGGTTTGACCAGCATGCAGTTAGTGTTGCACACAGAGCCATGAACCTGGAATCACTTGTAGATACTTATCCTGCAACTAAGGCAGTTGTTGTTGCTGCTGTTGGTGGTGGTGATGATGTTGTTGTTGTTGTTAAGAGTGAGTGAGTTAGTGTGTGTATGTGTGTGCGTGTGCTCGTGTGCGCGCGTGCG
>CM065728.1:55861583-55864083 GCA_033310375.1 Conus canariensis
CTGTTGCTGTTGGATCGTAACTGAGTTTCCACTGGACGGGGCTGCTTTCTGCTAGGGTTGGCAAACGAATGGATTGTAGCCAGAAATGCGGAGCAACTCACAATTTGGAAGCAGGGAAAGAATGTGAGAGTGTGGAGGTCTTTAAGTGGCAAACTCAGCGCTATTCCGTTTGACATGTGGCTTCATTTCTTTCATGATGCCAGGCAAAGAATTTGCACACTCGCGGAGTTATTCTCTCTCTCTCTCTCTCTCTCTCTCTCTCTCTCTCTCTCTCTCTCTCTCTCTCTCTCTCTCTCTCTCTCTCTCTCTGTGCGCGCGCCTTTTTGTTTGGTGTGTGTGTGTGTGTGTGTGTGTGTGTGTGTGTGTGTGTGGTGTGGCGTGCGTGGGCACGCGCTCGCGCCAATGTATTTGCCAACTAGCATGTGCAGTGGCAGTTACTTGTCTGCATGTGTGTGTTTGCGTGCGTGCCTGCGTGCGCGTGTGTTTGTACGTGTGCGCATGTGCTCGAGTGTGTCTATACGAGTATGTGTGCGTACACGCGTTTGTGTATGTGTGAGCACGCGCTTGTGTATGCGTGTGTTTTATGTATTTTGCTGTTGATTGTTTTCTGCTCTCATCATTCTTCAGACAAATTCCCTGTCGCTCCTCGGCTCCATGTCTTGTTATTCAAGTGGTGAACTGTCTTATCAGATACATCACTTCAGCACGCCTACCACTGAGGTGTGAATAAATGAAATCACCACTCACCAGCCGCATGGGTGCCATAGTAAGTGTCATGGACATGCAGGCTGGAATGCTTTCTGCATTCAGATCAAAGGCATTTCTGTGTGGAATATTTTGGCATCGGCAAGCTCCATACACAAACTGAGTGTGTCATGGATTCACTTTGAAAGACAGGAACCACACAATGGAGTTACATCCAGTTAATGGCTGCATATCTGAGAATAGCGGTTAAATTTGCTTACGAACACTGCAGTTGTTAGCAGCTCTTGGGTCTGGTTGGCGTCGGAATATATCATGAACAAAGCGCACAGTACAACCTATGATGTAGTCTCTGACCAGAGGGGAGTTCCATGGCATTCTTTTCATCACCCTCATCTTTGCAGATCACCATAAAGAGAAAAAAAGTATGTGTCTCTTGATGTCCTGGTCTTATGGTTATTTCACTTACCATTTCCTCTTGGCTTCCATGCCCATCTGTATTTGTGTTAGTCTTTGGTATCGGCAAATTCACAGTGACTGCCATTTGATGAACAAAGCTGTGCACACTGGAGATGGATACTCGGCGTTTACAGTTCTATGACAAAGCAGTTATTGTTGTGAGTAGGGGGCTTAGTATGTGATACCCTGTGTAATACTAAGTTCAGAACAGGCACCAGTGAACACCTCCAAAACACCTCAGCAATAGTGTATGTCTTGTTGTGACTCTATGTAGGGAGACAAGAATGAGAAGCACAGGAGCCATGCCATTGGGAGGATACGGAAGATGAGACTGATAAAAAAAAGATATGATCATATTTCTCCATTGATACAGAGCCACCACCTTCTCTTAAGCACCCGATTCCTGCGTCAGTCAGTAGGATTAGCAAGCATCCACTCTCCTGTTCTGCCCTAAGCGTTTTATGTGTAGTCTCTGTAATATCTTCCTCACCACTCACTCACCCAAAGCACCCCAGGCAGTGGTGCATTGTTCTGCCGGGTGATTCAGTGCAGCACGTTATTCTGCTAGGTCTGAGAAAGGGAGTGTACTGTTTCTCTGTAGTTACCGCGTCACTCCCTAAGTACTCGTCTTCAGTCCTGTCGAGAATTGCTGATCTTAGAACCGATACTGTCCCCTCATTCATCTCAGTTCCGCCCTCTCCATCTCCATTTTTCTTATCCTTCAAGGACAGCAGGCATCTTTTTTTTCTCTTTGATCTTGACTACTCCCTGGCTGTTTCTCTTATCGACTTCTGCTATGCGTGATTGCTATTTCCAGTGTTCTACTGAAACAGCTAGCCTTCTCCCGAACAGAACGTTTTTGTTAAACTTTAGTGGATCATCTTTGCTGTCATGTCTGCTTTTACTCTTTAGCGGAAGGGGCATCTTGTTTTAACTGTGACTGACAGCTGACAGGATCGTAATAGGACTGGTAGAGGGTTGAGGAACGTTTAGGGAGGAAATCGGTCATGAGGAATGGTATTATCTGACTCATGCTGTGAAATCAAGAAACGACATTGGGGCTGGATTGGACATACGCTGCGGAAGCCTGCAAGCAACATCACCAGACAAGCCCTAACATGGAGCCCCCAAGGAAAACGAAAAGAGGTCGGCCAAGGAACACCTGGCGCAGGGACGTGGAAGCAGACATCAGGGGGATGACTTGGAACCAGCTGGAGAAAAGAGCCCAGGACAGAAATGCCTGGAGGTCTTTGGTTGGCGGCCTGTACCCCAGGAAGGGTAATAGGCGATGATGATGCTGTCAAAGAGATTTTGGTTCGATACTTTGGAGGAGATGTAG
>CM065728.1:55879083-55909083 GCA_033310375.1 Conus canariensis
AGGGGGAGATAGAGAGAGAAGGAGAGAGAGGAGGAGGGGAGGAGGAGGAGGAGTTGGAGGAGTGAGAGAGAGAGAGAGAGAGAGAGAGAGAGAGAGAGAGAGGAGAGAGAGAGAGATTACAGTCAGACGTTCTTTTCTAAACCCTACCCTCTCTCCACCTCAGCGTGTGCATCCATGAAGGGAAACTCTCTCTCTCTCTCTCTCTCTTCTCTCTCTCTCTCTCTCTCTCTCTCTCTCTCTCTCTTCTCTCTTAGTGGTGTGTAGTGTGTGTCCGGTTTGCGTATACATATATACGAATGTATTGATATTTTGTTTTCTTTTTTCTTTTTTTTTTTTACTAGTTAGTTGCATTTCCCTTATTTTGAAGTAATCCCACCTCCATGGCATGGGCATATGGCCTAGTTCATTAAATGTTCTGAGTTCTGTTCTGAGTTCTCTCTATCTCTCTGTCTCTGTCTCTCTCTCTCTCTCCCTCTCCCTCCTTTCTCTCTCTCTCTCTCTGTCTCCACCCCTCTCTCCCCCCCTCTCTCTCTCTCTCTTTGGAGTAGGTCTCTTGAATTGCACCCACTTCTCCGCACAGTTTTGGAAAGAACTCTTCAACCTGACAAAACGAATGTGTCAAGAAGCAATGTGAGGAAATCCTTTCATGTTGTCATTACGAAATTCTGGTCATGTTTCATTTTTTTCTTTTGTTTCTTTTTTTTTCCTTCCTGTTGTGTACTGGGAATTTTCAGTTGACGGTCATCCGATTAGGTGACTGCATTGATAAGCGAGTAGACAAGCGAAACAGAAAGAGAGAGAGAGAGAGAGAGAGAGAGAGAGAGAGAGAGAGAGAGAGAGAAGAGACAGAGACAGAGAGACAGAGAGAGACAGAAACAGAGAGAAGGGGGGACACAGAGAGAGAAAGGAGGAGGAGGAGGAGGAGGAGGCGGAGGAGGAGAAGGAGGAGGAGGAGGAGGAGGAGGAGGAGGAGAGAGAGAGAGAGAGAGACAGAGAGAGACAGAGACAGAGAGAGAGAGAGAGAGGACAATCTAATGTTCTCTTCTAAATCCCATTCCTTCCTCAGCTCATCCTGTGCAGTCCCGGAAAAACTGCCCTCTCTCTCTTCTCTCTCTCTCTCTCTCTCTCTCTCTCTCTCTCTCTCTCTCTCTCTCTCTCTCTCTCCTCCCCGTCACTGGAGTACGCCTGTTGAGTTGCACCTTCTTCTCCGCGTACTTTCGGAAAAAAACCTCTTCAATCTGACAGAACGAATTTTGTGAAGAAGCAATGTGAGGAAATTCTTTCATGTTGTCAATACGAAATTCTGGTCATGTTTCTTTAATCATTTCTTCTCTTTTCTGTTTAACCGTTGTGCATTAGGAATTTTCAGTTGACTGCCATTCATTTACGTGTCTGCATAGATAAGCGAGTGGGCAAGTGAGAGAGAAAGAGAGAAAGAGTGAAGGGGGCGCAGAAAGAGAGAGGAGGCGGAGGCGGAGGAGGAGGAGGAGGAGGAGGAGAGCCTGTGCAGTCCACGAAGGGAAAAAACTACTCTCTCTCTCTCTCTCTCTCTCTCTCTCTCTCCTCTCTCACTCTCTCTCTCTCTCTCTCTCTCTCTCTCTCTCTCTCTCTCCCCATCAGTGGAGTGCGTCTGTTGAATTGCACCTTCTTCTCCGCATACTTTCGGAAAAAACCTCTTCAACCTGACAGAACGAATTTTGTCAAGAAGCAATGGGGGGTAATCTTTCATGTTGTCATTACGAAATTCTGGTCATGTTTTTTTTTCATATTTTCTCCTCTTTTCTGTTTTCCATTGTGTATTGGGAACTTAAGCTGATGCCCAGTCGATTGGTGTCTCCACAGTTAAAAGAGAGAGAGAGAGAGAGAGAGAGGAGAGAGAGAGAGAGAGAGAGAGAGAGAGAGAGACAGACAGCAGACGAGAGAGAGTGAGAGAGAGAGAAGGAAGAAGAGAGAGAGAGAGAGAGAGAGAGAGAGCATAAACCTGATACATAGCTGCAGCACTGGTTTCTTAAGTCTCAATGAGTTTCAAAGTGAGTTGACTGCAGGCGGAAACTGAAGCAAACGAAGCGGGAACAGAGAGTCACTTGTCTCCTCAAATTGGGCGATCCACATCCATTTCGCGCTTAGTTTGACGACATAAGTGACTGTCTGTTCGTGCTTCGTGTTCATTGTCTTAAACGTTGTTTTGTCTTGCCTGGAGAAGACCAAAGAGGTGGAACAACGTGGTATTTGTTCTGTGATTTATGTGGTTTCTTTCGTTTGGCGGTGTAGTCATTTTTCTTTCAAGTAAGTCTCAAATAATCAGGCTGGCAATGTATTCATGTTGACTTTGTTCATGCATTTGCTATTGCTCTGATTGATATTTAAAGGATTCTATCGACCATCAACAGGTGAATGCATCTGTTTTGGTAACCTCAGCCGTCGTCTTCGTGATCCTTTCCGGGTAACAAATGCAGAAAGATCTAAAAGCGCTTTCCTGAATTGTAAACAAACAAACAAGAAATAAAGACACAAGTCTCAGCGCGACGGCAAAACATAAAACATAGTCATTCTTTTTATCTTTGAATATTGCCCTCATCCTATCCCCAGCCCCCCCTTTCTCCCCTTGCCCCCACCCCACCCCTCTCCACCAACCCAGTTTCTTTTCCTTAAAAAAAGAACTTTTCAGTCAAGCCTGATTGCCGCCTCGTCCTTCGTCCTCTACCACTTCCCATCCCACTTTCACTTTTTGTTTTCATTTTTGAACGTGTAACTATGTTGCTTCACTCCGTCCTCCCTCTCGTCTTGACCTCTTCCTTCCCACGTTATCCCATTTAGTTTGATTGCTCTTTACCACATTCAGTTTTTTTTACTCTTTACCAATTAAATTTAATTGCCCTTTACCACATTTAGTTTAATTTCTTTTTACCACATTCAGTGTTTTACTGTTTACCACATTCAGTTTAATTGCTCTTTACCACATTAACTTTGATTGCTCTTTACCGCATCCAGTTTTATTCCTCTTTACCACATTCAGTTTTATTCCTCTTTACCACATTCAGTTTTATTGCTCTTTACCACATTTAGTTTTATTGTTTTTTACCACATTTAGTTTGATAGCTCTTTACCACATTTAGTTTGATTGCTCTTTACCACATTTAGTTTGATTGCTGGTGTGTTTCCCTCTGATAGTGGTGTAGACCTGTGAACAAACACTGGACCCCCGACCTCCGAACGAAGTGATCCGCTCCTGTCTATGGTGACAACAAGAAAAGAATCGAGTCGTACGTCACAGGTGTGTCATCAAGTTGGATTGTATGTTTAGACCCAGGCAGCAGAGTGTGTCGCAAAACAATCCCCCTCCCCCCCCCCCTCCCTCCTGCCCTCCACCTGGCCTGTACCCTATCTCTACATTCCGTCTTATTCTCTAGCTCAGAACAACTACCACAAAACGCAGCCACGACATGTTTTGATCTAAAATGCGTACCGTGATGTTTCCTTTGGTCTTGTGCATCTCTGTACTAGACTGTCCTTTTCTGTTTCCGCTTTTCAGCCATTCTTCGTCATTTCATCCTCAGTGGGGTTTTTTTTTCAAGTTTTTTTTTCCTTCTTCCACCTACTTTTCCTCCTTTACCTTCCTATTCCTCTTCTTGACTAGAGTCACGACAGACAGCTCTCTGTTTCCTGGACGCCGCGGTCAACTTACTGCTCGCTCTGCTTAAAACAATACCTTTCAAATGTCCGCTAAGAATGTAGAGGTTTGATTCGGTCTTTCTGTCATTGCTTTCTTGTTTCTGTCTCTTCTTTGTTTGATTGTTTGTTTCTGTCTATGTATCTTCCTTTTTCTTTCCTTGTTTTGCGTTTTGTTTTGCTGCCGTGTATTCCAGTAACCCTCTGCTATTCCACCTACCTCCCCCTGTTCCCACACCTTTTATATAAAAGCACCCTAATGCGCAACCAGACAGTGGTTCGTCTTGTTGCAGTTTTTCTCTTCCATTGTTTCTCCTTTAATGACTTCCGAGGTTACGTTTCTAGTACTTTGTTATGACTTGTTTTGAAATATAGGCTGCCTTTCCTTTAAATGTGCTAAATCGAACAAGCAAATTCCATTTAAAGTATGCCTATGCTCTTGAGTTTTGTGCACTGAAATCACGTAGGTTGTACATTTATATTATTTGAATTCAGCTATCGCAGTTCGACCAAAACATTAACCTGCGCACATGCAGGCAGAGAGACAGAGAGATAGACAGACAGACAGATAGACAGATAGTCACACACACACACACACACACACACACACACACACACACACACACACACACACACACACACACGACGCAAACACACACACACACACACACACACACACACACACACACACACACACACACACACACACACACACACACACACACTGCGTAGTTCCATGGAAATGCAAAAGCTTTACCTAACGTGAAAAGCAAATGGTACCACCTGTGAAACAGTAGTCTTTGACCTCTATGAGGAAATCTCCATCTTGAGAGAGAGAGAGAGAGAGAGAGAGAGAGAGAGAGAGAGAGAGAGAGAGAGAGAGAGAGAGAGAGAGCGGGTAAGAACTTGGCGCATCTTTGAAACCCAAGAACAACAAGTCTCTCTGGTGGTCCAAACGAGATTCAGCCCTGCGCAAAATTGGCTCTTTGCCGGGAAAAGGGCGTGAGGGGCAGCATTCTCTACACGGGTGCCCTTCCCACCACTCCCAGGAGGGCATGGAAACAACAACGAACCTCAGTTCACGAAAGTAGGTGCTGAATCACATTCAGCTCAGACACAGCTCTCTGCGGGGTCCCCAAAGACAAGACAGGGTAGGGTGTGCGGATGGAGGTCAGGGTGGTTTGCTTTTCGAAGCAGTACTTGAATTTCCGCCGGTGTGGAGAGAGAGAGAGAGAGAGAGAGAGAGAGAGAGAGAGAGAGAGAGAGAGAGAGAGAGAGAGAGAGAGAGAGAGGTGTTCAGAAAAACACAGCGTATTACAATAGGATTAGAAAAAAACAAAGCAGGGAAGAAGGGGTTCCGTTTCGGTCGTCGGCAGCTGTTCTGTGGTTCTGGAACCAGGAGTTACGGTCTGCCTGTCCTGAATGCAGCATCGAAGAATCTCTCGAGGGGAGGAGGGAAGGGGTTGGATTGGACGTTTCACCACTCAGGCTTCAAGTACCAGACACGCCCTGAAAGGCTTAGAGCGTGTGCCTATGAGTTATTGTGTGTGTGTGTGTGTGTGTGTGTGTGTGTGTGTGTGTGTGTGTGTGTGTGTGTGTGTGTGTGTGCGGTGCGGTGTGTGTGTGGTGTGTGTGTGTGTGTGTGTGTGTGTGTGTGTGTTTGTGTGTGCGTGCTTGCGTGCGTGTATGCGTGCGTGCCCGCGCGCGCGCGCGTGCGCATGTGTCTGTGTGTGCGTGCGTGCGTGCGTGCGTGCGTGTGTGTGTGTGTGCGCGCGCGCGCGCGTAGGCTCGCGCAATAAAAAAAATGGTGGAATATATCTCAGTGTTTAACACTTTATTACTATCGTCTGTTTCCTTTCTTTGGTCATATATGGAGATGGAAATTAAACCGATAATCAACTGATCCAAGATGAAAAAAAATGATGGAGATAGATCCCGTGTTATCGTTGCTGTTGTGGACGGGTTGGGATGCCTCTCCATGGACGAGCATAATTCATTATTATGTTATAATCGAGGCGAAATGATAAGTCGTCTACACATTTTTCTGGTTTACATTCGTTTTTGCTGTTCCCTTTCGCGAGAAATGTCACGAATGGATCAAATATGAACTGCTTCCCGTCGTCGTCGTTGTTGTTGTAGTTGTTGTTGTTGTTGTTGTGCTTCTGCTTCTGCTGCTATTGCTGCTGTGCTGCTGCTGTTGTAGCTTCCTATTGTGGAATATGCCACAACTAGAACAGGGAGAAACTGTGAACAGCTGTTTTTGGTTTCTTTAGTTATTTGTTGCAGCTGTTCAAAGTTCAGTTGTTTATCTCGTCGTGGTGGCATGATAGCACACTCTAGGTGAGGCAGGTTAAAAAATGAACTTGTATGAAATGAATTTGTAGGTTTTTCTGTGAGTAATCTTGAAAATGTTGTCGTCGAGAGAATACTGTTTTCCGCCAGTATAGCGTTATAATGCTTCTGCCCGATGGAATGTGTGTTAGACAAAGTGTATTTTCACTTAGTGTCCCGTGTGTGTGTGTGTGTGTGTGGTGTGTGTGTGGTGTGGTGTGGTGTGTGTGTGTGTGTGTGTGTGTGTGTGTGTGTGTGTGTGTGTGTGTGTGTGTGTGTGTGTGCGTGCGTGTGTGTGTATGTGTGTGTGTGTGTGTGTGTGTGTGGTGTGTGCGCGCGGCGTGCGTCGCTCGCGCGGCGCTTTTTTGCGTGTGCGCGCGGTCACAGACTGTTATCGACTTCATTGAGGGTGCGGGGAGATCTGTAGAATACGATGTATGAATAGGTATGCAATAAGATAAGTTGTAGATGAAGGAATGAATAGTTTTCTGAATAACTAATTATTTTTGTAATTCTGTGTGTGTGTGTGTGTGTGTGTGTGTGTGTGTGTGTGTGTGTGTGTGTGTGCTTGCGTGTGTGCGTGCGTGCGTGCGTGCATGCATGCGTGCGTGTGTGCGTGCGTACGTGCAGTGCGTGCGTGTGTGCGTGCGTGCGTGCGTGCGTGCGTGCGTGCGTGCGTGCGTGCTTGTGTGGTGGGGTGCGCGCGCGCGCGCGCGCGTGTGTGTGTGTGTGTGGTCTTGTGCTGTTTGGAATGGTTGTGCTGTTTGGGATGGAAAAGTTAGATATGGATGCAACCACATCACTTTGGGGTGTGGGATACAATTCTTCATTGCAATGCGTTGTGCTCTAATATATCAGGTTAGGGAGAAGGGCGAAGACAGGAGAAGGCCAAAGAAAAGGGAATAGAAGGGATAGGTGAAAGTGAAGGAGGGGGGGGGGGGTTGGGAGGACGTAGTGAGATGGCCGTAGCAGGGAGGGGGTCTAATCCTCGGACAAACATCAGACAGGAACATCCTCTGAGTCACGGGTAATGCGAGAACTGAATCAAAGCACAGGACAATCCATTGTGACCATCTTTACACTAAACTGAAATGAGAGCGTGGTCAGCCTCAGTTCACGGCTCGGCGGAATAAGATGATGATGATGGCGAGCAAGTGTGGATTAAGAACCAAAGAGCCATCAAGTTAACGAGCTCCTTCCCTTTCACTGCTCCTTCCCTTTCACTGCTCCTTCCCTTCCCCTCCTCCTCTCACCATCTGATGATGATGGATTCTCCCGTCGTGTCCGACGGGTGAGTAGGCAGGTAGGTCATCTGCTGATGTGGGTCCTCATGTGGGGATGAAGACCAACTCTTGAGGCACAAAGGTTTTTACAGACACTACATGGAATGGAGTCCTGCAAGGATGGGCCCCGTTTTCTCCGATTCCTCCTTTCCTGGATGGCAGCTGCTCTGTTGCGCTCAAATGTCTTTGTGCCCGTTGTACACTGTTGCTTCCACTGTGTTCTGTCAAGGGCGACACCTTCCCCGGAAGCAGTGTGGATGTTGCAGCTTCTGAGGTTGGCTTTCAAGGTGTCTTTGTATCTCTTGAGAGGCCTGCCTTGGTCACGTTGTCCTTCCTTCATTATCCATAGAGCAGCATGTTTGGAATTCTGCTGTCCTCCATACGGACAACATGTCCTGTCCATCGGAGCTGGCTTTTGATGAGTACACACTCAATGCTGGGTAAGCCACACTTCTTCAAGACCTGTAGGTTGGACACTCTGTCTTGTCATTTGATGCTGCAGGTATTGCGCAAGCATCATTGATGGAGCAGTTCGATTTGTTCTTTTCCATTCTGTTTGCTGCAATGCTGATTGATGCATTCCGGACTGTGACAAGAGGGTATACATTCAGTTACCTTCAGTCCAAGACCAAAGTGTTTAATGCCCTTCTGAAAGAGTTCCTCTTTGCAAATGACTGTGCACTGGCCGCGCACTCCCATGAAGACATCTAATGCATCACAGATCGCTTTGCAAGGGCCTGTCAACGCTTTGGACTTACGATCAGTCTTGGTAAGACCGAGGCCATGTTTCAACCTTCACTGTCCGTTGCTGGCAGTGCTTCACCATCACCTGTCGTCATCAACAACACAGAGATCAAAACTGTGGACAAGTTCTGCTATTTGGGCGGCACTGTAAGCAGCAATGGATCTCTAGATGCAGAAGTGATGTTCCGCATCTCAAAGGCCAGCTCTGCCTTTGGCAGACTCACAAAGAGTTTATGGCAAGACCATGGCATCAGATTGGGCACAAAGGTTGCTGTGTGCAGAGCTGTGGCTCTGAGCGCTCTCCTGTACTGTTGTGAGACGTGGACCACGTACCGCCAACACATCCGACAACTCGAACGGTTCCATCTCACCATCTATCTTCAACCTAACCCACATACATCCAACCACCTTCAGAAAAACGAAAGTGCTGAGAGGAATACCACAGAGAAATCAAGACACAAAAAGGTCATATTTCTTTTTTTTTTCTTCCAATCTTGGATGCAGAGTAATGTCCGACTGAAACAAAGAAAATGCAGTTGCTGATTTGTGCCAGAAAACGTGGAGTGGAAAAGAAACATTCACAAGAAGAACAGAAGAACGACACTTTGAATAACAGATAACAAATTTGATTGTTCATTTCTCCCGAGAGACTCACTGTATTGTCTCACGTGAAACACCACCATTTATCTTTTTGAATAGGTCATAAAGAATAAACTTTAGTCTGTAAATGAGAGACACATTTCACTTATGCCCGCCCCCCTGCCCCCCTCTCTCTCTCTCTCTCTCTCTCTCTCTCTCTCTCTCTCTCTCTCTCTCTCTCTCTCTCTCTCTCTCTCTCTCGCTGTGTGTGTGTGTGTGTGTGTGTGTGTGTGTGTGTGTGTGTGTGTGTTCGAATGAGTTATCTCACAAAGCTTCAAAGCTGTCATGTACAGGCATGGCAAACGCTGAGGGCGAAATTTCCTTAGATGTTATTATGTTCTTTTGTGTACTGAAGAAGGATAGTGTCAGATATTTTTCGCTTCCACACAAGGTGCATCAAGAAATCTTTTTATACATATATGTTTTTAATTGATATTCAAACATGATTAATATATAATCATATTCATTCATATCATTCACAGATGCAAATCACCTTTTGATAACAATCACATGCAGTCATTCATCAAATGTATAACGGGAGATGAAAAAATATCTAAAGACATAACACACACATACATACATATACACATACATACATACGTACATACACACACACACATGCGCGCGTGCGCGCACGCATGCACACACATACGCAGGCACGCGCGCGCGCACACACACGCACACACATACGCACGCACGCGCGCGCGCACACACACGCACACACACATAGGCCACACACACACACACCACACACACACACACACACACACACACACACACACACACACACACACACACCACACACACACACACACCACACACGCACGCACGCACGCACGCACGCACGCACGCACACACCACACACACAACACACCAACAGCGCAATACAATGGTACATCGATGCTAGGCGTGGTCTTAATTCCTACCCATTTCCGGTTTCGTTGCACGTGGAAGGCACACGAAGATGTACAGGAAGGGATCAATGACTATTGTACCAAGCTGAGGCAGACTTTCCTATCTCTCCTCTGTCTGATCGAACGTCAACAAATCTCTTGCTGTACTAATCAGAAGAAAAAGGACAGTCACGTCCTCATTCTTATAAAGTTTTACCAGCGATCAGTATCTTGTTGACTTTTTTTTTTAATACTGGCGATTAATCCAGTATGCATCGTTTAGCAGAGTTTTGGAGTTGACCAAGTGACTTTGTTAACAAATCAAGAAAAAAAAATTTCGTTCGAATCCAGGAAACAAGCCAGAGCTATGCCCGTGCTTTGGCGGAACGACATATTGATCGGTGAAAATTAATTGCCTGCAACCTTGATCATGGTAAACCTGGGCTTCATAGAAAGCATTTAATGATGAGTGTGTGTGTGTGTGTGTGTGTGTGTGTGTGTGTGTGTGTGTGTGTGTGTGTGTGAGAGAGAGAGAGAGAGAGAGAGAGAGAGAGAAAGAGAGGGACAGACAGACAGACAGACAGACAGAGATAGAGAGAGGGGATTTTTTATGTAAAGTCATCGACCTTTATACACCGAGAGAGAGAGAGAGGAGAGAGAGAGAGAGAGAGAGAGAGAGAGAGAGAGACAGACAGACAGACAGACAGACAGACATACATACAGACAGACCTTTATATACTGAGAGAGAGAGAGAGAGACAGACAGACAGACAGACAGACAGACAGACAGACAGACAGAGAGAGAGAGAGAATTAACGTCCAATTTCACGTTAGGTTATTGGTCTGCGTACGTTGTGATTCAGACACGAACTATGAAAGAAAGCAGGTGAGGGCAAAAACCACCAACAGAAAGACATCAATCTCTCGTGAAAAGAAACGTTAAAGGACGAATAGCAGGAACGAAAATCATTCCACGACTAATGTTGAGCTAAGCTCTGTCCCACTGTTGGATAGTGTTTTCAGACATACAAAAAGCCTTTATTTCTCAGATGTAAACCTTTCCTTGTAAACACTTTAATGCCTCGTAAACTAAGAACACGTATCGCATACCCTGTCCTGAACGACTTGAAATAACTGATATTATCAGTTTCTATCACACACGTACTATAATATTCAAATTCTAATGCATATACATAAATCGGAATTTTACTGCTCAATCAGAAATAAGTACGCTCTCTCTCTCTCTCCTCTCTCTCTCTCTCTCTCTCTCTCTCTCTCTCTCTCTCTCTCTCTCTCTCTCTCTCTCCCCCTCCCCCAATTCAACGTCTATTCATGTAGAGGGATCAAACTTGACGAATGACCAAAGGAATGCATTCGATGTATGTGTGTGCATGAACGAGCACATGCGTACACACACACACACACACACACGCACGCACGCACGCACGCACGCACGCACGCACGCACGCACGCACGCACGCACGCACGCACGCACGCACGCACGCACACACACACACACACACACACACACACACACACACAACGCTTCACACAGCTGAAGGGTTCAAGAGTCGATGGTAAGACACGGACGACTCGGGACGAAAGTATAACCTGGTCAATATGCCTTCCATCTCCAAAGAAAGGACGGGCTTATTGCGAATGTCAACAGCCATCACATGAATAACACGTCGCATTAAGAGAGAGGCTTGTGTTTAAAGGAAGGAAGGCATGGAAAGGAAGTCTTCTTCAGTGAGGGCCTTGCATGCAGCAAGTTCTTTCCAGGTGGACGTCAACAGGACCAGCACATGACAGCTTTGGCTCAGTAAAGAGCTCATCAGGCCTGCAAATTGAACCCGGTCACTTGTTGATGACAAGCATTTCCAAATAAATGGAAACTCCCGCAGTTCAGTTTCAGTTTCAGTTTCATCAAGGAGGCGTCACTGCGTGCGGATTAGTCCATATACGCTACACCACATCCGCTAAGTTTTGAGACCACACTACGCATGATTTGAAGCTGATGGATAAATGAATTAACAACAAAGATGAGACAATTGAAGAAGAGGGTCTCGTGGCTACGACCCAGCGGATGTCTGACCTACGCATTAGCCCAACGCGCTGGTCAGACCTTGAATATCTACGAACTCCCGCAAATAAGGTAGATCCTCCTAGATCCTGTCTATCAGGAATGTGTCTCCAAAAAGCAGGAAAGAGGAACATTTTTTTCCTTAGAATAAGCGACTCAAATATGCTCAGATATTCAAAATCGGGGGGGGGGGGGGGGGGGGGGGGGGGGGGGGGGGGGGAGGGGGGAGGGGGGGGGCGGGGGTAACCGGATATGAAAATCGACAAGTGTTCATCTTTGCTTTTTTGAAAGTGTTTTGATAGGCAGGTTGGATTTGTCCGTTTTCTGGGCTTTTCCGTCTATTTGATAATGCAGATGATCCCGCATATACAAGTGAACAGCTGTTACGTAATGGTGGTCAGATAATGGAAAACAGAACTAAATCGATGTACAAGAGAGAGAGAGAGAGAGAGAGAGAGAGAGAGAGAGAGAGAGAGAGAGAGAGAGAGAGAGTCGCAGCGCGCATGTGTGTATGTGTTTGTGTATGCACAGTTTATTCACACTGTGTGTGTTTAAGTGGGGAAAGGGCTGCGATTGAGCCCGCATGAGTGCATGTGTGTGTGTGCGCGTGCATGTGTGAGTTTGAGTATATCAGGAGAGAGAGAGAGAGAGAGAGAGAGAGAGAGAGAGAGAGAGAGAGAGAGACGTCAGAGAGAAACAGACATACGAATGGACACACAGACAAACGCGATGCACGGAAGGCGAGGAACGCATCATGGTAATAATCAATACATGATATACGACCACCAAAAAACCCCAAAAAACTC
Source organism: Conus canariensis (assembly GCA_033310375.1). Taxonomy (NCBI): domain Eukaryota; kingdom Metazoa; phylum Mollusca; class Gastropoda; order Neogastropoda; family Conidae; genus Conus; species Conus canariensis. Next base: position 55,891,531 of record CM065728.1, read on the forward strand.
GACCTCATCGTCAAGTCAACAGCCGCGACGCCTGAAGTTAAACGATCCGCAATGGTGACCTGTGATCTCAGGGGACGTAACTCTCCAGCCACCGTGAGGATGACACCCCTTTGGCAGGGGCAAAGGGATGGAGGAGGTGAGGGGTAGGGGTTGGGTGGATGGGGACGACGATGCCCTCGTTTATCATTGGTCCGTAAACGACAAGCTCTCGCACTCTGCGTCCAAAGTGGAAAAACACATGGCACGTTTGACCCCCAGAAGACTTCGTAAATTTCAGTGGGAGAGTTGCGACTGGCCGGCGGAAATGTGGCTGTGACTGGAGAGAATTATGGCTGATGAAGCGGCCCTGCTTGGCAAATCCGTTTTGTCACTTTGAATAGTCCCTTTAAAGAAGGGTGTGGTGGGGAGGTCTCGGGCGTGGGAGGCGAGAGGGAAGGATGGGGAGGTTCGGGGAGCGGAATGAGAGGGTAGGTTATGGTTGAAGATGCCTGAACACGAGAGAGAGAGAGAGAGAGAGAGAGAGAGAGAGAGAGAGAGAGAGAGAGAGAGAGAGAGAGAGCAAAAACTATGATTTACTCATACCGAACTTCTCCGCGCATGCACACACACACACACACACACACACACACACACACACACACACACACACACACACACACACACACATTTTCTTTCATCCATATGCATATGTCATCTGCATATTGGGCTAGTTCTATGTTTTTAGCAATTTTTGAGGGTAAATCGTACATTAGAATGCTAAACAGTAAAGGGGCAATAACAGACCCCTGAGGAATACCCATGTGTAATTTTCTTCTCGTAGAATAGGAGTTCCCTACCTTCGTTCTAATATATCTATTTTCTAAGAAGTTTCTAATAAAATCATAAATGTTTCCTGACAACCCAATCTCTTTAAGTTTATAAAGCAAACGAGAGTGCCATACTTGATCGTAAGCTTTAGTGATATCAAAAAAGGTTGCTAGCAAACATTTTCTCCTGGAAAACTGATGTTTAATTTGAGTGGTAAGTTTGACCAAGTGTTCAATAGCACTTCTACCCTTTCGAAAACCTGCTTGGTTTTTGTTGGGATAACTTTGTTCTTTTCACAAATGTAGTTTAGTCTATTTAAAACAATTGTTTCATAAAGTTTACAGACATGAGAAGTTAATGAAATAGGTCTGTAACTATCTATACTTTCTTTCAGTTTACCTTCCTTGTGAATCGGTACTATTACTGATTCTTTCCATATTTGTGGCAAATGACCTGAGCTCCAGCATTTTTTAAATATACTAAGTAAAATGCTTATCCATTTGTCTGGAAAATGCTTAATCATTTCATTTGAAATGGCGTCAGTCCCAACAGCTGTCTTTTTGTTTGGGAGAGAATCTATGGCGTCTTTCACCTCTTGTAATGTAACTGGGGCGTTGATGTCGCACGTGTCGTTATCAGATACATCATTAAAGACATTAAAAAAAGTACATCTGTCAGATCACAAAACTATATTAAAAAGTTATATCAAAAAGAACTAAATACCTTTTCTGATTATATGACTGAAAATGGTTTGCAAATATCAACTAAAAAAACACACATGATGTTATTTAATACTGGATCTGATCCAGTTAATATGCCTTTATTTCAAGTCAACGGCATACCCATCAAATATACAAAAATAGTTAAATTCCTTGGAGTAAATTTAACATCAAAGTTGTCATGGAATTTCCATATAGAACATGTTCTGACAAAAGCTCGAAAAACTTTAAATCTGTTAAAGATTATTAGCAAGCATGCTTGGGCTCAGGACACAGTTACTCTTTTGCACCTTTCTACTGCACTGGTTAGATCAAAATTAACGTATGCACAAGAGGTGTTCTTCAGTGCACCCAAATACTTATTGAAAAAACTTCAAAGTATTGATTCCAAAGCGTATAAGATAGCCATGGGACTACCAGTCCATACCTCTTGTACAAAAGCATACAGTGCTGCTGGGATATTACCACTGGAAGAATATAGGAATCTTGCATGCACCAAATTTGTTATAAGAAGTTCTACTATAGACAACAATATAAGCCCTGAAATAAATATTAAATCAGACACTGATTTTCCCAAAAGGGCTAAAAACATATCATCCCAAATGACTCTAAGAACATATACTTCCTCGATTTTAGATTCCTCAGATATCAAACTAACATCTATTGCAAAAAGATCTATTGTGTCTCCTATCCCTCCCTGGAAACTAGTACGAGCACATTTTGATATTGAGCATACAGATATAACAAAGGCTGAAAATACTAATTTGTTATTATGCAATATGAAAATGCATTTGCATGATCACTACTCCAACCATTTTAAGATGTACACTGATGGATCATTAATCAATGAACATGCAGGTGCAGCATACATTATCCCAGGCCTTAACAAAGAAAAGTCCTATTATCTCGGAAAAAACAAATCTATATTCACTGCTGAGTTAACTGCCATAATTATGGCCTTAAAGTTTGTTGTTGATTACCCTCAAATTTATTTAAAGTTGTTTTATGCGTAGATTCTAAGTCAGTTCTTACTGCAATGAAGAATTTTAAATTAAAAGTTCGACCTGAGATGATCACTGAAATAAATAACTTAGTCCATTTCCTCTCAGTTAGAGACACTGAAGTAACATTTCTTTGGGTGCCCTCCCACTGTGGGTTATATTATAATGAAAAGGTTGATGTTCTAGCAAAGAGAGGAGCAAAACGATCTTCAGATTCGCATTTTTTGAACTTCTGCATGTCAGTGCAAGAGTGCTATACTTTGGCAGAAAAAGTGCAATTTTCTAATTTTCATTTGATAGAAAGAGAAACTGGGTGTTTGGTTTACATGATGAAATGAAAAATATTCATGAAAAGTTAAGTAAGTACGATCAAAACATTTATCGTAGACGACAGATAAGTTCCTTGATCTGTAGATGGAAACTGGATTGCTTTAAAACAAAGTATGTCAAAAATATACATTGTATATGTGGTCATAGCATATCAACTGATCACATTCTTTTGTGTGACTTAATGAAAAAATTCGTTCCAAATACGTCTGTACAGTCTATTCAAAATGTTTTCCTGTCACCAAGTGAAACATATCTTTTCATTTTACACTTAGCTAAAAGTCCAATTGGCAAATACTTATAATAGATAGCAGTCAGTAGTGAGATGAGGCAGAAGAGTTACATGGTTTTTTTTCTTAATCTTTGATTAAGTGGATTTTCTATTTTTGTGTTATAGTTGTAAATAAGTTATTTTTTTTCCTTTTTACACGTTGTGTTACCCTTTTTTTTCCCCCGGCCCCGATTTTTTTTTTTTTTTTTCGTCTAATATCACGTAATGTGGAAAGACGTAAAACAAAACAACAACAACACATTTTCTTTCCATTGTACTCCTTCTTGCTCCTACCCCTGTTGCCCATTCCAGTAATATTGGTGATACATTGAAAGTTTTTAATGCGCTGCTTTCGTGATTAGGTATTAATATGACTGTAAGCATGTCGTATGGGAAATTGGGGAAGAGGTGCGCGCGCGCGCGCGCGCGCGCGCGTGTGTGTGTGTGTGTGTGTGTGTGTGTGTGTGTGTGTGTGAGCGAGCGTGATTTTCCTTTGGAGACTGTTGTCTTCTGTCCTATCTCCTTTACCCTACCCCAGTTTCCTTCTTTTCCACCAGTTCAGAGATGGGCTGAGATGTGGCAGGTATCGTGCCCCACAAAGTTCCCCATTTTCAGAGAGACAGTACCGCTCAGTCTGATCTGTCGGGTCAGTGATGTATGTTGATGATGACTGCATCAGTCTGCCGCCAGTCTGCACTCGTAACAAACTGCAGCTGGTGATAAACGTCGGCTCCAAATATCCACCCCCCTCCGCTTGGCCAGGACCACCAAATCTTTCTCGCGGATAAGTGCAAATGCTCTCTCTCTCTCTCTCTCCTCTCTCTCTCTCTCTCTCTCTCTCTCTCTCTCTCTCTCTCTCTCTCTCTCTCTCTCTCTCTCTCTCTCTCTCTCTGCTTGTCCGTTTGGCAACCAATATTTGACTGCGTCGGGGCAGGGTGACAGGTCAGTCTGCTTTAGTGCAGACCGATCGCACTTTAGTCCCTCCGTTTCCACTCTCACACCCCCCTCTCTCTCTTCCCTTAACCACCCCTTCCCGACACCCCCCCCCCCCTCTCCCTAGCCACCCTCGCCCGTCCCCATCTTTTTCTCAGAATGGAAATACAGCTTAGCGCTGTTTACCTGAGGCAGACGGATTCTATGGAAAAGGAAAAATCAGCACGATCTAACCATGTCGCTTAATCAGTGCGGAATCTTTAAAAGTATTCCGTTTATTTTTTTTGAACGTGTGTTATCATCATCATCATCATCATCATCATCGTCATCGTCATCGTCATCGTCATCATCCTTCTCCTCCTCCTCCTAAACATTATTGTTATCATCATTATTATTATTGTTACTATTATTATTATCATTAATATTATTATTATCATCATCATCATCGTCGTCATTATTATGAAGAGTGCTTGTATAGCGCCTACTCACGGTTACAGACCGAGCACTAAGCGCTTTACAACCCACGTTTTGTTCACAAAACGGACTGCGTACCTGGGCAGAGTCGACCGAAGAGCTACCTGTTGGGCACTACGTTCTGTCGTTTCCCGTGTCGTTCAGTCGGATATCAGTCACTCGGTTTTTCGTTCATTCTTTCATTCTTCCGGTGCCTTCAATGTGTATACGTGCCATCCATACCAACCGACAAAACTGGCCTTCTCTTCCGAAAGTTTGCTAATGGGATTATATAATGTTTGTGCAAGAAGTTATGTATGCGTTCACCCACGGAAACTCGGTTTATAGTCTCATTCGAAGGACAGTTTGGGAAATAGAGTCAGAACAAATGTTCACGCAGAGGGAAAATCCACCTCTACCGAAACGGCCTGATGGACATTATAACTCGCAGCCATAAGATCGTCAGGATCACCAGTCCGCCGCTCTACCACCTGAGCTATGTGGATATGAAATTGATCTGTTTGGGAATGTGTTTGCGAGGAGAGAGAGAGAGAGAGAGAGAGAGAGAGAGAGAGAGAGAGAGAGAGAGAGAGAGAGAGAGAAACACAGAACACAGAGATATTAGATTGCACTTCAGTCCAGGAGCGTATAAATGTTGAATACATAATAATTTCATTCTTATGTTTTCTTTGTGTCACTCACGTTTATACACTGTGCGAAACGCCTTTTATTTTCATTTGAACTCTGCACGTGGAGTGGAAAAATAAGTTTTCTGATATAATCCATGCATTTTTTCTCTGGCTCAAGCCTTTATCACACTGTGCCGGCTATGCCATCATTGAATGATGTCTGACGATTTGTTATTTCACTGCCTTTAGTTACTTTTATTAAATGTCTCTTTCCAACACATGGGCATGTAGTGATTTAGGTGGACATGGTTTTCATTTAATCTACTCCTTCCCGAGACAGAAAAAATATCACATGGGAATTTCTAGCCCAGTGAAAACCATGGAATTCTTTTTCTTTCATGAAATTATGTCTGTTCTTCAGTTTCACTCCTGCCTGTTTCAGCCTAATAAGCGTGCTTTGAAGCTGCTCCTTGCAGTCTTATTCCCTGCTATTGAATACAAGAGAATGGTTAAAAAGACGTATACAATTTGCTCGTCTTCATGGAAACAGTATTTGCCTGTTTGACTTTCAGACATAATGCTCTCTGGCAGATGCCGTGGAGTGATCGACATGAGACGCCAAACAACAGAGTCTCTACGGAAGCGTCCTTATGAGCGTACCCGACGTATTTTATGATTGCAGAACCCACTGGCAAAAGGCGCTACATCAAGCAAACTATTGCGCGTCATCCTGCGGCCCGATTAGTCGCTGTTTCGCGGATAGGTGAAACTAGTACATCCTCAGACAGACCAGCTTTCGCCACACGGTCTTAGGAGCCCCCTAAAGAAGATCCAGGGTTGCAGTTTTTCTCGCTGTCAAGAGGACTTTCCCTGTGGTCAGTGGGTCTTTCCTCACCGTCACTGGGCTTTTTCCCCGAAGTCACATCCCAAAAGGCAGAGAAGAAGAAAGATACACCTGAAAGTGCCAGTAGGACCCAGAGACGTACTGTTCTCAACTGCCGAATCAACTAGCTGGGAGCACTGTTGCAACAACCTTTGAAGCCTGCGCTGTGTTGACTAAGTTGCAGGCACGCACAGGCCATTCCATGCAGACATCAGGGGACATAACTTCTCCCTTGCCAATGCCATTGTTTGATAGTCACTGCACGCAAAACAACAGAACCTCCAAAGAAGCGTCCCCCATGGGTGCACCACAAAATGCGCAGCTTTCCATCCTCCTACGACTGTTGCCTTGAGCTCTTCTACAGTCATTCCCTCTGCAGCTATTGTTTGATGATACCGTGTCGTAGGTAGGACCTCTCTCTCTCTCTCTGAATTGACTGCTTGTTGCAAGCGCCGCTGTCATTTTTGCTCTGGTTCGTGATGAGTTCATGTTACTTGGTTGCTTGGACGGCTTTCTGTAGAATGAGATCACATGTGAACTTTTAAATGTAGTTTTGTTATTTTAGATAGTTTTCCAGTTCTTTTCTGACTTTGTTCCTGCAGAAGTGATAAATGAAGCGGAATGGCTGGCGTCATTAACACAGCCCGGCCTTTTCCACCTCCAGGAAGTCAACAATGGAGCTGCCATAATTATCATTAACTGATTTGTATTTGTTGTTAGCTTGTAGGTATTGTTTTGGTGTTTGCTTCTTTTTTGCAGGATTGTACTTTCGTCCCTATATGTTGACAGCCCTGATGTCACGGACAAAAAAAAAAGCTGTAATCGTGGCCAGTCGCCAGCCAGTTCAATTGGACATAAGTTCCAAACTCAAATATCCTGGTTTCCAGGCAGACGACTGCATGTGTCGCGTCAGCCAATTAGGCACGGCGAGGAGGCTATTCTCTAGTCCTTCACGGAGACGGCACCGTCCTGCAGACAGACTGAGTGGCTTGACCAACCTCTCAATAGGTCTGGCCAGACGGATCTCTGCGTCTAGGTCAGACTGATACAGCTAATTTACAAGACCAGTGCCCACAGTTAAGTCAGACGTCGCCCTGGTTAAAGTAGGAAGGGGGGAGGTATTGTGTAGTGGGGGTGAAACTAAGTTAATTAATTAAATGACCCATTGATCACCACAGAGAGCAAGGCCGGTAGATGTTGCGGGAGACTTTGATTAATTGCATGTCCAATGAAATTAGAGGGGAGGTAACCTCGGCACAAGGTGGGAAAAACACTGACCAATGGTACTCACCTTTTTGACAGGTAGGAAGAGAATAAGAAAGCTATGGGAGTGAGAGCTCGGAGAGGAAAAGAAGAGGGAGAGAGAGAGAGGTTCTGAGAGTAGGCTCTGCACGAATGAAGAGCAGAGAGATGAGAGGAGGAGCGAAGAGAACCGTGTTGAAGCATTAGCACCATATAGAGTCTGCAGAGGAAGGACTAAGGAGAGATGTTGAGAGGGAGAGTTGCTAACTGATGAAGAAAAAAAAAAGAGAGAAAAAAAAAAGCAACCATGTCCATTTGATAGAGCAGACCAGGAGAGAGAGAGAGAGAGAGAGAGAGAGAGAGAGAGAGAGAGAGAGAGAAGAGAGAGCGAGAGAGAGAGAGAGAGAGAGAGAGAGAGAGAGAGAGAGTGCAATGCGTTAGTGCAGGAAGGAAGAAAGGAGAACAGATCAATGTCTGGTAGTCACTATTCAATTTGAACCGGGGTTCGACCTCATACCTGGCAGCGCCACTTCCATCAGGCAGAACCACAGGCCAACGCCAGTAACCTGACCAGTGCCAGCGGTCCAACCTGACCAGTGCCAGCAGTTGTGTTGTGACTGGTGCTTGTGAAAGTGACAGTGAAAAGGAAAAAAAAAAAGAGAAGAAAAGGAAAGACAGTGATTCGTAATAGTTTAAGATCACCTGGCCAGGTAAAGTAGAAAGTCTATTTATACCCGGGTTAGTTATGATGATTTAGATAAATGTTCTTTTTCTTGAAAAAAAAAAATATATATTTGTGAAGTTTCAAGGAAAGAGAGAATGTTTATTTTTTTTTGGACTCCATGTGCATTGATGTTTTTTTTTCCTGATTATGTGTAGTAAAGTTATAGACTTTACTAGTGGTTTGATGTGACGAATGCATGATATATGAATGAGATTGTAAGCAAGCTGTGAGTGTGTTTGGGCTGTGCGCTAGTCCTTCCTCCACTGACTTACCCGAGGTTGACACCTGAACATGGTCTTTATGGAGGGTTGGCCTATAATGATAAGAATATTCATACACGACTTTCTGCCTGCAGTTTTTCTGACACCTCACGAACAAAAGGACCCAGGACCAATCTCTCTCTCTCTCTCTCTCTCTCCTCTCTCTCTCTCTCTCCTCTCTCTCTCTCTCTCTCTCTCTCTCCTCCACGAATTATATTTCTTTGGGGCTCAAAATGCACATCAAACTTCATTTAAGCAGTGTCAGAGTCTAATCTTCATCTGTAGTCTTTCCACTTTAGGCTCAACACTGTGAATAGACTGCACACTTAGATTCCCCCATTCTTCGTAAACAGTTCTAAAGCCACACGACAGCGTGTGACAGTGACATGCCAAACTGGCCAGGTTTGTGGGATCACAGAAGTTGAAATTCGGCGGTGATCTGATCACCATTGTAACCTTCAAATGAATACCAGACCTAGACCTCAACGTCTACATTGATCCAAACGGTCCAGTCGATGCTTTTGTGACACCCCCCCCCCCCCCCCCCCCCCCCCCGCTCAAAAAAAGACTTCAACTCCATATAGACTCCAGCGTGCATGATTTGTCACCCACGTTGTACAGTGGGGTAGGATAAGTAACCACAGCGTAAAATCATTCAGACAATGGCAATCCACGAACGCCGTTGATTTTAGGGGTTGAAGAGAAATCGTTTTAGTGCTGTGGCCTGTTAGTCTCAACACACTGTCTGTCTGTCTGTGCGTCTGTGTGTCTGTCTGTCTGTCTGTTTATCTGCCTGTCTCTCTGTGTGTCTGTCTAACTAGTATCTCTGTATTTCTCACTCTCTATCTGTCTGCCAAGATATTTGTGTACCTATCTATCTATCCACCTACCAATCTATCTATCTATCTATCCCTCTCTCTCTCTCTCTCTCTCTCTCTCTCTCTCTCTCTCTCTCTCTCTCTCTCCATATCAATGTATCGAGTGAACCATCTATCTAAGCATATCCTCAGTACAGCCAATGACGACTTTAAATATACTTAGCTTGAACGATTGGAGAGAACGTTAACGAACAAAACAAAATCAACACTTACATTGCTTGATTATCATGCTCATGAACGGCCTCTATCTACCCACTCCACACGCTCTCCCTGTCTTTCCCTTGAAGGAAGGGTTTTCTGTGCTGCAGACATAACCTGAAAATCATTGTACAATGTATTTAGACCCCTGATCCATAATCATAATTACACCCATGAAAGAGCTGCGAGTTTTCTCGGTTATTGCCCATGATCTGTGACGTTGAATCCATAAAGCAGTTCCCGCCAGACATTCCGTTAACAGTTGAAATTCCGGTACCTTTCTTCTATCCCTAGACGCTCGTATGGGGGATTCCAGTTTATTACGAGGAAACTGTTCTGCCCTTCTGCTCCTTTGCATTTTTCTCATCTCATTTGAATGTTCAAGCGTGTACAACGCACTGTGAAGAAAAGGCTTCAGACTCCCCTTCCCACTCAACCTTCGCTTCACTTTTTCATCGACAAATGGAGAAAGTGTGGCCACACGCCGCAACTGGGATTTTGCACTTTGTAATCCATATAAGAGTTTTGAGGTCTAGCAAAAATCTGAACCAGCATTTAATATTAAACTGATAATTGATCAAAAGGACCCCCCCCCCCCCCCCCCCCCCCCCCCCCCCCAATCGTTTCACTTGCTTTTTGGATTTCTACCGATGACATCATTCACAATCTTTAAATACACGACTTTCCCTGTAGCCGACGTCACATTTCAGAGCTTCGCACACACCTATGCCCATGTAATTGCGCCAGGTGGTCTCCCCCCCCTCCCCCCCCCAAAAAAAAAAGTCCCATTCCTTTCATTTTAGTCTGTCTGACGCGAACCATCTGGAATGTATCCTGATGGTCATATGAAAGAAAACGAGGAGAATCATCTTTCAGACACAATGCACAATTCTCAGTCTGATCATGCCAGTCTATAAATACTCGACTCCTTATGCAAAGCATTGGCGCACTCATTTTTGGTGTGCAGCCTGTAGAGAGGATGTTGGTCAAAGGCAAAAGGGGGGGGGGAGGCGAAGGGGGCAGGACAGGAAGGGAGAGTGGCGTCCATGACATAGAGAGGGAGGAGCGGGTGACTTGGGAATCTAGAATCTCTGGGTTTTTTCCCATTTACTTCTAATCCATAACTGCAATGATGGTCATCAGGATCGCAGAGAATTTCCATGAAACAGTTATATAAATTTGTTTATCATTTCATCCTATATCCTTACCCTGAACATTAGTAACATACTTCACACATTCATGTGCTTTCGTGTGAAAAAAAATAGATGAAGAGAGTATTGACTCAATCTTCCTTAAATAAAGACTGTGAACTTCCCACTCCCCCGTACCCTCTCCTCCACCCGCCCACCTCAATTCTCCAAGACCTGACGTCTTCAACTCCAGCTCTCTGAGGGTAAACTCACAAGCTCTCACTTCAGGCACTGAAGATAACATTCACAAAGTGTTGTGAAGTATCTTTCGACACATTGCTCGAGGTGTGATTTCTCATTCCTACGCACGCATGATAAATGCTGAGGAGTGGCCATGACGACGGGTGTCTTGTTTGTTTGCTTTTTGGAAGTCACAGATTTTGCGTCCCCTTCGTCCCCCTCCGCTTTTCAAAGCAACCACAAACATCACCACCACCACCACCACCATCTCTCTCTCTCTCTCTCTCTCTCTCTCACACACACACACACACACACACACACACACACACACACACACACACACACACACACACACTGTGTGTGTGTGTGTGTGTGTGTGTGTGTGTGTGTGTGTGTGTGTGTGTACTTGCGTGTTAACAGTCTATAATAAAGAACAGAAAAAAAACTGTGCCTAGTATGCATATACAAATGTTAGCCGTTCCAATGTTGTTCAGCAGATATTACAAGGTACAGATATTGTCAGGGAGAAAAGTATGTAAAAATAATAAAGAAAGAATAACAGCAGCAGCAGCAGCAGCAGCAGAAGTAGCAACAACGGCAACAACAACAACAACAACAACATAACCTCTGCTTACAGCTGCAAAGCCACAACGCTGCCCTTCTCTCAACAGCCCCAAATTGATAATAAAATCAGATGAGCAGTAAGATGCACATACAGAATTCTTTTCTAATTCATAACCCCTTCCCCCTACCCGATCACCAAACGCGCACACCCAGACGTAGTAGTTCCGTCTATTTCATTAACCCCCCCCTCCCCCCCTCCCCCCCCCCCCCACCCCGTCATCCGGCCACCACACGCATAGACACATAGTCCTGTCTCCTCCCCCTTTCCACGCCTTCTTCAATCTCCATGCCTCTTCTTCCTTCCCACCATCCTCTGCCTACCTCAAAGGCACATCAAAGCAGACGCAAAAACTTGTAACGAAAAGCAAACAAGCGCACTAGCAAGAGAGAGGCAGCATGGACAGACAGAAGCAGACAGACAGAGAGAGACAGAGAGAGAGAGAGAGAGAGAGAGAGAGAGAGAGAGAGAGAGAAGGGGGGGAAATATTCAATTTAAGCCACTGGCGTAAATGTCGTGGTGCGGTCGGGACTTCCATTGGGACTGGAGCACTTGCAGATGAGAATTCAGCATGGAAATGAACGGATTATGTGCCTGGCGGTCCTCTGCCTTCTGAGGGAGAATTTCTTCGGAGCTTTTTCTCCCCTTCAAACTCGACGATCAGAGAGAGAGAGAGAGAGAGAGAGAGAGAGAGAGAGAGAGAGAGAGAGAGAGAGGAGAGAGAAGAGAGAAGAGAGAGAGAGAGAGAGTAAACAATTGACGTGATACTCTTTACAGAGAGTGAGTGAGTCATTACACAGTACGTGATACTCGTTAAAAAATGATGATTTAAGAAGTTTACACAGAGGATTTGATCGACGGCAGAGGAATGTTTTCAAGTGTCGGGAAGGGAAAAGAGAAAGGAAAGTGGACGTGAAGAAGAGGATGCTCTCTCTTCTCTCTCTCTCACTCTCTCTCTCCTCTCTCTCTCTCTCTCTCTCTCTCTCTCTCTCTCTCTCTGTGCATGTGTGTGTGGGGTTGGGTGGGAGGATGTGTGTGTGTGTGTGTGTGTGTGTGTGTGTGTGTGTGTGGCGCGCGTGGTGTGTGTGTGTGTGTGTGTGTGTGTGTGTGTGTGTGTGTGTGTGTGTGTGCGCGCCGCGCGCGCGCGCGCGCTTGCGTGTTAACTAAGAAAGAGAATAAGTAAACCGTGTTTAATAGGGATATACAAATATTAGCTATTCCAGTGCTCGTTAGCAGATATACAAAGTACGGCTATAGTGAGGGAGAGCAGTATGTAAAAATCAGGAAAGATACAACAATAGCAACAGCCACAGCAGCAGCAGCAGCACACCACCACCACCAACAACAACAACACTGCTTAAGGCTGCAAAGCCACAACGCCGCCCTTCTTTCACAGCCCAAGTTAGTAATGAAAATCAGATGAGCAGTAAGATGTACAAACAGAATTCTTTGCTATTTCATATCCGCCTCCCCTTCCCCGATCACCAAACGCAAACACGCAGACGTAGTTCCGTCTATTTCATCACACGCACACGCATACGCACACACACACCACACACACACACACACATACACACACACACACACACACACACACACACACACACACACACACACACACACACACAGCACGCACGTACACACACACACACACACACACACACACACACACACACACACACACACACACACACATGCCCGCACGCGCGCGCGCGCGCGCACACACACACACACAACACACACACACACATCACACACACACACACACACACACACACACACACACACACACACACACACACACATACACACACACACACACACACACCGTCATCCAGCCACCACACGCACAGACACATAGTCCCATCTCCCCCCTTTCCCCGCCCTCCTCAATCTCCGTGCGTCTTCCTCCTTCCCACCATCCTCCCTCCCATCCTCTGCCTGCCTCAAAGACACATCAAATCAAACGCGAAAAAGTTGTAACGAAAAGCAAACAAGCGCACAAGCGAGAGAGAGAGGCAGCATGGAAAGAGAGAGAGAGAGAGAGAGAGAGAGAGAGAGAGAGAGAGAGAGAGAGAGAGAGAGAGAGAGATCGGATTCGGATTCGGATTATTATTCATATAGGCCTTAGCCCCTTATGAAGGGGTGAGTGAGCATAATACATGAATTGAGATAAATACTCATGATTGTCAAACATTCCAAACATAAATCATTTAGAACATCAAGAAGTAACTGTTTCTCTAAATCTAAACGCCTTATACAAAAACAATGAGAAATTTCGAACAACTTCTGGTGAGGTTGACGACATCAGTATAGTCAATTTAAATAGAGAAGGCTGTCTATAAAATTTTGGCTGAATGCATTCGGTTCTAATGTTCTTTAGGGCTGGACAGCAAAGAACAAAATGGATTTCATTTCTGGAGACTCTTTACAAAGCGGACACAACAAGACATTGTCATCAACAACGGTTTTGTATCTAAACTTGTGAACTGCCAATTCTGATATTCCAAACCTAAATTTGGTCATGATATATTTCAAGTGCCTGTCCATTTCTAAAGTTAGATAAGGTTTCAGATCATGAAAGCTGCAAACATTTCTATAGAAATCAAACCTCTCACTATGTTGCACATGGTCTGACCATTTTTGCCAAGTGCAATCAACCAGTCGTTGACGAAAACAATGTAAAAACTGCTTAACATTTCCAGCACCTTGACTTAACCACACGAAACCAAAACCATATTCAAAAAGACAAGTACGTACTTTACTAACCCAATTGTTTTTTCCTCTAGCATCAAGACCATATAACATGTTATAAGCTTTGTGTGGTAATCTGTGGTCCTCCATATGAAGTAAATTCAGCCAATAACGAATGCATTTTACTGCTGAAACTATGTACATGGGGAATCTATTCGTATCACCATAAATCAAGTCGTTAGGCGTGTGCCTGTCCACACCCAAGAACTTTTTAATGCGAACAGGTGCACAGACTCACAGTATACAGCAGCGCCATCTAACCCCCATAATTCAGACCCATACTGTACAATTGGTTGAACCTGACTATCAAACAACTTAGAAATACATTAAAAGACGTATTATTGAGAACATATAATTTCTTCATAATACAGAGTAAAGCATTTTTGGCTCTGCTAGCAAGATCCTTGCACGCACCAACAAAACTAAGACGTGTAGAGAAAAATATACCCAAATACTTATAAGCATTCACAACAGGCATTGAGTCATCATCGTAGAACCATCTTTCTCTTGTACTTAAATAACCACCCTTACGAAATACAATGATGTTACTTTTGGACAAATTAACCCTTAGTTGGAGAGCAACAGCTGTGCGTTGTAAACTATTCAGTTGAGTCTGTAAACCAATAACAGTCTCCGATATCAAAACCACATCATCTGCTAATAAAAGAATAAACAATTCAAAAGCATCCAGTGTCAGCAAAGCCCCATGTCTTCCATTGTTGATCACTTCAATGGCTAATTCATTAATAAAGAGCGAAAATAGAACAGGACTGCAAGCATCACCTTGCCTAACCCCAGCTGAACAGTTAATAAAATCTGTCAGTTTAGCACCGCAACGAACTCTAGCTCTAACTACCTCATACATGCTTCTGATACATCTGTAGAGTTTACCCCTAATACCGTTTTTAATCATGACTGGCCAAAGAAGATTTCTATTTATGGAATCAAAAGCTTTTTCAAAGTCTATAAAAGCAAGTACAATTTTCGATTATAGGAAAACTGTTTCTGAACGATAGCCATTAAAGTAAGCATGTGGTCAACAGTCGAATAACCTTTTTTGAAACCAGCTTGGTGATCACTAGTGATGTTTTTTTCCTCTATCCATTCTTGCAGCCTATTATTTACTATCATTCCGTACAGTTTACTACTTATATTGCTTAGAGAGATGCCCCTATAATTATTTGGATTATTAGCATCACCCTTTTTAAATATGGGCAAAATTATTGATTCCGTCCAGTTATTTGGAAACATACCATTATCAAACAATTTGTTAAACAATTTCACACAAAATTGCACAACTTGGGCAGAAGAGTATTTGAACAGTTCACCAATAATGCCATCGGGGCCTGCTGCTTTACGGTTTTTCAATTTTTTAATAGCTAATAATACTTCTTCTTCACTAATGGGACGGTTCATATAGCTATCAGACTCATCTTCAAACCCCTCTAACCCCTCTTGGTTTGGCTCATTGTCAGTATTTAACTCTAACAAGGCTTGAAAATGTTGAAACCACATCTCAGCTGAAATGTTGTTTCTAGGTTGAGTTCTTTTCGGCGATATTCTGTGAATTACAGCCCAGAAATTCTTCTGAGACTTTATAGATGTTACTAATTCATCTATTAATAACTTCTTATATTCTTTCTCTTTTCTCTTTAGTAAATGTTTATATTCACGTCTGGCTATAACGTATGCAGTTCTGTCAGCGTCCCTCAACGATCGGCGACTTATTCGCAATAATCTCCTAGTCTTTCTTTTATTAAAAGAACATTCATGGTCAAACCAGTTCTTTGAAATTCTATCATGACCATTGTATACACTTTTTCATACATTCAGCACATTCCAATATACATTCGTTAAACATATTAAGAGCTAGATTTACATCAGAGTCTATTAAACTTGTGGCAATATCAAATTTTTCACACACTTTTTCAGCACATAGGGTATCACAAAACGAAGAAGTGCATTCATCACTCCAGACATTTTTTTCTATAACATCGTCATGACCTCTTTTGTTAGCGTCTGCTAGGTTTCCACAAGGGAAGCGAACATGAAGTGATACAGGGAAATGATCAGAATCTATTCGTTCTACAACCTGTAATTCAGAAGCATCACACAGCAGAACAAAAAGTTCATTTGACAATATGAAATAATCATTCACACTACTTCCAGAGTCAGAAACATATGTATAGCAACCTTTTAGGTCGCCTTCACATACACCATTTAGGATGCACAAGTTCAAAGCAGTGCACATGTTTAATAACAATTTCCCATAATTATTTAGGTTTTTATCTTGGGAGCATCGATTAATACTGAAAGATTGACTATCATGTTGTGTATCAAAAGCATGAAACCCAAAAAAATCTTGAGAGATATCAGAGACTGAATCATGGTTTATCATCTACCAATCTAGTTGCAAAGCCAGAGGACTGCAGGCGGAAATCTAAACAAATCTTAAATAAATGTTAGCGAACCGCCCAGAGACCGTGGACAAACGAGCCACAAGACGAAACACGCGCAGAGAGAGAGAGAAGAGAGAGAGAGAGAGAGAGAGAGAGAGAGAGAGAGAGAGAGAGAGAGAGAGAGAGAGAGACTCAATTTATGCCACTGGCGTAAATGTCGTGGTGCGGTCGGGACTTCCATTTGGTCTGGAGCACTTGCAGATGAGAATTTAGCATGGAAATGAACGGAATATGTTCCTGGCAGTTCTCTGCCTTCTGGTGGAGAATTTCTTTGGCTTTTTCTACCCTTCAGACTCGACGATCAGCTAGAGAGAGAGAGAGAGAGAGAGAAGGAGAGAGAGAGAGAGAGAGAGAGAGAGAGAGAGAGAGAGAGAGAAGTAAACAGTTGACATGATATTCTTTAGAGAGAGTGAGTGAGAGTCATTACATAGTACATGATACTCTTCAAAAAGTGATGATTCGAGAAGTGTACACAGAGGATCTGATGGACGGTAGAGGAATGTTTTCAAGTGGCGGGAGGGGGAGAGAGAAAGGAAAACAGACGTGAAGGAAGAAGAGTCTCTCTCTCTCTCTCTCTCTCCTCTCTCTCTCTCTCTCTCTCTCTCTTCTTGTTGTGTGTGTGTGTGTGTGTGTGTGTGGTGTGTGTGTGTGTGTGTGTGTGTGTGTGTACTTGTGTGTTAACTGTCTATTATAGTGTATGAATAACTGTGATTGATATGGATATACAAACGTTAGCCATTGCAATGTTGTCAGCAGATATTACAAGGTTAGCTATAATGAGGGAGGAAAATATATAAACATCAGAATGAAATTACAACAACAATAGCAACAGCAGCAACAACAATACCACAACAACATGATAACAACACCACCTATGCTTACAGATGCAAGGCAACAATGCTGCCCTTCTCTCAATTCACATGAGTAATAAGATGCACAGACAGAATTCGTTTCTATTTCATAAGCCCCAGTCACCAAACGCACACAGACATAGTCCCGTCTATTTCATTACCCCCCCCCCCC
>CM065728.1:55911583-55919083 GCA_033310375.1 Conus canariensis
CTGTATGCAGACGTTCCTACAAACCCCCTAGCTCCAATTTCTGCAGTGAGGACTTTGACCTGATAGCCTTCTCTCCTCAGGCTGTTTGCCAGATCAGCATACTTTTCAGTCTTGTAGATTTGAGCTGCCTCCATTCTGTTCTCATATGGCACCGTGAGCTCGATCATGATCAGTTGCTTGGTTGACTTAGAGTGGACTACTATGTCTGGTCTCATGTCACTCTTGCTGATGATCTCTGGGTGACTCTTCCATTCTGGGAGGTCTGCAGTGCACTCCCAGTCATCTGCCCCGTCCAGCAGACTCTGCCTGCATGTTTCGAGTGGCACTGTTGTTCTTGGCCATGATTTGCTGCCTCCTGCCGTGAAGAATGTTGCGGGTGCTTTTGGAGTCCTGATTTTCCCTTTTGTGGTGTTGGTACTAGCCCAGACTACTTGTACAATCTCTTTGAGCACTTGGTTGTGCCTCCATGTGTACCTTCCTTGAACCAGGGCTACTTTACATGAGCTTAGGACATGCTCCACTCTGTTTGTTTTTCATGGCAGAGGGGGCATGCAGGATCGTCTGTTTTCCCCCACTTCACCAGGTTTGCATTTGAGGGCAGAAGGTCATATGCAGATCTGAGAATGAAGCTGATCCTGAGAGGGGCCATGTGCCAAATGTCATTCCAAGTGAGACTTCTTTGGAGTGCATTCTCCCACGTTGTCCATTGCCCTTGCTGGCTCTGCTGGACTGCTTTTTGGAGTCTTTTTTGGTCTTCTTCTTTTCTCATCTCCTGAATCATCATGTCTCTTTTGGCTTTTCCTTTGGCCTTTGACCACCATTCAGTTTTGGTCACCCCCAGTCCTTGTCTGTTGGTCTGTGTGTGTCCTGTTATTTCTCTGATCTTGAGACTTTCTTTTGCAGAATCCATCGCCTCTTGAACTTTCCATTTTCTGCCTGTCTTCAGCTGGGGCTTGATTGCTTCTACCACCTTGTCTCCTGAGTCCTCCAGCATGCTTTGAAGTCTGATCTTCCCTGCTTTGTATTCCTCCAGGATGGATTTCAGTGGTAGTTTCAGCTTTGCATGGCGACAGTACAGCGCTATGTCAGTCAGACAGGGTGGGACACCAAGCCATTTCCTTGTGAACTTGTTGATTTTGGCTTCCATTGCCTCCACTATGCTGGTGCAGATGTCGTATATCATCAGAGGCCATAGGAGCTTTGGTATCAGCATGAACTGCAGACACCAGACCTTGTATTTGCCAGGGAGCCCACACTGGTCAATAGTCTCCAAGCCTTCCTCCGCCATCTGCTTGGTTTCTTTTGCTCTTTGTGTGTTCTTTCAGCGTATCATCATACCATCTTCCAAGGCTCTTGACTGGTTCTTCTGTGACTGTTGGAATGGCCTGGTTGGCAACACTGAAGACCACAGATCCGGCCACTTTTCCTTTCCTCAGTGAGAGACTCCGTGATTTCTTTGGCTTGAACTTCATTCTGGATGAGGCAACTATGTCGTCCAGCCTCTTCAGCACATAACGTGTCTCGTCTTCTCTGGATGAAATCACTGTAGTGTCATCCATGAAGGCCTTGAGAGGAGGCATCTTGTATCCATCGCCAAGGTCTGTTTGTCTCGCGTTGTTTGTTGCTGCTTTCAAGATGAGTTCCATTGCCAGCACGAACAGTATTGGGGAAATTGCACAGCCCATTGCAATACCCACTTCCAAGTTGATCCAGTCTGTTGTGTACTCCTTGGTAGAGAACCGCATTGAGAAGCCATTGAAGTACTTCTTGAGCATGTCGCGGATGTTCTTTGGCACATGGTACATCTCAAGAGCCAACTGTATCATCTCATGGGGCACAGATCCATATGCGTTTGCCAGATCAAGCCACACTACGTCCAGGTCTCTCTTTTCTGTTTTTGCTTTTTGGATTGCGTCCCAGATCATTGTGGCGTGTTCTACACAGCCAGCCACGCCTGGGATGCCACCTTTCTGGACTGACACATCCAAGTACTTGTTTTCCATCAGGTACTTGGTCAGTCTTGCTGCCATGACAGAGAAGAAGATTTTCCCTTCGACGTTCAGTAGTGATATTGGCCTGAACTGGCTGATGTCACTTGAGTTTTGCTCTTTGGGGATGTACACACCATCTGCCGTCATCCACTGGCCGCTGATCTTCTGGTTTCTCCAAGCCGATCGCAGCAGCCTGTGGAGCCACTCCAGCACCTTGGGACATTTCTTGTAAAGCTGGTAAGGTATTCCGTTTGGCCCTGGTGATGATTTGGCTCTGGCTTTGTCGACCACCTTCTTGATTTCCGCCAACGTTGGAGGCTTGCAATTGAACTGTTCCTCAGGGTTGGTTGGCCACACCAGACCTTGAATGTCGAGTGGTGCTTTGCTCTGTGGGTCAGAGTATGTTTTCCTCAGATGCTGCTCAAGAACTCCTTTGTCCACACTTAGGGTCCCAGATTTTGGCTGCTCAAACAGTGTTCTGGCAAACTGGAAGGGGTCTCTGAAGAAGCGCTCTTGTGTCTTCTTCTTTTTGCTCTTCCTCTTCCTCGCAGATTCCGCTTTGCTGAGGGCGCTGTGCTTTTCTTTCAGGTCTTTCCACAGTTTTTCCAAGCCTTGTTTTTCAGCTGGCAATGCGGTCTTCATTTGCATCTGTCTTCGGTCTTCATTTGCATGTTCTGTATAAGTGTGCGAGCGTACATGCATGCGTGCGCGCGCGCTTGTGTGTGTAAATGTCTGTCTGTCTGTCTGTCTGTCTGTCTGTCTGTCTCTTCTCTCTCTCTCTCTCTCCTCTCTCTCTCCTCTCTCTCCTTTCTCTTCTTCTCTCTCTTCTTCTTCTCCCTTCTTCTTCTTCTTCTTCTTCTTCTTCTTCTTTTTTTCTTCTTCTTCTTCTTCTTTTGTGTGTTTAACTGAAACATTCATGGAAGAGTGCCATGCTGATGCTTTTGTTGGTTATGAAATATTCTGTAAATCTGCCATTAAATTTTCAAAACAAGGGAGGAGATCGGGTGGAATAATTTGCTTGATAAAAAATGAGTATTTTCCCTTTGTTAAATTTATTGACGTTAATCACACAAACTTCTGTGTCTTTCTGATTGATAAAAAAACTATTTGGTCTAGATAGGGATGTTCTATTTGTTTGTACTTACATACCCCCTGAAGGTTCTCCGTTTTATGTCCATTTTGACATCAACAATGGCATTGATCTGCTAGAAGAATGTATCTTTGATCTGTTGTTTTCTAGAGATGTGTATGTTATTTTAAATGGTGATTTAAACAGTAGAACGTCAAACATTTCACAAGGTGTATCTGTGAACAATAATCTCGATCAGCAATTCGACAGCCATCCTCTTAGTTTTAAACGACAGTCTCAAGACAGCACTTTGAATAACTATGGGAAGATGTTATTGAATGTTTGTACTGCATTTGATTTGTGTATTCTTAATGAGGCATGTAAGGGTGACCTTGAAGGTCGCTATACATACTTTTCTGACTCAGGATGCCGTGTTGACGATTATTTCATATTTTCTTGTGATCTTTTTGCTCGTTTGTATGATTCATGTACTTTGAATGTCTTGGAACGCATTGACTCTGATCATTTGCCTGTGTCACTACATGTTATTTTTCCTAAAGAAGGTATTGTGCATGACAATAATCAAGAACAGAAACGCGTCATAGAAAAATTTATATGGAATTATGTGAACGCTGGTTTGTTTCAAGAGATGTTATGTAGTACTGAAACCCAAACTAAACTAGAAGCGGCAATATACTTGTCAGATGTGGACATAAATCGCGCTCTAGATTTGTTTAATGCTTGCATAAAGGAAAGTGCTGACTGTATGAAGAGGTGCATAGTTTGGGATAGCAGTAAAACATTCAGTATGATAATGAGTGTGTTGCTAGCAAAAGAACTGCTAGGAGATTATTAGGAATTAGTCGTCGCACATTGAAAATAGAAGACAGGAACGCTTACTCAATCGCTAGGTGAGAGTACAAGCATCTGTTACAGAGGAAAGAGAAAGAGTTCAGTAAGTCTTTACTGAATAAACTTGTATCATCCATAAAATGTCAAAAGGAATTCTGGGATACCATTCACAGAGTTTCATTCAAAAGAAAACAGCCCAGAAACAATATTACTATTGATATGTTGATAACACACCAATCGAAGAAGTGACTGATGTGAACAATGATGGCTATATGAACCGGCCAATCACTCAAGAAGAAGTACTGTTAGCATTACGAAAACTGAAAAATCGTAAGGCAGCCGGTCCTGACGGTATCTTTGGTGAATTATATAAACATTCGTCTGACCAGGTGGTAAACTTCTTTCTGAAATTGTTTAATAAATTATTTGATAGTGGCATGTTTCCGGAAAACTGGACTGAATCAGTTATTCTGCCGTTGTACAAGAAGGGTGATGTAAATAAGCCCAGTAATTACCGAGGGATTTCCCTCAGTGACATTAGTAGTAAATTGTTTGGAATCATTATTAACCATAGACTGCAGGAATGGGTAGAAGAAAATAATATCACAGGTGATCATCAAGAGGATTTTAAAAAAGGTTATTCCACTATTGACCATATGTTTACTTTGCTCGCACTAGTGCAGAAGCAATTTTCTTATAATAGGAAATTATACGTAGCTTTCATAGACTTTGAAAAAGCTTTTGACTCCATTAATAGAAATCTTCTCTGGCCTGTTTTACTTAAAAATGGTATTAAAGGTAAACTCTATAAATGTGTTAGAAATATGTATGATAAAGTAAGAACAAGGGTTCGTTGTGGAGCGAAAATTACTGACTATATCAATTGTTCGAGAGGAGTCAAACAAGGAGATGCATGCAGCCCTATTTTGTTTTCTTTGTTTATCAACGAGTTAGCTATTGAAGTGATTAATAATGGTAGACATGGTGCCTTGCTTTCGATTGATGCTTTTGAATTGTTTATTCTGTTGTTGGCTGATGATGTTATTTTGATATCAGGAACTGTTGTAGGTCTACAAACCCAACTGAATAGTTTACAACGTGCAGCTGGATCTCTGCAGTTAAAAGTTAATATGGAAAAAAGCAATATCATAGTATTCCGTAAAGGAGGATATCTAAGTGCTCGTGAACGGTGGCTGTATAAAGACAATCTTATGCCAGTTGTCAATGCCTATAGGTATTTGGGTATAATATTCTCAACACGTTTGAGTTTTGTAGGTGCATGCAAGGATTTGTCTAGTAAGGCCAAAAATGTTTTGATTTGTATTATGAGAAAGTTATATACTCTAAATAATTCTTCTTTCGCGTTATTTATCAAACTCTTTGATACCCAGGTTCAGCCGATTGTGCAATATGGTTCTGAGTTATGGGGATTGGAAAAAGCGGCTATTTATTGTGAATCGGTTCATGTTTTTGCTTTGAAGAAGTTCCTGGGTGTTGACAGACGTACTCCAAATGATCTCATTTATGGCGAAACTGGTCGATTCCCTATTTATATTGCTTCTGCCGTTAAATGTATTCAATATTGGCTGAAATTGCTTTACATGGAAGATTCCAGATTACCTCGTAAAGCATACAACATGTTGTGTCACCTAGATACAAAAGGGAAAAATAATTGGGTAACCAAAGTGCGCCTCTGTTTGTTTGAATACGGATTTGGATTCGTCTGGTTGAACCAGGGAGTTGAAAATATAAAAGTCTTTTTACATCTTTTTCGCCAGCGATTGGTAGATTGCAGATGGCAAAGATGGTCTGATCATATTCATAATAGTGACAGGTTTGATTGTTATAGGAATTTTTCATGTTCTCATGACTTGAAGACTTACTTGGACATAGATATGGATAGGCAATTAAAGCATGCGACAGCAAAATTCAGATTAGGGATATCCGCATTAGCTTGCCATTATTTTAGATATCGAACGTGTAGTACTTGTGATTTGATTTGTCCTCTGTGTAGAGAATCACAGGAAACAGAAATACATTTTGTTCTGTGCTGTCCAGCTCTTAGGAGCATCAGAGAAAAGTTTATTAAGCCCAAATATTATAGACAGCCATCTTTGTTTAAATTAAATCTGCTTTTATCATCCACTTCCGCTGAAATTGTCAAACCTTTTTCGTTGTTTCTGAACAAAGCCTTTAAACTAAGAGAAATTGTTTCTTCTTGAATATGTGACAACGATTTCCTTTTGTTCCATATCATATGATTGCTTATGATTACTGTCCTTTACATGTTCACACACACCCTTCATTATGGGCTAAGGCCTAAATCAATAAATCATCTGAATCTGAATCTGATTCTTCTTCTTCTTCTTCGTCTTCTTCTTCAGGCCCTTGGTAGCTGAGAATAGAAACTGACATTTTTAGAGACATGATATTATATAAATATCGAAAACACATTCCATAATGTTATTAGCAAGTCAGTGATACTCAATTTTCCAACAGCAGTCCAAGTGACGAAAACGGATAAAAGCAAGTCAAATCCAGCGGAAGGTAACGTTAGGTGGGTGAAAGGCATGCAAGTGTTGAAGAAACGAGAGAGAGAGAGAGAGAGAGAGAGAGAGAGAGAGAGAGACAGAGACAGAGACAGACAGACAGACAGACAGACAGAGACAGTGAGACAGAGAGACATGTTAGACGGGCAGAGGATGAAGGTAAGACGGATGGATGGATGAGCGGAGGGGGCAGGGGGGGGGGGGGGGGGGGATCGTCTGGGCCATTTGTATATCTAGCACGGCAGGAGAAGACAATCCACGTCGGAGAGCGACTGACTGAATATTTCGTTAAACACGCCCCCCCCCCCCCCTCCCCCCCTTACGCCTCCGTACCATCTCCAACCATCTTCAGCCTCCACTCCTCACCCCCACCCCTAATCCGACTGGCTAAAAGCAAAAGGAGATTTTTTTTTTTTCAATCTGAAACCAAAACTACAGGTTGCGACGTGGACGTGCCAGCAGCATGAACAATCATCTCCGATTGCGTGTAAATCGCTTACAAACCTCTTGATAAAGTAGAGTCAACGCAAAGAGATGTTCAGGAATTTAGTAAAGTCAAATCAGGCACATTTTGATAAACTGTTGTACAACTTGCTACACGCACATATGTCTGTGTCTGTGTGCCTATCAATGTGTGTGTGTGTGTGTGTGTGTGTGTGTGTGTGTGTGTGTGTGTGTGTGTGTGTGTGTGTGTGTGTGCGTGCGTGTGTGTGTGTGTGTGCACGTGCACGCAATTGTGTGTGTATGTGTGTGTGTGTGTGTGTGTGTGTGTGTGTGTGTGTGTGTGTGTGTGTGTGTGTTAGGGAGAGAGGAAGAACAGGACATTACAGTGATGATCAATACATGACGTAGGACTACAAAACCTCGATGTCATCACCAACACAGCCTTGACTCACTAGTTTAATGATCCACAATGGTGACCTGTGACCTTTAAGACGTAACTCTCCAAGCACTGTAAAGATGACACTCCTTCTGGCGGCCGGAAAAGACACCCTCATTTATCATTGGTCCGTAAACGGCAAGCTCTCCCCATTTTGCT
>CM065728.1:55924083-55929083 GCA_033310375.1 Conus canariensis
CCATCCATACATTTTGGTAACTAGAATGTTCCGGCCTGTCTGATAAATCACCAAGATTAAAACAACTGGCATGAAGAAGTTGCCTTCTTATCCCGTGTCACCCTTGGGTCTACATCAGTGCTAAGCGACTTGGCTCCCCAAGTATCATTTGCATTATAGTTATGGGTATTATGATTATTTAACGTTGGGGGAAAAGTTGTCTCCCTTATTTGTCATTCCAAATTTGACAGGACTGGTACAGTCCAGTTTATCACACCACAATGTGCGGACTGGGAGCGACTAGCATGACTGAACAGGTGGTAAATAGGGTATGAAAATCAATGCCAAATACACTGTCCATGTCCACACACTGCATGCACATACTCCTCTCTCTCTCTCTCTGATGTGGCTAGAAATAAAAATAAAGCATATCAGTCCCATACTTGTTGGATTCATATATCGAAATCCGGCTGAAAGATCAAATTGGTTTGATAACTTTAGTGGAATGATGGATGCCGCTCTACTTGACAATGAAGAAATATTTATGTTCGGTGACTTCAATATTGACTTGTTAAAGCCTCAAAAACAATGGACCGAAATGTATACCTCATTAAATTTACACCAGATGGTGGATCGACCAACACGAATTACAACTAATTCCAGTACTCTCATTGACCACATTTATGTCACGTCTAAACATAACATTGTGGAAATCTCTTCTCCAGCGACTGGGTGCAGTGATCACTCCCCAGTTTGTATTACTTGGGGGAAAAGGGGGATACAAATTCCAAAACCAGGTCATAAATCTATCCTATATAGGTGTTTTAAAAGATTTAACGAAAATGATTTTTTATCTGACCTGCTACATTCTCCTCTGTCCCAAATATACCATTATACCGATCCTGAAAAAGCAACAAATGTTTGGATTAATGCATTTTCCAATATCTACAATAAACATGCACCCATCAGAGCTAAACGAGTAAAATACCATCTTAAACCGCCGTGGATATCAAAGGAAATAGATAAAGAAATACACATTAGAGAACTTTTAAAAGCAAAAAACGACGTTGGTTTTGCAAAGCAGAGAAATTTTGTGACGTCAATGAAGGGAAAAGCAAAGTATAAATATTTTCAGGAGATGGTATCTAATAAAAAAGACTCAAGAACTATTTGGAAAGCAATCAACAAATTGACAAACAAAGGGTATTCACAAACACAACTTAACAATAAAGATATTACCCTGACGCAGTTAACAACTATTTTGTTAACATTGCTGAAAACTTAATAAATAATGATGAATGGGAAGAAAATGATCTAGAATTAGTAACTGAATATTGTAAGTCAAAGAATATTAAATCTTATGTGTCCATTCCTTACATAACAATACCCGAAGTATTTGCATACTTAATGTCACAGAAACAATCGAAAACCAAAGATATTTACGACTTGGATCCCAATATAATCAAGTTGTCTGCACCAGTCATAACAGACTCTCTTACTTACATATATAACTTATGTATAGAGAAAAACTGTTTTCCGGAATGTTTCAAACAAGCAAAAGTTGTCCCGCTGTACAAAACTGGAGATCCGTCCAACCCTTGTAACTACAGACCTGTATCTGTTCTGTCAATTCTTTCAAAACCGCTCGAAAAACATATCCAAAAATATTTAGTTACCCATTTAAACAAATATAATTTGATTCATCCTAAGCAGTCAGGTTTTAGGGAAAACCATTCCTGCCACACCGCGCTTACGCAAATGATTGACAAATGGCTCTTGAACATTAATAACAATGAACTTACAGGAGTTGTCTTTATTGATCTAGCTAAAGCTTTTGATATTATAAACCACTCTCTTCTCCTAAAAAAGCTCGTTTTATACGGACTCTCTGAAAATATACTTCAGTTCATGTCCTCATTTCTCTCTGATCGAAAACAGGTAGTATGTGTTAATTCCTCAAAATCAGATTTGCAGCCAGTAAAATATGGTGTTCCACAAGGATCCGTTCTTGGCCCTTTACTCTTTTCGATCTATATAAATGATTTACCGCTACGTATTCGATGTGACTGCGAATTATTTGCTGATGACAACTCTATGCATTCTAACCACCCTCGCTTGCAGGTTGTGACGTCCGATCTACAAGATAGTTTAAACAGTGCCGTCAAATGGACGGAAATCAATCACATGTCTCTTAATGCAAAAAAAAACTAAATGCATGGTCATTACTAGCAGACAAAAACGTCAAAATATGCCTGCTGATTTATTTTCAATATTTGTTTCTAGTGAAAAAATCGAAGAAGTAAAAACACATAAAGTTTTGGGTGTTGTCATTGATAACAACTTATCATGGTCCGATCACGTAGCTTACCTATGCAAAAGAATATCCCAAAAAATATTCCAGTTGTCAAAAATAAAGCATTTTCTGAATATGCATGCTAGAAAACAATTCTTTCATGCCCATATACAGTCAATTATAGACTATGCTTCTACTTTATGGGATTCAGCCAGCGCAAACATTCTAAAACCTTTAGCAAGATTGCATAGGCGCGCGATAAAATTAGTTCTCTTAAAATCTAGTTCATTAACTCTAAACGATTATAAATCTTTGGATATCCTTCCCCTAAAGCAAAAACTCGAATATAATAAGGCTATATTTATGCATAAAGTGGTAAATGGAAATGTACCTCCCTCCATTGTAAACAGTTTCTGGACGAATGACAATAGGCACGTCCACAAGTTAATAATGCCTCTGCCCAGACTTGACCTTTACAAATCAAGCCTCGTATACAGTGGCTGGAACAATTTGCCTCCATTCCTGAAAGAAATCTCAAGTTTTAATATTTTCAAAGAGCGCTTAAAAGGATATCTGCTCAGTAAGTTAAAAGATATATAAAAAAAAAAACTGTAACAGTTGATTCCTAAATCTATTAAAGACTCAGTGAATAGAAATAAAATACTGCACGAGTACAAGCCGGTGTTAGACGGAAATCTTGGACGTGTCATTTGAAGCACAGCAATAATGAGGTTAAGCTATTTGACATATTTTACACTGATGATATCGCTTAACTGCATTTCGTTATTTGATGTATTGTGTGTATTCAAGTCTATTTGACTCTTGTTCCCCGTTTGTATTTGTACTTTACATGTATTTTCTTTCTCTCTCCCCCCCCCCCCCCCCTATCCCGCCCACACCCCATACTCCCGCTTCCGCTCTCTCTCTCCGCTTCTCTCTCCGCTTCTCTCCACACTCCCCCCCCCCCCCCCCCCCCCCATTTCTCTCTTCACCCCGCTGCTTACTATGTATGTTTGTGTGTTGTTTGTTTGCGAAAGTGTATAAGTGTTTGGGTGGGTGTTTGGGGAGGGGCGTTTTCTGGGTGGGGATTGTTAAAGTGGAAGTGTGTTACGTTTCTTTGATGTTATTTCCATTTTGTGTATTTTCAGACTTTTTTGTGTGTTCAATCTTTTGTTTGTTGGTTGGGTTTCTTTTTTTTTTTTTTTTTTTTTTTTTTTGCCGTTTGTTTATTTTTCATTTCGCAAATTTTTTTGTTTTGTTTTTGTTCCCCTCTTGGGCGAGGGCTGGATGTAAAAAAGCATGAACTTGCTTATCTATTACCCTCGATGATAAATAATTTGTCTTTGTCTCTCTCTCTCTCTCTCTCTCTTTGCTCAACTCTGTTGTTCAGTCTGCATGAAGTGTGTGCGTGTGCGCGCGCACGTGCGTGCATGCGTGTGTGTGTGTGTGTGTGTGTGTGTGTGTGTGTGTGTGTGTGTGTGTGTGTTGTGTGTGTGTGTGTGTGGGGGGGGGGGTATGTGAAAATATTTGCCTCATCCTATTATACAAGACTGCGCATTCCAAATAACACACACCAACAAGAAGAGAAAGCACACAAAAAACACACCAAAATAAACTGAAGTTTATTTGACACCAACAGCACAGACACAATCAGCCGTGTCTCCCTGATGAGTCCGATCCAGCGGACGAAAGGCCTAGGAGCAGGCAATACTAATAAATGTGCCTTTGAGAGGGATTACGATGGTTCCCTCAGGCAGCTAGTGAAGGGTTTCTCGTATTTATAATATATTCCCCCATTTTATTCCTTTTCAATTTTTTTTTTTTTTTTTTTTTTTTTAATTTCAAATCTTTGCCAAGTCATTACTATAACGACTGAAGAATTGTTAACCTGCACTTGTTTTCCCCCACTACTTAATTGTTCAGCATTATATTGTTTGGTCAATCAGTGGGAGATTGCATCTCTTAGGAGATCCAAGTAAAGGTTGTTCTGTACAATTCTTAGCCACTCACAATGCTTGGGTTATTGAACAGCAGAGCTGACCACTCAGACTGTTCCATATCTTTTGATCTCCCTTGCATCCTTGAATGGATCCTCAAGCATAGGCTCAAAGATTGTCCCCTACATTTTATACTGTTTGAATAATGCTTTTAGTTTTTCAGCAACTTTTTTTCCCTCTCCACTTTTGTTTTGTTCCATTTTACTACCCTTCGCTGGCTGCTTTGAGGGTGCTGTTGGAGTCTTTTTTTTAATCCTTGGTGGTGAGAACACCACACAATTATGGACTGTGGTGTGTCTCTATTTGACACCAACAGCACAGACACAATCAGCCGTGTCTCCCTGATGAGTCCGATCCAGCGGACGAAAGGCCTAGGAGCAGGCAATACTAATAAATGTGCCTTTGAGAGGGATTACGATGGTTCCCTCAGGCAGCTAGTGAAGGGTTTCTCGTATTTATAATATATTCCCCCATTTTATTCCTTTTCAATTTTTTTTTTTTTTTTTAAATTTCAAATCTTTGCCAAGTCATTACTATAACGACTGAAGAATTGTTAACCTGCACTTGTTTTCCCCCACTACTTAATTGTTCAGCATTATATATATATATATATATATATATATATATAAATATACAATTATAAGTAAAGCTTGCTCTTATGTCTTAGATTGAAGAAATAGGGGGAGATAAGCATTCATATCTGCAGTGGTAGATAATTCTGCCTAACTAGC
>CM065728.1:55941583-55969083 GCA_033310375.1 Conus canariensis
AAGCCCAAACTAATCATTGAAAGAAAATGTCTCCATTTGTTGTTTTGTAAGAGAGATGGTAGAGGATGGGGGATGAGGAGAGTAATGGAAAGGAAGGAGGGGGATCGAAAGCTGGATGTCAGAAAGTGATGTTAGAGGCCAGAATGGGAGACAGAGAGAAAATGTCTTTGTGGATGATTGCAATACCTGAACAATGTCTGGTCAACTTAACAAAGGGAGTTCACAAACATGGTTGAAGTTTGTTTTCTACAGATCATTAATCTTCCCTGGGATGTAATTCATAATTTTTCGAACCCAGAATTTGAGAATATAAATGATTGCTCGTTTTTTCGTTTTCATCGTCCTGAATGTTATTTATCTTGCGTGAAGAAGACCTAAGAGGTCGAAACGCGTCGTGTTGTGTCTCGTAATTTGTTTGTCCCTGTTAACCGGCCGAGTTGCTTTTATATTTCTTTTAAAATGTGTTTGAAGTCGCGTCTGTAGTCACCTCACTTTGAAACTGCCATGCTATGTAATGAAATGCCCTTGTTGTTTGCTTCAGTTTACAGGGTGGGACTTTCCTCCCCGCGTTTTGACAGCTCTGAAAATATCCTGTACGGTCAGCCGGCTAATCTTAATAACAGTGTAAGGGAAAACTTTCCGATAGCAGTTTTTCTGACACCTCCCGAACGAAAGGACCTAAAACAAATCTGTCTATTTGAGTGTCCTCTCTGTCTGGAAATTCCACACACTCTGACAGGTCATATTGGTTTCGATTATATTTCTTCAATCTTCTCTCCCCTTCTTCTTCTATGAAGCTGCACTTTGTCATGAATTGCACGTCAGTGCGTGTCTTTCGGTTACAAAATGTGCATCAGACTTCAGTGAAACTGTATCAAAGGTTGTTTCTTCATCTGCAGTCAGCCCACACTTCCTGACTGTTTTCCTCACTCCAGGTCCAATGCTATACATTAGACTGCTCCATCAGATCCCCCCCCTCCACTCACTCCACCCACACCCACCCCCTGTCCCTCTTTCTTAAACATTTCTAATTCCATTCAACAGCGCATGAAAGTAACATGTCAAACCAATCAGATTTTCGGGTCATGTCAGATCAATACTATATCTACACCTCAACGTCTTTCTTTAATGTAAACTTTCCTGCTAACACTGTAGGGCTGACAAACCTGTAAATTAATTCAAGATAACTCTTGACCGCATGCTTTTTTGTCACCCATGCTATGTGATATGTCTACAATAAGCAAAAAAAAAACCCTCTAATAGCTTGATTTTCTTGTTCTAGAACAGCACACCCATTGCCCCAACCACCGCCTACCTAATTTATCTGTCCTCCTCCCTTCTGACTATCTTGAAAACAAAATCTTGTGTATGGCATGCATTGCTTTGTGAATTTAATACGTTTAGGCATAATCATAATTGTGCCCATAAAACAACAGAGAGTTTTCTCGGTTATTTCCCATTAATCTGTGACGCCAAATCCTCTGAGCGTAGACCAGTTCCCACCAGGCATTCCATCAGTGCTTGGGATTCCTGTGTCTAACGTTCAGACCCCAGACACTCGTTTCTGGTTCCACTTTATTACAGGGAAAACGATCTGCCCTTCTGCCGTCTCCATTTTTTTCTCATCTCAATTGAATTTTCAGTCGTGTCCCAAAGAAATGAAAGGGATCAGACTCCCCACCCTCATCCACTATCCATCTTCCCTCCACTTTTTCGTTGATAAATGAGGAAGAATTGGGGAGAGCATGGGGGCTCAGCCAAAAGAGAGGTAGGAAGGGTAGGGAGAGGAGGAACAGGGAGGGAAAAGGGGTCAGTCGATGTTGCATAGTGGAATCCCCCTTCTTTCCTCCATCTCTTCCTGTGCGTGTCTGGAGTAAGGACCATTTGGTTTGATGAGAAGATGCATTCATTTTATTTTGCTTATCATTGTATTTCATATCCTCACACTAACCGTTTAGCACACAGTTCACACGAATATTCTCTCGTTTAGAAATGTAATGAATGGCAGTGTATTGATTCGTCCTTCGCCAAGTCCAAACTTGCGTCCACCCCCCCCCCCCCCCCCCCCCCCCCCCAAATAAAAACTGACTTCTTCGAGTCTTTCATAATCAACTGGCACTCGCTCACTTCGTAAACTGAGGACAACTTTCACAAATTATTGTGAAAGGTCTTAAGACACATTGCCCGATATGTGATTTCTATGTTGGGCACGTTCCCAACTTCACAAAAGTTTGGTGCAGTCTCAGTCATGTGTATGTGTGGAAAAAAGTGTACAAGAGGCCATGAAGAGAATGTCTGGTTCTTTAGAAGCACATATTCTGCGTCCCCACCACCACCACCCTCTCTCTCTCTCTCTCTCTCTCTCTCTCTCTCTCTCTCTCTCTCTCCCCTCCTCCCTCCTCCCCTCCTCTCCTTTCTCTCTGTCTCTCTCTCCCTCACTCTCTCTCTCTTCTGAGTGGCACTATCTCCACCAATAACAGTTCCACCCTCTTTACCTTATCCATTGATACGTCGTGCACATTCGGCGAATTTGTTTGACTGACGTTAGGTGGCATCGTCTTCGTAGCTTGCAGACGCACGAGAATTCAAATGACAATGCACCGAGACAAACTGACCTGCAGATCAAATCTGGCTTCACTAAAACTTTTGCGAGTTAGGAAACGCTGATGCAAGATAAGATAAGCCTATACCTTCTTCTGTTTACCGAATTGGCACTTTGTTGGACGTGCACCAATTTTATTTTTTGACGGAAATAATCACTTTTTTTTTTCAAACAGGGGAGTAAGATGGCGGCAAAAGAAAACAAAACACGTTTTCGTTTTTCTTTCTTTTTTTTTGTTTTACTGGAAGTAATATACAGGCAAGACAAATGTTGTTCCCATGGTAAAACAGTTACACACCCATAACTCCAAACAAATGCCGTTTGCGAGGTCTGTTCACTTAGCACGTGTGCAGACATTTCGCTCTCAGAACAAACAAGGAAATGTCCCTTAAAAACAGGTTCAAGCCTGCTAGGATACCTCTAGCTAGCACACAACACACGGCAATGAAAGCTGAAGAAATAATGAAACACACAATAACATGATTCGTGACCGGCCGATGCCCTTTTGATCTTGAACTTTCTCTTACAGAATAACCTTGTGACTGACATGAAGGGAAAGTTCAATGAGGAGAAGAGACGTCTCTTCAAGATGTCATTCTTTTTATTGGCAATTGTATACACATTTTGAAAAGTCAATGAAAGGGACTGGGGAAAGACGCGTGGATGGGAAGGGTGTGTGTGTGATAGAGTGGTCATTTCTGAGTGGCTTTTTTTTGAGAGGTGAACTGAATAACTGTTTTGATTTTGTACATAGATATACCCATAGTGCAATTTAGCTTTCAAGTCAGCGACAGAAGATATAACGGTGAAGGATGTGACAGTTCCAAATGCCAACTCAAATGTAAGAAACATTTCCCTACCCCGCCCCCCCCCCCCCTGTCTAAAACTTGCCGTTTCTCTCTGTCTCTGTGTGTGTAGGGGGGCAACACACACGGAGAGAAACGGCAAGTTTAGACTGCATTTTGTTCGCAAAATTTGAAGACAAATTAGCTCCGTTTAGAAAACTGGCAACGTTAAGAAAAGACGCAAGAAATATTGTTCCTGTTGCCTAAGTAAAAAAAAAAGGACGACAGACAATGGGACTTTGTGAACGGGTATTGAGTTCGCTGATCATGGGCACACTCAAGGACCGTTGCTCCCCTTTTTCTCCTTCCTCTTCTTCTGTAATGCAGGTTTGGGGTCAGCGTGTGGGATAAGGGAGGGGAAGAGCACTTGTTGTCACCAATATCCAGTTGTATTATGCCATGAGGAAGAGAATCGTTGTTGGCGCTTCACTTAGTCATCGTGTTTACACACAGTTCATACGTTATGGTAACTAGAATGTTCCAGCCTCTCTGAAAAAGAGCCAAGATTCTTTAAAATGCCACCAAGACGTTGCCTCTGTTTGTTTCTTCATGTGTGCCTGTGTCTACAGTTGTGCCAGGCGAACTGGTCCCACCAGTCTTTTTCCCCCTTTCTTTTACAGTTATGGCTAAAATGAGTTATACGTTGGGAGCAAACGTCTCCCTAATTTGTTGTTCCAAACTTGACAGGAGAGATAGTACACCCCGTCCACTTACCACACCACAATAGGTCGACTGGGAGCTATTAGCATGACGGAAAAGACAGAAATAATTTGAAATACACCTACAGTTTCAGCGCTCTGACGGCATCTCTCTCTCTCTCTCTCTCTCTCTCTCTCTCCTCTCTCTCTCTCTCTCTCTCTCTCTCTTTACTCAAACTCTTTTGTTCATTGTGCATGCAGTGCGCGTGTGTATGTGTGTGTGTGTGTGTATGTGTGTGCGTGCGTGCGTGTGTGCGTGCGTGCGTGTATGTGTGTGTGTGCGTGCGTGCGTGCGTGCGTGCGAGCTCTCGCGCGCGCGCCCGCGCGCGCTTTTTTGTGTCTTTGTATGAAAACACTTGTCTCAACGTAAAATATAAGAATGCTTATTCCAAGTCAGTACACAACAACAGCAACAACGACGACGACGATGACGACGACGACGACGACGATAACAACGACAACGACAATGACAACAACAACAAGAATCCAGAGAGAGAGAGAGAGAGAGAGAGAGAGAGAGAGAGAGGGGAGAGAGAGAGAGAGAGAGAGAGAGAGATTGTATAGGTAAGTTGGTTTTAGGTTGGTAACTACTCATTATATATAAAAGAAAATGAATCCATAGCTCCCAGTGAGCGAATACGATACTGGCCCATGAGTTATTCTTCTCGCAATATGTATACATGAAATCAAGTCGACTTTAGGTAGGAAATTACAAAAAGTAATCATTGGAGATGATGATGGGCCATGCGTTATAACTCTGACGATTAATATAAAGATACATATGCTATACCTGTTGGGAAGGATGAACGCATAAAAGTGTGTTCATGTTTGCATAAAACTATTTTCTCCAACGAAGAAGTCATTACACCTTGTCTTTTCGTGTTGTTTTTTTAATCTGTTATTGACATTTTACAACGTCTTCTTCTTCTTCTTCTTCTGCTTCTTCTTCTTCTTCTCTTCTTCTTCTTCTTCTTCTTCTTCTTCTTCTTCTTCTTCTTCTTCTCTCAGTTTGAATTGTCTTCTCTTTGCATTATACGAGCATATTTGTGGAAACATGACTTAGATGTCATCAATGTCGTAGGCATGTAACACACATAGAAAAAGAAAAGAGACGACTGATTGCATGATGATACAGCCAGCATTACTTTGATTTACAGTTGAAAAATGAAAATAACTTTCCAGATTTTTGAACGCTTTTAGGTACCGTCAGGTGGCCCTTCTGAATCAAACCAAGTGGTAGGTCTATAATTGTGGTAGAGAGTGTATAGCTTTTTTATGGATATTAACCAAGTGGACATCTCGTTCCAGGCCAGTGTGAGTTTAATCTTCAAGTCCACTTGAATGGAAATGCGAAGCATCTTATTTGAGTTTTAAACCATGTGCTACATCTATGCAGTCTGATCGCCACTTTTTTCCACAGAACTTTTGTCATATTTTTATCACAGAACAATATGTATTTCCAGTTATTATTCACAGTTCAGTGCAGTCTTTCCCCTGAACTTTTTGTTCACTTCATAACCTTCTCTTCACACTGCTTGTGAAATTCATCATATGACTTTACTTTGCACGCTCCGAAACGAGCTATCAATACCAGCCATAGTCCTAAATTCACGGCCTTCTTAGGATTCGTAATAGCAGGCTTACAAGGTGCTTGAACAGCGAGGTCACTAAACATAGATCTAGGACATGTTGAATTTTGACACTGGCATTCCACCGATAAAGTGCCCGTGTTCAGAAGTTCTAAATGACACTTCAAGATATCCGAAATACACTCGCAATGCTCATGGTTAGCTAGACTTCATTCAATGACACTTGTATACTCTTTCTTTTTACAATCGATAAGAACTTTATATCTTTTCCCATCATTCCATACACATTAAGACATTTCGCAAAAAAAAAAAAAAAACTGGGTCTAGGTGCTGACGTCTGCTTTTCCCCCAAGAACTGCTTATAAAATTTATTTCCCTTTTCCAAGCCTTCTGGCGCCGGTAACTTCAAGACATTGACTCCAGCAACAAAATCAGGCTTATGAAGGCGAGTTTCAGTTCAGTGTACGCCACCATGACGATATAGATAATGGAGTGGTACGTGGATTACTTTGGTAACTCGTGACGACTGTAAGAAAAAAGTACTGGTCTTGGGCACCGTCTGGCTAGTCGTTGGCTGACGTACGCTGCGATTCGCGTGATGTTTGGACATAACTTACTAGGAACAACACAACATTGATTTGAAGTTAGGTCACTTCCATTCTTGTTTGGATCAGTTGCATTGGAGACGAGTGAACACACACACACACACACACACACACACACACACACACACACACACACACACACCCCACACGCACAGAGCACTCACACAGACACAGACGGACACACACAGACACACACAGAGACATACACAGACACACACAACCACACACACACACACACACACACACACACACACACACACACACACACACACTCACACACACACACACACACACACACAACACACACGCACACACACACACGACACACACACACACACACGCACACACACGCACACACACACACACACACACACACACACACACACACACACACACACACACACACAACACAGAACTATCACACAGACATCTCTCTCTCTCTCTCTCTCTCTCTCCTCTCTCTCTCTCTCCTCTCTCTCTCTCTCTCTCTGTGTATCGATCTTACAAAAGAAACGAAAAAGAAAATCTCATGTGGTTTCATCCTGTTGTGAGCGCGCGCGCGCACGCGCGCGCGCGCGTGCGTACGTGCACGCGTGTGCGTGCGTGTGTGTGTGTGTGTGTGTGTGTGTGTGTGTGTGTGTGTGTTTTCGTGCATCTTAACTCTGTCTTCCACAGACAATAAGACAAAAGAAACAGAACTAAACAAAACGAAGGTTGTTCGTGCATGCGCACACGTCAGCGAAAGTATTATACTCTGACAACAGCTACGACGCCACAACGCTGCCCTTCTCTCACTGCTCCTAGTCAGTAATCAAATCAGATCGACAATAAGATGCAGAGACGGAATTCTTTTCTACTTACCACCCTCTCCCTCCATATCCGTTCCCCTCTTCCGCTCAATCTCTGCACCCCTCCTCCTTCCCGCCTTTCTTTCACCCTCAGCCTACCTCAAAGATACATGAAAGGAAACACGAAAGTTTGTAGCGAAAACCGCATGAGAGAGAGAGAGAGAGAGAGAGAGAGAGAGAGAGAGAGAGAGAGAGAGAGAGAGAGAGAGAACATTAATTTATGCCACTGGCGTAAATGTCTTGGTGCGGTCAGGACTTCCATTGGGACTGGAGCACTTGCAGATGAGAATTTAGCATGGAAATGAACGGAATGTGCGCCTGGCGGTCCTCTGCCTTCTGGCGGAGAATTTCTTTGGCGCTTTTTCTCCCCTTCAAACTCAACAGAGGAGAGAGAGGAGAGAGAGAGAGAGAAGAGAGAGAGAGAGAGAGAGGAGGAGAGAGAGAGAGAGAGAGAGAAAATCAATTTATGCCACTGCGTAAATGTCGTGGTGCGGTCGGGACTTCTATTTGGTCTGGAGCACTTGCAGATGAGAATTTAGCAAGGGGAATGAACGGAATATGTGCCTGGCGGTCGTATGCTTTCGTAGCAACATTTTTCTTTCTTACGCGACGTTATATAGAGAGAGAGAGAGAGAGAGAGAGAGAGAGAGAGAGAGAGAGGAGAGAGAGAGAGAGAGAGAGGAGAGAGAGAGGGAGAGATGGAGTAAGAGAAGTCTGTTGACGGTAAAGAAAGAAAATGGAAATTATTTGAAAGGATGTTAATAAACGCATTACGTGCGAACTTTTTGTACACGTGCCCACACCTTCCCTCCCGCACAATCGCACACGCGTATACGTACATACGCCCCCCCCCACACACACACACACACACACGCACACACAACACGCGCGCGCACGCGCACACACACACACACACACACACACACACACACACACACACACACACACACACACACACACACAAGTGCGCGCATGGGTGCGTGCAGGAGACGCTGTAATACCATTGTCTTACCTCTGTAAAGACATACAGTGCAATGCCCTTGATACAGCTTTGAAGACAAGGTTAGGAACTTCTTATACTGATACTGAAATAAATCAAAATTTGCGGGAGAAGAGAGAGAGAGAGAGAGAGAGAGAGAGAGAGAGAGAGAGAGAGAGAGAGAGAGAGAGAGAGAGAGATACATACACACACACACACACACACCACACACCACACACACACACACACACACACACACACACACACACACACACACACACACAGAGGAAAGAGGAAGGAAAGGGGAGGGAGTAAGGAACAGAAGAAGAAAAGAGAGGAAAAGAAGAAGGAGGAGGAGGAGGGAAACAGCAGGAAAGGGGACAATAAGGGTCCTGTTCACTTTCAGGCTGGAACAAAGCTCTTTGTTCACGTTGTAGCTTCCCCAGTGAGGAGACTCTGCGATGCCATTGTCTGACCTTTCTACAGACATGGAATGCCGTGTCCTTGCTGGAGCTTTGAAGAACGTCTCACACTGATATCGTAAGGAAAGATTGTTTGGGGGCGCAACTGAGAGAGAGAGGAAGGGGGAGAACGAGACAGAGAGTGAGAGAAGGAGAGAGAAAGAGAGGGAGAGAGAGGGAGAGAGAGAGAGAAAGAGAGAGACAGAGAGAGAGAGAGAGAGAGAGAGAGAGAGAGAGAGAGAGAGACGCAGGCAGGCAGACAGGCAGGCGGGCAGAAAGACTGACAGACAGCATTGATTGCGTTTGCCCTCTCTTTCTAAAAGCATTCTAAAGTCTTTCAGAGTCATCCCTATGTCTTCTGGGGGTGAGAGAAGGGGTGGAATGGGGGGAAAACCCAAACCGTGATTCAAGTCGCCGGGGGCTGATGACGCCTTTTGATACACTGAAGCAATGGTGCGGAAGAGCGAGCTAAGGAAGCATCAGAACCTCTTTGGACAAGACCCACTCAACCGTCTGCTGGCGAAAATCAATGGCTCGCAACTGTTTCTTGTCATATTCACTGGCTCGAAACTTCTCCCTCTCCCCACTCTCCACTTCCGTACTCATCCCTCTCCCCCCCCCCCCAACCCCCCTCCCTACCTCATCCCTCCTCCACGGATTCTATACCCTTTATTAGCCAGAAATACAGCTCAGACTAATCATGGAAAAAAAGTCCTAATTTTGTTGGGAAAGAAAGAGAGGAAGGTGGGGAAGGTGGAAGAGGAAAGCGGATCGATAGCTGGATGTCAAAAAGCGATGTTGCGGACAAAAATGTGAGAGGGAGAGGAAAAGATTTTATGGATGATTGCTATACCTGAGCAATGTACGGTCAACGTAATGTAGAGGAGTTTACAAGCGTGGCTGAAGTTTGCTTCCGTCAGATTGTGAATCTTCTCTTGGATGCAGACTGTCTGCCCCCTACCCTTCCTTCCCACCCTCTCTCTCTCTCTCTCTCTCTCTCTCTCTCTCTCTCTCTCTCTC
The DNA here is from genome assembly GCA_033310375.1 of Conus canariensis. Taxonomy (NCBI): domain Eukaryota; kingdom Metazoa; phylum Mollusca; class Gastropoda; order Neogastropoda; family Conidae; genus Conus; species Conus canariensis. The sequence goes on from CM065728.1 coordinate 55,951,231, forward strand.
CTCTCTCCTCTCTCTTCTGTAAATAATATCATTCTGTCTTTTGAATGAGGTGTATTTAATATATTTTGACTTGCTGAGGATGAAGAAGGTAAATTCCTTGCCCATTGTATAAAAACTGACAGCATTTTAACAAAAGAGCTCTATAAATGAGGGGTGAAGGATGATGGGGGCTTAGACTCTGAGAGAGAGAGAGAGAGAGAGAGAGAGAGAGAGAGAGAGAGAGAGAGAGAGAGAGAGAGAGAGAGAGAGATTGTAAATTACCAATATGCAAAAAACAAAACAAGAAAAGAAATATGAAGTGATCACATTCGTACGCTGCCATAAGCACGTTGTGTGCCGTTTACATTATATGTGTGCATTGACATAGTAGTCATCACAACGAATAGCAACATTTTTTTTTAAATTTTCAAAACATTTGTTCTTTTAAATATCAATAACATCACATGGAGAACGTCTGTACAAAAGGAAACTGTTGGAAATATCACGCATGGAAAACGAGAGAGAGAGAGAGAGAGAGAGAGAGAGAGAGAGAGAGAGAGAGAGAGAGAGAGAGAGAGAGAGAGATTTTGTAAATTGAATATACAAATATTAATATAATCAATAATTTATCTCTTATCGATAAGTGATTGTCAAGTATGTGAAAAGGATCTTCTGAGAAAGTCTTTCTTTCGATCTAAGTACTCAAGAACTTGAAGAACATTTACTAAAGAAGGCAGGATTTGGAAAGAAATAACAAGGAATAGACATATATATATATATATATATATATATATATATATATATATATATATCTGTGTAGGCATCCTTCAGTCTCGGAAGACTATGGAGTTGCGCTCTAGGTGTCTATTCTGGTACAGCGGCGGGTGTGGCTGGCCAGTCCGACACGGGAATGACAGTCATATATATATATATATATATATATATATATGTGTGTGTGTGTGTGTGTGTGTGTGTGTGTGTGTGTGTGTGTGTGTGTGTGTGTGTGTGCTTAAAGACGTACATACACACGGACGTACGACGGACGTAAGTACATATATACATACACACGTACATACACATATATGAAACGGATGCCGAACAAACGAAAAGACAAAGAGAAAGAAAGAAAGAAAATCTGAGACAAATGAAACAAATGATAGAAAGAAACTTCACAGGCCACTACTGGACACGAGCGAAAGGTCACCCGGAGTCTGACTGCTAGTTGCTCTGTTCGGATATTTCGATCTGTTGAATAGTGCTACATAGAAAGGATATGAGCGCAGCTCTCATATCGATTGTAAATTCAGTTTAAATGCTAATGTTCTGTGCGAGGAAGTACTTAAATCGAAAGAGAAGTTAAATTGCTTGACTCAAAGGACACTTGGGAGAACACTGACTTCTGCCAAGTTCACACCAATCCTGAATCCGAACTTTTTGCCAGTTTATAAGTGGGGTGTGTGTGTGTGTGTGTGTGTGTGTGTGTTGTGTGTGGGGTGTGTGTGTGTGTGTGTGTGCGTGCGTGCATGTGTGTGAGTATGTGTGTGTGTATGTGTGTGTGTGTGTGTGTGTGTGTGTGTGTGTGTGTGTGTGTGTGTGTGTGTGTGTCCGTGCATGCGTGCGCGCGCGTGCCCACGCTTGTGGTCTTCAGTTGGGATTTAGGAAAGATTTCCTTTCGTATCCACCTCTTACGGAACAAGAGGGTGTCTCCATTATGGGAGGGAGAGTGACGAGCAGATGACATTTCGAGCAAGGGGTACGTCGAGCGTGGGGAGTATTGGGCAGGGAGAGTATAGAGCATGGGGAGAGTGGAGCAGCGGCGAGGGGGTAGAGTATCAAGCACGGGTAAAATGGAGCAACGGTAGTATGGAGCCGGGGGTGTATTGAGTGGGAGGAGGGTCGACGCGCCATTGACGGAGCACCTGGGTTCCTCTGTGTCTTTGGTGTTTGTCTTGGATGGGAAGATTCCGTACGTTTGGGTCAGCAGGCACGACAGATGACAGCTTCCCTGTCTATGTGCCCGTCTGTCTGTCTTCTGCTCCCCAGAGAATTTGCCCAAATAATTTACGTTTGTTACCTCCCATCCTACACACATATTTTCATCTGCAAGTCTGGTACGAGGTGTTCATTTTAACCCTTTATGTTTTTTTTAATCTCTTAAAGTCTGGAAAAAATCAGATCAATTTTTTTTTTTTTTGGGGGGGGGGGGGGGTATTCTTTACACGTTAGGGATGGCCTGTCGGGAACATCAAATGGAAATGTGTTGAAAGCTAAAACATCCGGACATAAGTATTCTGGTTGACGATAAATACCGACAACAACAAGATCTCTTCTTCGTTATGGGAGGTGGAGTAAAAGAGCTGGTGGAATATTGAGCAGGGGGCATGTCCAGCATGGGGAGAGTTGGCCAGGTGGAGTATGGAGCAAGGGGAGTATGGAGCAAGGGGAGTATGGAGCAAGGGGAGTATGGAGCAGCGGCAAGGAGGTGGAATATCAAGCAGCGGTAATGTTGAGAGTATCAAGCTGGAGGGGGGGGGGGGGCTTGGGGGAGGGGGGACGGGGCTGGGGCAAGGGGGGGGGGGGTGCTATTCAGCGGGAGGAGTATGGATGGCACCCCTGAGGGAGCCTGTGGGTTCTTCGGTATCATTTGTGGTTGTATTGGACGGGAACATTGCGTACGTTTGGGTCAGCAGACACGACAGGTGACAGCTTCCCTGTCTATTAATCCGTCTGTCTGTCTGTCCTCTGCTCCCTAGAGAATTTGCCTGGATAATTTACATTTGAAAAGTTATCTCCCATCCCAATATATATATATATATATATATATATATATTATATATATATATGCATCTTTTCAAAGTGTTTAATTCTTCCCTTTATGGTTTTTTTTCTTCTCTTAAATTCTAGGGAAAGAATCAGATCAATTTTTTTATGGGTTGTACTTTAAAGGTAACGAATGGCCTTCCGGGAACATCAAACGGAAATGTGTGTTTCGAAAGCAACATCCACACATAACTATTTTTCGTGACAAGAATTGCTAAGTCTTTGCGGTCCTAACACATTTCTGGTTTTATCCAAACCTGATGAAGAAAAGCTAAAACTCTTAAACACATGTCCGGGATAGGTTGCCTCCCTTTTCTGTTCAGTTCCTTTGGGGATTATGAACGGCATCGTGATGAAAGTAGCACAAGGCATACGGTTTTGACGGAAATTTGGAGTTCACATGGCCTGTCATCAATAACAAATCTGTTCGTCTTTCTCTCTTTCATACCTAATTTCCAAACCCTTGACAAGACCGAAGAAAGGCTACCTACGTTATGTATGTTTTGCACTTCAGTCATATCGGTGTCTGTCCATAAGTTTGTCCCTCTTTATACGTTTTACTCTTTGTTAAATGATAAACAAAAATAGTCCTAGCACATATCACAAATGTCGGTGCTGGTGATGGAAATGCTTTGATACAAGGTGACCCTGAAAATCGCGCCCGTTCTTCAATCCCCCTACATTCTATCTCTGCCTCTGTCTCTCTGCCTGTCTGTCTGTGACTGTCTCTGTCTTTGTCTCTGTCTCTCTCTGTCTCTGTCTGTCTGTCTGTCTGTCTGTCTGTCTCTGTCTGTCTGTCTGTCTGTCTGTCTGTCTGTCTGTCTGTCCTCTCTCTCTCTCTCTCTCTCTCTCTCTCTCTCTCTCTCTCTCTCTCTCTCTCTCCTCTTCTCTGCTTCCGGTATCCGACGAGTGCAGACGTGCTTAGTAGTTGCAGTGATTTACAGCGAAGTTTTTTCAAAGTTAATGTGGCAATGCAAGGTAAATAAGACAGTATGTTTATGATGCACTTTCATCTCTAACTTCTCCAAGTCAGTGCGTGATGTGATTGTGCGTGCATTCAACGATTCACGTGGATTGTGTGTTGTGTACCAACATGTAGCGTGATGTGAAGCAAGCCGACATCATGCCCTAGTTTCCCCTTCAGCCAACTGCCGCGCAATTGGGTACAGTTGCAGTCATGGGTCCCTTCACGCGATCCATGACTCAGGACAAAGGAGCGACGCTCAGGGAACATTTTCTCGAGCGTATTATTCATACAATGGACCCCATCCAGAAAACATTTGACACACATCCACAAGCAATGCCACAATGGAGATACACATTATTTCACAGATACGTTGGTGCTTACAAACCAACTGGCATCAACAGCTCATGGATTGACTACACACCAGACCACAAAATTCACAACATAAGTTTACCCACTAACTGCACCAGTCTACCACCAGACCTATTCCAGTCAACCCTTGAATTACGACTCACATCAAAGCCAAGCAAAAAACTCCTCAAGATACACCTCTACTACACAACCAACAAAATCTTAGTTCAGGGCCGAGCTTGCCAAGACTGGGTCAATGAGGAGTTCCGAACACTGCGTGCCATTGTACACACGCTGACCGCGGCGCCAGCATCAACACATGGCCGACCAGTCTCCGCAGCACTCCCTGTCGCTACAGTGTGTAGCGAACACCGGCAGAACCCCTGTGCTGCTCTCACGGCTCAGGCAGACACGCCTACACAGCACCCGATGGAGCTGGAATGTGAGCTGTCCCCTTCAGAAAAAACAGGATTGTTCCCTACCGTCTCCACGCCCTGCAATTCTTCAAGCGCCTGTGTTGTGTTCCCCATGTCCATCCCACACACCACGACCCTCCTTTCTCTACCTTCCCTCCATGACGATATAGTGATTCGCCCTACATCACCATCCATCCTCGTGACAGAAAACATCAGCTCTTTCCCTTTTCCCTTTCATGACATTACACCAGCAGTAGACAATACAAACATTAGAACCCCTGTCACTAGCACAAGGGACAGTGTAACCCTAACAGATAACACTGACAATCATTCTGAAGACAGCACATCAACACCAAAGACTGACACTCGGGAAGACGACAACAAATCAGTGACAGCTGATGACAGCCACCCAGCAACTGACTCAGACAAGACACTAGAAGCTAATGGCCCCTTGAGCAAAACCTGTGTGACAAATGACAACAAAACCACAGTGACTACGTCAAACGACACAGACGATTGTGACAGCTCAGTGAAAGGGACTGACACCAACGCTGACAACAGTCCCACAGATTGTAGCTGTAGTCATGACGACTGTGTGCCTCAGGAAGAATTCCTTAGGATCACTCAGTCCCTCCGTGAAGAAATCTCTGCCCTCAGATCAACACTACAGGAAACCAGACAGACCTTCAAAATAGAAATCGACGCCCTATCGACACAACTCAGTCACATGTCTTCATCTGACAACGACAAATCATCCTCACGCAAAAACATAACAACCAATAAAAAATCTAAATGTAAATCACATTCAAACTCCTCCGCCACCCAACAAAAGCTCTCTCTCTCCATCCTCCCCAGACACAAAACACCACACCTTCTCTCACTGCACACTGTATACAGGATGCACCACCCCCCTTCAGCCCTACCAACACAACTCACAGTGACAAAGTACAGGACAACCCATCCCCCCAGTGTGACAAATCCTCTGACTCCCATATCCAACCACCTCCTCTTTGTCAGACGACACCTCTCCCTGAAAAATTATCTCCTCAACGTGTCCCTCCCCACCCTCTTCAAAAGGTTTCCATTGATAGACGGACCTCAACAATACTGCTGAGTGACTGCACCCTGAGATATATTAATATCCCTAGGGCCAGCGCTCAGTTGGAGTGTGCCAACGATCTGACGGTTGCCAGTCTGACTCAGTGGCTTGCAAAGCAGACACCAACCCACACCGTGATGCAGGCTACCTTCCATGTGGGGGCTTGTGACTGCAGCGAGCTCTTAACATCACAGCCAGCTGGTGCAATATCAACGCAGCAGTGGCGAGAGCTCATTGTGCAGTGCCACCGAGTCTCCCCCAAAGCCCAACTTCAGGCCTCTGCAATTATCCCGGCAAGAGGGCGGCACCCTCGGAACACCATCCTCCTCCCAAGCAACGATCACTTTCAAGAGGCCTGTTCAGCAATGGGGGTTAAATTCATCAGCCATTGTGCCACCTTCACCACCCAGCGCGGTGCCCCAAGACTGGCGTTGTACAACTCTACACAACCCAGCAGGAAGGGAGTGGAACGTGTGACACAAAACCTCTTCCCCCCTAGACGACAGGCCCTCCTACCCACCCTTACACGCCACACGTCTCATGTTACCAACAGCACACGACGTCCCAGATCCCCTCTCCTCCCTCCCCCATTCACCCTCTCAGAATTCCCAAACCTCCCGTCAGGTTTACGCACTTCACTATCGTCTCCACCATCCCCCCTCCAGGAAGCCCCTCCACCACCATCCAGCTCACTTGTGCGTACACAGAGTGACCATGAGAACGTCCAGCCAGCCTCTCGCTCAACTAGGCCTACCCCAAATAACACCAACACTAGGCTCATTGACACATCCTTCCCCACCGCACCCTCCCCCCTCCAGCAAGATCCTCCAAGACCACGCCGGCCAGATGTGTGTACGGGCAGTGACAGCAGCCCTGGTCCAGTCACCCGTCTCCCAGACAACCGAAGTTACCGCCTGCTATGTGTTCCGCCAGGCGAGAGCGCTCTTCCCCCATCTCCCTGGTTCAGCAGGTCTGTCCCTCCCCCACCTATGCCTGTTCCTCCACCCTTCAGTTACTTTCCACGGACCATGTCTCCTTCACATCATCCATGGTACTGGCCACTCTTCGTACCTCCCCAGCACCCCATGCTTCCCCCACACTTCTGATTCAGGTTCCAGTTTCGTGTGTGTGCGAGAGAGCATAAATGTTTAATTGTTTTTACAGTTGTATGGCCACGGATTAAGTTCTTACGAATGGTAGCAGTTTCCGTTTGAGTGTGTATTTGTAGGGGGGATTAAGTGTGTGTGTGTGTGTGTGTGTGTGTGGTGTGTGTGTGTGTGTGTGTGTGTGTGTGTGTGTGAGTGCGCGCGCGCGCGTGCGCGTGTGTTCTGTATGAGTGTGCTGTCTGTATATGTGTGTGTGTGCTGTGTGTGTGTGTGGTGTGTGTGTGTGTGTGTGTGTGTGTGTGTGAGAGAGAGAGAGAGAGAGAGAGAGAGAGAGAGAGAGAGAGAGAGTACGCGCGCGAGCACGAGTGCAAGAGCGCTCACATTTGTATGTATGTGTATGTATGTGAATGTATTGTTAATTTGTGCCGTATGATTTGTTAATGTTGTGTACTAAATGTTGTGTGTGTGTGTGTGTGTGTGTGTGTGTGTGTGTGTGTGTGTGTGTGTGTGTGTGTGTGTGTGTGCGTGCGTGCGTGCGTGCGTGGGTGTGTGTGTGTGTGTGTGTGTGTGTGTCCTATATGAGTGTACTCTGTGTCTCTGTGTGTGTGTGCTCTGTGTGTGTGTGTGTGTGTGTGTGTGTGTGTGTGTGTGTGTGTGTGTGTGTGTGTGTGTGCGCGCGTGATCATGCGTGCTAGAGTGCTCACGTCTGTATGTGTATGTATGTAGATGTACCGATAACTTTTACCGTTTGTTATATTTCCGTGGAGCCAGAAATGAAACAAAAACATCTCCTCTGCAACAGAAGACTGTGCCGCGAAGTGTAGACCAAGGTACTGTGGTACACAAGGCTTCACCTTGTGGTTTTCCTCACATCCTACACATGTTTTTCTTCCATGCAAAATTAACTTGCGATGCTTGATTTCCATAGCCTTACTATGTGTGTGTGTGTGTGTGTGTGTGTGTGTGTTGTGTGTGTGTGTGTGTGTGTGTGTGTGTTTGTGTGTGTGTGTAACTTTTACCCTGTGCCGGCAGTGCTGATTCCATGTTATCTATATATAAGAAGTTTTCGTAAAAGTGCGAACTGTGCAGCCTTAGAAAAGAGACTGAACAAAGCCTCTGCAGCAGGAGACTCCCAGAAAAACTATTTACTGCGAGCGAGGCAATTTTTGCATAGCCAACTCGCACTTTACAAGTGCAGCTTTGTGACCTGTGAATTTATAAGTGACTTTTTTTCCCTCTCTTTTTTAAATTTATTTTCGTTTTGAAGTGTTGATTCTTTGCATTTTTTGTCTTCAGTTTTACTTTACTTTTCCCCCTCTCCTTCTATCCCCTTATTTGTAATTTTGCTTCAAATGTGCTTCCTTTATGAGTGACTGTTCATTTTCCTTTCAGAAAAGTGTATCCATCAGTACCATCTGATCGAGGAGCTTACTGACATAATACTGTGAAGATTTTCTTTTCTTCTCATACGTTTTTGGTTTCCCAAATTTGTCACGGTGTGTAAACCAAACCCATTTTCCCTCCTTTTTATGTGATCTTATTGTGTTCCTTGATCATACAAACCCCAACGTCAGTTAACGTGTGAAATCGTCTCCTACTATCATCACATCAGTGCACAACTACAAATGAGCAAAACCCAGTCTGTATGGCCATGCAAAGGACTTCGAATCTGTCACCTTAATATCCAACATGCAGTTAACAAGACATCAGATATATCAACACTGATTTGGAATCATGGTAAACCTTTTCATATTTTAGGGCTCTCTGAATCCAGATTAACTACACGCATTACCGACAATGATGTAGCTATTCCAGGATATAACGTAATCCGTAAAGATCCTGCACAAACGAAAGAGACGGGTCTTCTTATCTTCATCAGCGAAACCCTTAGCTCCAAACGACTTCTACACGACTTCTACACCTAGAAAGTAACGGTGTAGAATGTGTCTGGACAGAAGTTAAGCTGAAAAGAAACCCTTCCATTTTGGTTGGATTCTGCTACAGGAACCCATCTGAAAGAGTAAACTGGGTCGACAAATTTATTCCGATGATGGATGCAGTCTCACTAGAATCCAAGGAAATTATTTTACTCGGAGACTTTAACACAGACCTTCTGAAAGCGCAAAATCAATGGACGCAAGCATTCAATCTGTTTAACCTGCATCAACTCATCGAATCTCCAACGAGAGTCACACCAAACTCGAAGACACTTATCGACCATATTTATGTTTCAGATAAAACTAACATAGCAGAAGCCTGTGTCCCTGTTCTAAACTGTAGTGATCATTACCCAGTGTGTGTCACATGGTCCAAAAAAGGAGTAAAAATTCCCAAAACGGGACACAAGACAACTTACCGTTGCTTTACAAACTTTAACAACCAAGATTTTCTACATGACTTGCTTAGCTCAAATCTCTCATCAGTTTACAACATAACTGATCCAGATGTTGCTGTTGAATTTTGGATCAGAACATTTACAGAAATATATGATAAACACGCCCCTCTAAAAACGATTAGAGTACGACATAATCACAAACCGGCATGGTACACTAAAGAGTTACAGGAGGCAGGTTATCTTAGAGATCTGCTTAAACAACAAGGCTATGAAGAGGAATCTAGAATACTGAGAAATGCAATAAATTCACAAAAGCGCAGAGAAAAAACGAAATACTATCGAGAACTAATTTCATCAAATCAGAACCCAAAATTGGTATGGAGAGCTATTAACGAGCTTACAATCAATCTTCTTCAAAATCAACTATAATTAAAGACATCTCTGTCGAACAGCTGAACACCCACTTTTGCACTATAGCCAATAAAGTTGTCACGGCTGATTCTTCAAGATCAAACGACCTTCAAAAACTGAAACAATATTGCCATGATAAAAACATCACGTCTGAACTTTATATTCCACCAATAACAATATTTGAAGTCTATCACTACCTAACGCACCTAAAACAGTTAAGTACCTGCGGGGTGGATGGCCTAGACGGCAAAATTCTCAAACTATCGGCTCCAGCAATTACAGATACGTTAACATACGTCTTCAATCTATGTATCGACAAAAATCATTTTCCCAATAGTTTCAAAAAAGCAAAAGTCATTCCTATCTACAAAGCAGGTGACAGCACAGACCCTGCAAACTACAGACCAATCTCAACCATTTCTACTCTTTCCAAACCTTTGGAAAAACACATAAACAAACACACATTACACCACCTTAATACATACCACTTGCTTCATCCAAGACAGTCCGGGTTCCGACACAACCATTCATGCCACACAGCCCTAATCAACCTGGTTGATGACTGGCTAAACAGCATTAACAACAACAGATATTGTGGTGTCCTATTTATTGATTTCAAAACAGCATTTGATGTGATAGACCACAACCTTCTTCTTAGAAAATTAAAATTGTATGGCTTATCCACAAGAACTCTTACTCTTTTTCACTCATATCTCACAAATAGGCAACAATGTGTGAAAATTAATACAACTTTCTCTTCATTTCAAACACTTTCCTATAGCGTCCCACAAGGCTCTATCTGGGGCCCCTTATTATTCACAATTTACATCAATGATCTACCTCTACATATCACATCCACCTGTGAACTTTTTGCTGATGACACAACAATCCACACAAATCATTCTGATGTTACTGTTCTTGCACAAACTATACAAGAAAGTGCGAATGATCTCGTGAAATGGACTGAACTAAATCACATGTCGCTTCACCCTCAAAAAACTAAATCCATGGTTATCACAACCAGACAAAAAAGACAAAATCTCACTATTAAATTTCCTCCGGTGCATCTTAAAGATGAAGCCGTTGAACAGGTTACATACCTCAAAGTGCTAGGAATAACAATTGATAGCAATATTAGCTGGCAAGCTCACATAACCTCACTGTGCAAAAGAGTCTCTCAGAAAGTCTATCAACTCTCCAAAATTAAACGCTTCCTCGACCTGCATTCACGCAAGCTCTTTTTTCAATCTCATATTCAATCATACATAGACTATGGGTCTACTCTATGGGACTCTGCTAGCGCTATTACCCTCAAACCATTGCTAAGCCTACACAAGCGAGCACTCAAATTAGTCCTCCTAAAAAACAGTAGTCTCCTAGACTCAGACTATAAAAAGGTTCACATTCTCCCCTTAAGTCTGAGATTAGAATACAATAAAGGGATCATAATGCACAGAATTATGTCTGGGAAGGCACCCTCAACATTAGTTCGCAGATTCTCAATTAATTCCTCAAGGACTCTACCCAAACTACATGTCCCTGTTCCTAGAATTGACTTATTCAAATCCAGTTTAACATATTCAGGTTCCTGTCAATGGAACTCGCTCCCTGAGTCAGCCAAGCAACACCAATGCACATCAACCTTCAAACACCATTATTTCATCCATCTTATGTGCAAATACTCGTATACTCCGCCATAAATCCACCACCAACCACTACCACCCTCTTTGCCTTATGTATGAACCTGATTATTATGGAAGTGATTTGTACTTGAAATGCACATGCTACTCTGTTCAATAAGTATGTCTTATGTAAGTATGAGCGCGCGCGCGCGCGCGCGCGCGCGCGCGCGCACGCGTGTGTGTGTGTGTGTGTGTGTGTGTGTGTGTGTGTGTGTGTGTGTGTGTGTGTGTTTTCCTACTACGTCTTGCCCTCTCGTCACTATGTCGTAATGCTTGTATTCTTATGTGACTCTCTGTCTCTGTCTCTGTCTGTCTGTCTGTCTGTCTCTCTTTCTCTCTGTCTCTGTCTCTCGCGGTTCTGCTGGAATGACTTGATTTATTATCTATATGACACCGCCCCTCCCCCTTGTACCCGTGGTGACTGGGCTATCATTATGCATTTTTTTTTCTCCATTTGTGTGTGCGTGTGTGTGTGTGTGTGTGTGTGTGTGTGTGTGTGTGTGTGTGTGTGTGTGTGTGTGTGTGTGTTCCTTCCTGGTGCTTCAAAATCGATTGTCTTGTTGCAACTCCTTGGTATCTTTTGGTTGTCAGACTATTCTAAACATGCTCTTTCCCGCACCCCAATCTCGCCTCTTTCTCCCTCTCCGTCTCTCCCTCCCCCCCCCCTCTCCTCTCTCTCTCTCTCTCTCTCTCTCTCTCTCTCGCCCTTCCCTGCACTCCTTTCGCTCCTGCGTCTCTCTCGTCCCCCCTCCCCCCCCCCCCCCCCCCCCCCGCTTTTCTCTCTCTCAATTTTTTTTTTTTTAAAAAATAATTCCATGTCTAATTTTTGTTCTAGCCACTTTTGCGTGCTTCTTCTATTGCCTCATTTTATTTGACATTGTTGACCCTACTCAGGGCGAGGACTGGATGTAAAAAAGCACATCAGTGCTTATCTATTATCCTCGTTAATAAAGAATTTTGTCTTGTCTTGTCTTGTCTCTCTCTCTCTCTCTCTCTCTCTCTCTCTCTCTCTCTCTCTCTCTCTCTCTCTCTCTCTCTCTCTCTCTGTCACTCGGACCTACGGATTTGATTCAGCGGATGGTCGAGTCAGTCTTAAGGTGCTTTTTTTTTTTTAAACCTTACTGCATTACTCCTGTGCGTGAGGTGAGGACATAACGAAATGTTACGAATTTATTTGTTTTTGTTAATTTTGGATTTGATACACACTAGGAATGAAAGTGTACTATTTGTTTGCAGGAAAGGAAGAGGGAAATGTTTTTGTTCTGTTACCTCTCCCCCCTTGTCAAAAGACCTCTTTGGTAATGACAATAAAATATCAAAGTGTCAAAAAGTGTCAAAAGTCTCTCTCTCTCTCTCTCTCTCTCTCTCTCTCTCTCTCTCTCTCTCTCTCTCTCTCTCTCTCTCTCCCGGACCTACAAACAGTAGGGCTAATCCAGACTGTTGACACGTTTCATTGACTCCGCTTGATTCTTTTCTTTTCTTTCTTCTTTTTTTATTGTTTAATTCCGGAGCAGAGGGCTACATGATTTCATTTTACATTGATTACTGTTCACCTAGTCTTGCTTATAATGGTTCTTTCTTCACCTTCGCTATCTGCCATCCAACGTACTGCATTTGGAGCCAATAGGTATCTGATTTTCTCCCCGTGATAGTGGAATAACCACAGAATCATAGGCGGTGTTTTGTGCTGCATACCAAGGGCTGACTAGCACAACCAAGTCGGTCTCTGCTGATCTGTGTCCCCCAGGTGGTGAAAGTGAACTCCAGACAAGCGTCGAACATAGTCCTGTTCACAAGGCAGACTGTGACGATTCCTATACGCAGTCAGTGAAATATATGATAGTTTATCTTTAATGTTTGCTACTGCTGTCTTCTCTGCCACCTCTTTCCCCAAAACCTATGCTACTGGATTTTCGTTCAAAAACAAGCAAACAAACAAACAAACAAAGAAGAAAAAAAAAAGAAAAAAAAGAATTGCGTCCCTTCGCTTAGTTTCCCCGACATTTAACGAGCGAAAGGAACATCATGCTTTGTTACCTTTGGTCCTAAATCTCTGGTAGCACTGATTTGTGTTGCTCTAACTTCTCATCAACACAGTTAACTGGTATTACATCGCTACAATGTTGTTCGTGCGGTTTCGCGCGCGCGCGCGCGCGCGTGTGTGTGTGTGTGTGTGTGTGTGTGTGTGATCACTATTAAAAAAAATAAGGGTAATGGAGATTTTGCTATGGAAGTCAATATAAAACTGTACATAAGAGGGCTGTACCCTGCATTTCCTGTTTTGATAGATACCGGCGTTAAACAACAACAACAACAACAACAATAACAAAAACCGGCCCGATGGATACAGACGCCTGTGGTACTGCATACGAAACTAAGTCTGGATAAGAACTGACCGGAGACGACAAAATCCCACAAATGAATACCTCTCAAGGGTCTTTTTCTTCTCTTCTTTCTTTCTGCTTCTTTATCTCTTTATCCTTTTCCTTTTCTTTTGGTCTCCTCCTATCGCCTATTTTCTTTTTCTTCTTGCATTATTCCTAGATTATTTTCCTTTCTTTCTTTCTTTCTTTCTTTCTTCCTTCTTCCCTTGTGTACCTCTGTTTCTTTCGTATTGCCTTTTCCCCTTCGAAGCTTCGCGCTAAGTGTATAGTTACAATATCAAGTATACTACTTTAGGGTTCACAGATATCGGCTGTGAGTGTGTCGGTGAGTGCCGGAAATCCAGCCTCTATCTAGCATTGCACGCTTTCGGTAGATCTGTTATAGCTTTTTTGTTATTGTTTGTTTGTTTTCACAGCAGCTGTGCTTTTCCGCTATTCGCGTTATATAAAGTTGACTGTGTGTACAGTTATAATGCATTTTTTTCTTGCTCATGAACGGAACATTAGTCGGTCTACGGTGCCTTAGATGCAGCCAATCTATGGTAAGGTTGCTTTCTCTGACAACAAGCGAACGATGTGATGACCTCATCCCGTGTATTGAAATGACTATCTTTGCAAGAGTGCTTATAACATAACATTTTTTTTTTTTGCATAACTTTTTTTTTGCATTACATACCTTTCTGTGCTTGCCTGTCTATGCATCAGAGACACACACAGACACAGACACAGACACAGACACATACAGACAGACAGACACACACACACACACACACACACACACACACACATACACGCGCGCGCGCGCGTGCGCGCACACAGACACAAACACAGACACACATACTTACACACAGACACAGGCACACACACAGATAGACAGACAGACAGACAGACAGACGACAGATACACACAGACACACACACATACACACACATACACTCTCTCTCTCACACACACACACACACACGCACACACACACACACACACACACACACACACACACACACACACACACACACACACACACAGGCACATACTAATGCACACACACACAGGCACACACTAATGCACACACACACACACACACACACACACACACACACACACACACACACACACACACACACACACACACATGCACGCACGCACGCACAGGAGTTTATATGAGTCAACCCTTCTATCTATAGATCGCAGCATTATTGAACACGAAGATATTGAAGTGTTTTATAACAACTTTAGAAAAGCTATTATATCTGCAGCTGAGAAAGCAATGCCAAAGTGCAAATCTTCTATTGATAAAAAATATCGAGGAAATAGTTGGTGGAAGGAAGAATGTGCAGAAGCCGTATCTAATAAAAAGAAAACATACAAAACGTGGCTCAAAGATAGAACTGATGAAAACTTTATTGAAATGAAACGTGCAAAAAGCCACAGTAACAGGGTTGTCGCAAAAGCAAAACGTCTCTATTTCAATCATTTTTGTCATTCAGAAATATCTTCATCTAAGGACATGCACAGAGTATGGAAAAAAGTGAAGGAATTAAAAACAAGTATTATCTACCTTCATATCCTATTAAATTAGAAAAAAATAATATTCCAGCATCATCAGAGAAAGCTGAAGCATTTGTACAAGCTTTTTCAAAAAATAACTCATCAACTAGACTACATACAGATACCAAAAATTACAGAGAACTAGAGGAGGAAAAGGATACTTATTGTGATCCCACACCGGATCCAAACCATTACTTAAATGCATCTATAACATTTGAAGAATTTAAAGAAGCACTAATGTCATTCTCCTCGAATAAGACAGCTGTTGGATTAGATGGAATTTCATATCAGTTGTTACGCCACTTACCTTTGTGCTGGAAGCAATTACTTCACTCGTTTTACCAAAAATGTTGGTTAAATGGAACTCTTCCTACTTTCTGGAAGAGGATAGTTGTAATTCCAGTTCCAAAACAAGGTAAACCTAGGTCTGCAGTTGATAGTTACCGTCCTATAGCATTAACATCTCAAGTTGGAAAAATATTAGAAAAGATAGTTGAAAAACGCATTTTACATTATTGCGAAAAGAATAACATAATTCCCAACAATCAAGCAGGTTTCAGAAAAGGTAGAAGTACAACTGATCACCTTGTAAAACTTGCAAGTCATGTTAATAAACAATTTGCTCGTAGAAATAGTACACTTGCTACTTTCTTTGACATCAGAAAAGCATATGATAGTGTGTGGCATTCTCGTGTACTTTATAAGTTGAAAAATATTGGGATAAATGGTGCAATGTATCAGTTCATAAAATCTTTCTTATCTGAGAGATCATTTTGTACTAGGGTTGGTAAATGTTACTCTTCATTTAAAGATATTGACATTGGCATCCCTCAGGGCTCCATTATTGCACCTATTCTATTTACAATTCTCGTTCACGATCTTCCTAAAATACTATCTAAAAATATGCATGTAGTGCAATATGCCGATGATATTGCAATGTGGATGAACACAAACATTAAACAACAGACAAATAAGAGAACCATATTATATATACAAAAACTATATCAAATTGAAATTGACAAACTAAATAATTATATGAACGAAAATGGACTAGAACTATCAGGAGAAAAGACACAATTAATGTTATTTAACATGGTAAAAATCCAAAAGTTTTGCCTCAACTTGTGCTAGAAAATAAAACTCTTCAATATTCCAATAATGTTAAATTTTTAGGTGTTCATTTCACTCCTAAATTAAACTGGAGATTCCATATTGAATATCTTATAAACAATGCCAGACAAAGGCTATCTTTACTAAAAATAATCAGTGCACAATCGTGGGGTCAAGACACCCAAACTCTTGTGCATCTTTCTATTAGTCTGGTTCGTTCAAAATTGATTTACGGACAGGAAGTATATTTTTCAGCTTCTCAGACATTACTTAAGCGGTTGCAAAGTATAGACAGTAAAGCTATTAAAGTAGCCCTTGGTGTTCCAGCGCATTCTAATACCTTTAAAACATATAAATAAGCTAATCTCTTGTCACTTGATGATCAACGCAAACTAGCAACAGCCAAATATGTAACCAGAAGTCTTTCTGTATCAAATTCAGTAACAAATGAAATATTTCTTGATGCTAAATCGGATTTTCCTAAAAGGGCACAGAATATTTCTTACCTGCAGCCCATTCGAAATTATACTGATGATTTATTTAGAAAATGTGACATCGATATTACATCCATTTCAAAACCTCCAACTATGCCCACGGTTCCTCAATGGGAGCATATTTCTCCAAATTGTGATATAGATTACACTACTCTAAAAAAAAAGAAGACAATATTAATTTGATATCAGTAGAAGCAAAAGAACATCTTGAAAACACATATCCACATCATCTTAAAATCTACACGGATGGTTCGGTTTTAGAATCTTATACAGGAGCTGGATTTGTAATCCCCGATTTAAAAGTAAAGAAATCATTTTGTTTAGGAAAGAACTTTTCAGTTTTCACCGCTGAACTATATGCAATCCTTATGGCCTTATCTTGGATATCTGATCTTAATGTGGCAATTTACAGCATTCTAATCTGTGTTGACTCTAAATCTGTTCTTTGTAGCTTACGAAGTTGGGACGCAAATGTAAGGAAAGACTTAATTTTTGATATAAAATCTATGATACATTCCGTTATGGCGAAAGGAACTTTTGTAGAGTTTTGCTGGATCCCATCCCATTGTGGTATCTATGGAAATGAAATAGCTGATAAATTAGCAAAAGAGGGTGCTCTTAGAAAAAATCCAGATAGTAGATTAAAATTGGATAAACATGAAATCAGTTCTCTATTAGAAAATTGTATGAACAATGAAAAACTTCCTGCAAAAACGAAAATGTTATTATGTCAAAGATCATTGTCCAGTATAATTTATAAAATGCGTTTAAACTCGTGGAAAACCAAATTTTCTAAGGATGTAGATTGCGCTTGTGGTCTCCCATTATCTATTCAACATATTCTTTTTGAATGTCCAGTTCTAACATCTTTATATAATATTCTAAAGATAGACATTGATTCCTTAGGGGCTTTACATGAAATACTTTACAGCCCCAAAATGATTGATATAGCAAAGGCTATATCAAGTTCTGTTCTTATTCATTTGTTGTAATTGATTTATCAGTTTGTAATTATTGTTATGGTCGTTAATAGGCAAACTTTCATGTATTTGTGTCCGCGCGCGCGCGCGCGCGCACACACACACACACACACACACACACACACACACACACACACACACACACACACACACACACATACACACACACACACG
>CM065728.1:55971583-55974083 GCA_033310375.1 Conus canariensis
GGGGAGAGGCAGAGGCGTGAGACTGTCCCTTGTTTCTTTAACCAAAAAAAAGAGTAACTGTGAACAGACGGCTCGCAAAGAAATTGGTTTGAGGCGGAGTGGGCAGGGAAGTGGGTAGAGATGTAGGAATCGGAAAGGGAAGACTGGGAGGAGGGTTGGATGCTGCTTTAGAATTCCACTTCTCTCCGATGCGGTGTGGTTTCTTATACACATCAATGTCCGGTGTGAATTGCCAGTGACACTTTCCTGACATACTCGTTCTATTTTGCATCGGAGGTGGAGTTCCAGACAGGTCCACTCTATGACGCTGGTGACTGGAAAGGGAGAAAAAGACAAAACTTAATCAGTTGACCTGAGAATGGTTCCTTCAGCGTGTATATATATATATATGCATGCCAGATAAGGATAGAAAGGAGTGACATTTTATTTATTTATTTATTTATTTATTTTATTTATTTATTTATTTATTTATTATTATTTTTTTTTTTTTTTTTTTTTTTGGGGGGGGTACACATATGTCTTGAATCCTATGCGTACGTTTACAATTATCCAAACAGTAAAAACACGAAGGGATAATATTATGGTACTGAGTACATCAATTAATCTTTGATGGATTCAAACCTTATCGTTAAGTTACGATTTGCTCTTGAAACAGAAATGCCTTGGGTTAGAAACAATAACATGCCCGACAATAAGTCTGAATTGTACTCCCTTGTCTCTGTAGCTGTATGTGTGTATGCGTGCTTGCGTGCGTGCGGGCGCGCGCGCGCGCACGTGTGTGTGTGTGTGTGTGTGTGTGTGTGTGTGTGTGTGTGTGTGTGGGGTTGTGTGTGTGAGCGAAAGAGAGAGAGAGAGAGGCGTGTGAGCGCGTGTGCGTGTCTGCGTTTTGGTGTTTCTCTTCATCTCCATATTTTAAAAGGGATGACTGTACGAGGGGAGAGGGGGGGGGGAGGAGACCAGAGGAAGGAAAGGGGGACGGCAGGGGTGGCATTGGAAGAAAGAGAGGGGCGCTGTGGTTTAGAACAACAACAACAAAACTTTCCTCTGTCTGTAAACCCAACTCCCCGAAGACATAGCACCTATCCTGATTTAGAGGACCAGGTGCCCCCGTCAGCAGTTTACAGCTATGTTTACTTCTTCGTCGCACTTCAAAACAAGATAAACTCGAGGGAAATGAAACTCAGAATCGGAACCAGTTCTAGCTAGAGAGGCGAGGGAGGAGAAAGCACTGTTTAGGGTGTGTTTGGTGTGAGTGAATGGTAAGTACACAATGCATTGTGTTGCTGATGCCGATGGCACGCTTTTTGTTATGGTAGACCATTCCTTATGATTATGGTCATTTTACGTGTCAACGGTACATATGAAAACAGGAGAAAGCGTAGACTCACACAGGGGATGGAGGTGCGCTTTTCGTAGTGTGACCATTAAATTAAAGCTATGCAGACACGCATTCATTGGGGTCACAGGCCTGCTTTGAATATCAACCAACGAAAAGAAGAAAATTCTATATCTCTGTGTGTGGCATACGACGTGTAAAAGATCTTGCTGATTTGCAGCGCATCTTCTGAATACACTACGTTTACTTTCTATGCTTGCGTTTTACAATTACGATGACAATAATGATCTCAATGAGTATGATGATAACGATGAGATGATGATGATGATGATGATGATGATGACGCTAAAGAAGTTGGTGATGATGATGGTGATGATGATGATGATGATGATGATGATGATGATGAGGAGGAGGAGGAGGAGGAGGAGGAGGAGGAGGAGGAAGAAGAAGATGAGGATGAGGATGATGACGCTAAAGATGTTGGTGATGATGATGGTGATTATGATGATGATGATGACGATGATGATGATGATGATGATGATGATGATGATGATGATGATAATGATAACGACAGTAGTCGTGGTGGTGGTACTGCTGCTGCAGATGTTGCTGATGATCGTAATGGTCTATACGTATTTGAAAACGCCTCTCTCTCTCTCTCTCTCTCTCTCTCTCTCTCTCTCTCTCTCTCTCTCTCTCTCTCTCTCGGAGTGGCTTCCCTTGTCTGGTTCCCAGCAAGACGGTGTTTCAAGCTGCTCCGCTAAATCTCTACCTGTATTGCCTGTAAATTGCACAGAATGCCTGTTGAAGGTCTCCCTGTATTGCCTGTAAATTGCACAGAATGCCTGTTGAAGGTCTCCCGTGTGCTTTAGAAGCGACGCTGAATGCTGCGCTACAGGCAATGACTGTCCTCGTTTAAAAGTGAGGGCAGAGGAAAACAAACAGTTGTGATTCTTTGTTTGACAACGAACACCGACCAGCCCCCTGCAACGCAAACCCAAGGCCACAGCGCAGATAACCAGGGATAGGCGCAGAGCTGAGGTATACAGAAGTAAACAACAGGAAAAGGCAAGTGAAGGTTTTCTCCATCCAGTTTAGTTTTACCGACTCCACCAAGCCAAGTGTACAGTGCTGACAGAACCGGTCACAGCTCTACTGCTTGTG
>CM065728.1:55984083-55986583 GCA_033310375.1 Conus canariensis
TGTCTGTCTGTTTCTCTGTCTATCTGCTTGTCGTCTCTCTCTCTGTCTCCTCTCTCTCTCCTCTTCTCTCTTTTCGCATTCACTCGCACGTGCGTGCGTGCATGCTTACGTACATGTGTGTATGTGTGAGTCTCTCTCTTTCTCTCTCTCTCTCTCTCTCTCTCTCTGTATGTGTGTGTGTGAGAGAGAGAGAGACACAGAGAGAGAAGAGAGAGAAGAGACAGAGAGAGAGAGACAGACAGAAGACAGAAGAGAGAGAGAGAGAGAGAAGAGAGAGGAGACGAGAGAGAAGAGAGCAACGAACGAACGAACGAAATATTTTAATCAGGGCCCCTTCTGATAGGGGTACAGTATAGGGGTAGCCATTTACGCAACAAAGCAATATTATATGTCTGACTAGAAGGAGCTGACAGAAAAGCATATCAAATATGCACAGTAAGTGTAACAGCTAAGTTCATTCAACTGAGCACAATTGTGCGCCTCTTTAAGGCTTTGTATAAGTAGATGCACATATTCTTTAAAAACTCCTTCACTCTGATTTGCCATAAGTAAAAGCAGCTCAAAATGAACAAGGGTCTTCACAGAGTTTCCTAGGCATATATTCACGCCGTAGATCCAGAAGCGCAGAACAACAACGTAAAAAGAGTCATTCCTCTTCATCTGCCTCTTTACATAAAGGACACAGCTATAATATTTAGTCTTTTATAGCGTGCAGATGCACTTGATACCGTAATTCGACTTGATCTTGTCAGTAACTTTTAATTGCTATCATATTAAGTGAAGTATTTCTCACAACATAATTTAAAGTCTGAAATAAATCGTCTTACCTGGATATTCAGTCATTTTGCATCGATTTATCTACCAATCCTGCCTAACTGCTTAAGAAACTCATTTACATTTTCAACGCCTTCATTTATCCAGACGAATCCAATCCATTATGAAACAAAAAGTCCTGAATGCCTGAAACCCATGACCTTTTACCCCGCGATTCTAATCCTTAGAGCATATCATATGCTTTATGATGTAATCTTTCCTCATGCATTCGTAAAAATTTCAGCCAGTATCTAATACACTGCACAGATGAATAATAACAGGATAACGATTTGTCTCCCCATAAACATACTCATTGGTGTCTTCATGAATATGAACCCCTAGAAATTTGTTGAGAGCCAACAAATGGACGTTTTCTACATGAACAGCAGATTTATCTAAACCCCAAACCTCAGCACCATGTTGGGCCACAGCTTGAACCTGGGCATCAGTTTTACACACACTGTTAAGGAACTGCTGTTCAACATATATAATTTTGCAAGATACACAGTAATGCATCTTTGCCCTGCTCACTAGATCCTGGCAAGCAACTGTAAAACTTAAGCTTGTGGAGAAATACATACCAAGATATTTATGGCAGTTCACAACAGCCATCGTTTGTTCATTAAAAAGAAACATCTTCCTCTTGCTGCCAAGTAACCACCTTTTCTGAAAACCACAATGTTGCCACAGAGAGAGAGAGAGAGAGAGAGAGAGAGAGAGAGAGAGAGAGAGAGAGAGAGAGAGAGAGAGAGAGAGTTTCGGTAACATTTTCCTCCGAAGCATGTCAGCGTTCGAAACGGTTGAATGTTAACTAAAAGAGTTCCTGTAGGCGAAAATCCGTCTCATTTGCCTGAGTTCCAAAGGAAAAAAGAGGATTGGTTTACCTGTTTTCTCTGTCTTCATCTAGGTCAGTTAATGTTTTCTTGCACGTGGACGGTGCTTCTATTTTGATATTGTGCTGACCCTGAAAAACAAAAAACGAAACAAAAAAAAAAAAAAAAAACAACACACACACACACAAGGGGATCGGCAAACGATTTACATCTGTTTGCGTTAGAATGGAAACGTATTGCATAAACATTCAAAAGGGGATTGAGGCAGAATACGTCGCTGTCGGTATGTGCTCGCGTGCGTGCGTATGCACTCAGAAGCACGTTTATATGCATTACACGAGTGTGCATCTTAATGTTGTCTATATCTGCTTGTCTGCGTTGTTACACGACGTTTTTCTTTTTCCTCATCTGGATATATATGTTCAGAGGAAAAGAAATGCAAGCCAGGGGCGAAAAGAGCGAGGAGGTGAGAAGCGAGCGGCAAGCTAAACACTTCGTGCTTTCAATAAGCACAGTCATAGACAGCAGTGTAGCTGTACTGATCGATACCAACTGATGCCTGTATCAACACTTCGCATGTATGCCTACCTCTAGTTGACCTGCTGATACAGAATAACTCTATGGGGTGGAAGTACAGAGTTCAGTGAGTTGACTTACACTCCGAGTGAGGATGCTTTGCGCGTGAAGGGTAAAACGAGAAATACTGCTGACGTTACGGAGATCAAAATGATTGGGGAGGGAGGGGGAAGGGGGAAGGTGTACCTAGGTCCCTCGGTCCCTCGAGAGTCGAGTCTTTGCTATTTGCCATGTCTGAATGGACGTAGGTTTTTGTGGACGACTTGATTGATTAGTAC
>CM065728.1:56006583-56049083 GCA_033310375.1 Conus canariensis
CCATGAATATTATCTTGTAGTTTGTTTGCTAGTCTATGGGTGTCTGAATCACTGGAATGGAGCGATGTATCGTCGGCAAACATTTCGCACTTACATTTAACATAAAAAGGTAAATCATTGATATAGATAGAAAACAGAAGAGGACCTAATACAGAGCCTTGTGGTACTCCGTATTTGACAGGCAAAAAGTTTGACATTTTGTTGTTAACTGTTACTGCTTGTTTTCTGTTACATAGAAAAGAAGACAAGAGATTAATTAATTCTGGATTTAATTTATACAGTTCTAATTTGCGCAGTCGGAGAGGATGATTTATAACATCAAACGCTTTCTCAAAGTCTATAAAAAGAATACCAGTAAATTTATTTTCATTTATACTGCATAGAAGGCTATCAACGAGCTGTATGAGGGCTGTATGACAGGAATGATTTTCACGGAAACCAGACTGATCTTCATTGAGTAAATTATTTTTAGCAAGGTAAGAATAGAGGGACTTTTGCATGTGCTTTTCAATAGGCTTAGATAAGCAGATAAAATAGAAACAGGTCGATAATTTGATGGATTTGATGTATCACCAGATTTATGGAGAGGAATAACTTTAGCTGCCTTAAATTTTAAAGGAAAGGTTTGTTTATCTATACACAAATTGTATAAATAAGTTAGCGTGTCAGAGATCATTGGGCATGAAACTTTTAGTATTTTTACATCTAAACCGTCTAAATCTCGTGCACCAGATTGTTTTAAAGATGAGAAACTTTTACTGACATCCATAACCGTCATTGGTTGGAGAGTAAAAGGAAAGTAAATATTCTTTGAATCAAGGTAATGTTTTAAGTGGCTGAGATCATTTTCATTGGACCTGTCATGTAATATGATTTTATCTTTGATGTTTGCAAAGTGGTTGTTTAACTGATTTGCAGATACGTCTGTAAGAATTTGCTGACTTCTTGATGCTTGTTTATTATTCAACATATTGATAGCTTTCCAGATCTGACGTGAATCCTTTGTAGAAATTAACATCTTTTGGAAGTAATTGCGTTTAGATTTTCGTTTCATTGAGTTTACCTTATTTCTTTGTTTTCAAAATTCTTTACTTGTTCCGAAATTGCTTAAAAGATTTCTTTTATTAATTTCTATATCAATTTCTTTTGTTATCCACGGTGGTTTTGTTTCTTGTTTGACTCTTTTCTTTATGAATGGAGCATGCTTGTTATATACAGAAGTAAATGTACTGATCCAATATTCAGCTGCTTCATCAGGATCTCTTATTTGATATATGTAGTCCATCTGTGCCGTGGCAAGGTCTGAAAGGAAATCTTCTTCTTTAAAGTTTCTAAAGCTTCTATAATATATGATCTTGTGCCCTAACTTTGGAACTTTAACACGGGTTTTGTACCAAGTAAGACAAACGGGATTATGGTCACTACATCCACATGGTGGAGCACATACTTCAATAATAGGTTGTCTTGTGTTTGTGTAAATGTGATCAATTAAGGTGCTTGAATGTTCAGTTACACGGGTTGGTTTGTCAATAAGTTTGTTCTAGGCCGTGTAAAGTGTAGTTTTGATGCCACTTGGGTTTGGGTTTCGTTAAATCTATATTAAAATCTCCCAAAATGATAGTTTCAAAACTTAACATCGTTACTTCATCCATAAGGACACTAAATTTGTCTTGCCAGTCTGTAGTTTCTGATGGATTTCTGTATATAAATCCTATGATTAGTGGTTTACTGTTTTTCATGCTGATTTCAATCCATACAGATTCAATGTCATAATTTTCTAGATTATTCAGTTTTTTGTAGTTTAACGAAGATGCAACATACAATAGTATGCCTGTGGTTTTGGGTTTATGTGGATCTAGTCGAATTATCTGGTATCCTGGCATATTCATATCAGCATCAGTTATTTGTGAGGACAAACGGGATTCTGCGAAACAAAATACATGAAAATTGTTACCATTTTTGTGAAGAATAGTTGCAATATCGTCTTTCTTATTTGTTGCATTGTTAATGTTCAAGTAGCCTATTCGAAGTCCTTGTTTTATTGGCCACGTATCTAATGTTAAAGACATGTTGCAGATCGTTTGGGAATAACTTCAATAAGTCTAGAAAAGTTTTCTCAGTTTTAGAATGTGTATATACAACAAGTAATGCAATGTATATCTGAGTAATAGAAAAGCTCAAAGAGTAAAAAAGAAAAGACAAGTAGTTCGGGTAAGTGAACACCGCCTTCAGCGTTACTAGATACACACTGCACACACTGTATCTTCTATACTGCAACAGCAATTGAGTTCAATGACAAAAATGAAAAAAAAAAAAAAAAAAAAAGATTCTTTACACAATAATCTCTAACATTCATACACACATTCACTCAGATAGGACAAATATATATATATATATATATAATATATATATATATACATATCATATATATATATATATATATGATGTACCAACAGAATAACAGACAAATACAACAATCTTCAAACCAGAAAAAAAATGCATTAAGAAAAGCAGATAAAGTACAACAGAAATTATCGCAGTCCGCCAAATTCGAAATTCAAGGGTCCAAAATTAGTCACCAGGCACAAGTTCCCAGGTCCGATATCAAAAAACACATATTCACCGTACTAACGTTCCGACTTGATATATCGATGTTGATTGTCATGGGAAAAAACGATTTACACTCAAGTAAAAAAAGGTGTTATAGGTGCGCGCATCCGTGTACGCACACACGTATGTACACACGCACTCCCCCCTCTCAATCCCCCCCCCCCCCCTCCACACACACACATAAACGCGCGCGCGAGAGCGCACCATGTGAATGCAACCACTCTGTTACTGAGGTCTCTGTTGGTGAAAAAGCTGTGATGCCATGTTCATCAGCTGAAGGGCGTATTGTCCGGGTTGTGTCGGTAAACCTTCAGGATACCAGGTATTGGGGAGTGGCACAGCTACACGCGGGTCATGGAGTAATTGCTGATGGTTTGGGATAGCTGTATGAGTTTGGTCACCCATGACTGAAGGTGGATACAGGGACGAGGGGTATGGGCGTATCGTAGAGGGGTACCAAGGTCCTTGGAATGGGTAATGGGGTGGGTTGGAGCACAAAGGAAAAGGGACTCCATGGGTTTCCTGGACAGACAGATTGCCTCTGTCCTGGGGGAGTCTGTGGAAGGAAGGCTGAACGGTCTGGTCCATGGCGTCCAACTGCTGCAGTGCAGGAGCAGAACGTACAGGAACAGGACCCTCAAGATGAACTGGATACAGCCTGTCGTTGAATGGCCCACCACCTCTCCGGGATGGCAGCAGGGGATAGTGGGCCATGGAAGTGATGGATGGGACGCCAGGAACGTTGCTACTATTACCAGAGGGTCGACTTGGTTCGGCACGAGAGTCCGTCCTGCCACTATTTAGTCTGTTGCGGAAGGCATCTGAAAGCTCTTCTACTTGCTGATTACTTTTGGGTTGTCTTCGAGGTGGAAAATCCCCTTCAGAGTGTTGGCCAGAGTTGTAACGGAAGAAACCTGGCAAGTATTTTATAAAGTTAACAGCGAGCTTTGCCGTCCCCTTTGTATTAAATGTTCTCTTTCCCTTTTCTTCTACTATGTATTTGATTTGATACCAAGACGAATCCCTTTTTGATTTTCCTATTACTTTTATTTCGAAATGCTTTGATTGTCCACATTTACTGAGCTATTTAGTTTGCCTGTTTCAT
This sequence comes from Conus canariensis, assembly GCA_033310375.1. Classification (NCBI taxonomy): domain Eukaryota; kingdom Metazoa; phylum Mollusca; class Gastropoda; order Neogastropoda; family Conidae; genus Conus; species Conus canariensis. The sequence goes on from CM065728.1 coordinate 56,010,299, forward strand.
TCCAGAATTTGTTTCTCTTTCCTGGCGCTGCAAATACGATCTTGTTCCCCCTTGAATAAAGACTGTATAGGTCAATGTCAATAAAAAATATTTCTGAAGCGTCTGCTTGTCTGTCTGTCTGTCTGTCTGTCTGTCTCTCTCTCTCTCTCTCTCTCTCTCTCTCTCTCTCTCTCTGAGTTGCCGTATCAGAGTGTCCGAAATTTACCCTACAGGTTACTAATGGCGCTGGTTCACGCGAAGTTAGATAGTGTGTGTGTGTGTGTGTGTGTGTGTGTGTGTGTGTGTGTGTGTGTGTGTGTGTGTGTAAGTTAGTTTTGATGGGTGATTGCTGCCACTGCCAACATAGAGTGGACTCGGTGATCATTTGTAGGTGAGTGTTAATGCTTTTACAAATGATCGGGTGTCTGCAGGTTATTATTATTATTATTATATTGGGTATTTATATAGCGCCTATCCTCGGTCACAGACCAAGCTCTAAGCGCTTTACAATAAACACACTACCTCACTCGCTCAATGGGCTGCCTACCCAGGTAGAGCCGGCCGAAGAGCAGCCTACTGGCGCTTATTCAGTCGTTTCCCGTACCATTCAAATATCAGTCACTCATTTTCATTTATCTTATTTATTCCTCCAGTTTCTCACATAGGATGCATGCGATGTTTATACGTGTCCTCCATTTCCACCAGTACACGATGGCACACAATAACAGTAAGTGTCAATTTTTGTGGCTTGGTAAGAAATACCAGGCGGCTATCTTCAATCTACATCAATTTTGCCAGGGCAGCGGGGAACCCCCCTGCTCTTTTCGATTTTCAACTGCCGTGGGTTCTTTAACGTGTGCAGGGGGCCAGGAAGGCACACGGGTCCGACTCGCTTATAGTCCCCATCTGATGGACTTGACGTTCAGTTCGATTTGTCACTCAAACTGGTGTATTTCATCTATAAACCCGTTCGTGCATTATGAAAGTATACTACGCACAAAAAGTTAAGGATCGGTATGTGAAAACAGGTGCGTAATAAACTCAGTTCGCTACTGTTATTTATTTCTTAGTCCAGCCAAATTGTCATGAATTCTTGTTCACTGTAAGTGGGCATGTTGTGTTAGTGCGAAAATTGCACGGGATTCTCTACTACTGAGTCTGGCCAAACGAAAAGCGAAACTTGCGAAAATGACCTTGTTTTGACCTTTCTACCCTGAACACATGCACTTGCCAGATGGAAAAACCATTATGCACGTGCAAGCACTGCTGTTTATGTGTGAGATGCTGTCGCTCGCTTGGCTATATAAGAAGACATTCCACCAGTAGTAGGCCTGATCTGACAATGCCTCCACGACGAAAATTAAGCGAGTTGGATAGGGGACGAGCTGTTGCATGGTTCCAAGATGGTGTTCCCAAACGAGAAGTGGCCAGGCGACTTCATGTGTCCATCTCGGTCATTGTCCGACTGATTCAACGCTTCACAGCCACTGGGATTGTCCATGAAAGACGCAGATCTGGTCGACCGAAGAAGACAACCCCACGTGACGATCGTCTCATTGAACGACAAGCCCTGCAGACAAGAACAGCCTCTTCCAGCATAATTCAAAGGCAGTTCAGGGTGGCTACTAACATCAACATCAGCCAGCAGACCATACGGAACCGCCTACATGGGTTTAATCTCCGTTCTCGTCGCCCAGCAGTACGGCCACGCTTAACTCCAGCCCATAGGGCAGCACGCCACGCCTTCTGCGCACGTCACGTGAGGTGGACACGTCAGCAATGGTCCCAGGTCCTGTTCAGTGATGAATCACGCTTCACCCTTCACCACAACGACGGCCGACTGAGGGTCTGGAGGCGCCCAGGGCAACGCTTTACTGACGCCACTGTCCAAGAAAAGGTGGCCTTTGGTGGAGGTTCTGTAATGGTCTGGGGGGCCTTCAGCCTTCACCACAGAACACCCTTGTATCATGTACAGGGTAACCTGACTGACATCCGATACCAGGATGAGATCCTTCGACCGCTGGCTGTGCCTACACTGCAGCAGATGGGACCGAGGGCTGTCTACCAGGATGACAATGCTCGCCCCCACAGGGCAAGGGTGGTCAACGACTTCCTGCAGCAGTCTGGAGTCAACAGAATGGAGTGGCCAGCATGCAGTCCCAATCTCAACCCGATTGAGAACCTCTGGGATGAGCTGGATCGCAAAGTGAGGAGCCACCCCCCTCCCAGGGATGCCCAACACCTCTACCAGATGCTGCAGGCTGAGTGGCAGGCGCTTCCACAGAGGATCTTCACCAACCTGGTCAACTCGATGAGGACTCGCTGCGTCGAGTGCCAGAACAGCCATGGTGGTTACACGCATTACTGAGCTTTTTGGAGCATCAGTATGCCCTGTCTTGTGATTTCAATGACTTTGGGAAATCAAATTTGGATACGTACCCACTTTAATCAAATGTACACACCAAACGATTGCTCGAGATTGAAGGCAATTGTGTATCGTTATCACTAAAGAATGGAATTAAATGTTGGCCAAACTTCAACGCATTGACTTTCTTATTTTGACAGTTATGAATGTTTGTGAAAGTGATCCTTAACTTTTTGTGTGTAGCTTAGTTATGAGGCAGCTCAGCCCTGACACGCTAGTTTCTGATTTTTCGTTGACCGAGTCTGAAACTGTTTGCGAAAATAAGATGGCACCACATATTGATACTTGAACATCTTTTGAGGTTGTGTGTGTGTGTGTGTGTGTGTGTGTGTGTGTGTGTGTGTGTGTGTGCGTGTGAGTGTGTGTGTGTGTTTTGTGTGTGTGTCTGTGTGTGTGTCTGTGTGTCTGTGTGTCTGTGTGTGTCTGTGTGTGTGTCTGTGTGTGTCTGTATGTAACTGTGTGCGCGTGTTCGCGTGTGTGTGGAGCCAGTAATTTCCTAGAAACATTCGACTTCAATATCACCTAGACCAGTGGAAACACGACTCCATTATGAATTGGTTGGTGAGACTCTAACGTCTTAGGGTAAAACAAAAAACAAAACAAAAAAAAAAACAACAAAAAAAGTGTCCATATTCGTACTTACTTCTCACAACGGGTGTTGAGGAAAGTCGACTATTGGAAGCAATGACCACAAGATTCCTTTTTCACCTACCCTGTCCCTTTCTCCCTCTCCCATAAAGTCTGTAACAAGACCCTGATCAACAGCAGTGGAGACACCTTTTTTATGGACAGTGCTGGCTTTGAAATATTTGAGCTCGTTTCGATATGACGCGGGTTTATAGATGAAATACACCAACATCTATTGAAACAGTACATCGTGTTTGTCAATATTCTTTCTGTTTGATGAATGCATGTATGTCTAACTTTCCCCATCGCACAGTGCCCAATATATACCAGTCAGAGTAGAAGTGATACTGTTGCATGCAAGGTGAGATACATTGTGGGGTCATTTTTGTTGAGCACCTACTAGCATTGCCAAAATATAGTAGCCCCAGTAAGCGGCGCAGATGAGTGCCGATGGCTTTGCAAATCACTGGGCATGTGCTTGTCCGGTGTTACTGGATTGTCGATAATGCGTTCCGATGCTTTAAATGATATATCGATTTTTCATTGACCGAGTCCAATAGGATTTGAGGCAGTGTGTAGGATGCTGGCGCACATATGTAAGCGCATGTGTGTGTGTCGACTGATGTGATAATCTCTGTGTGTGTGTGTGTGTGTGTGTGTGTGTGTGTGTGTGTGTGTGTGTGTGTGTGTGTGTGTGCTGTTTGAGCTCATTTCTATATGACATAAATTTGTGGATGATCAATACACATTTTGAAACAGTCTATAATGTTTGCATGTATTCTATTGGGGAATTGATCTATCCTAGTTCTCTTAATTTTGCTCCGTAAAGAGCTTTTCGGGATTTCGTCCCAGCAGGCTGATCAGAGTAGAAATTATACTGTTGCATGCATATGAATTGTTATGCCAAAATATACTGAGGACACACACACACACACACACACACACACACACACACACACACACACACACACACCACGCGCGCGCGCGCGCGCGCGCGCCGCGACGCGTACGCCCCCCCCCCCCCCCCCACACACACACACGATCGATCGGTCGGTCATCAGTTCGTGGAAAGGATATTCAACATTACATGTCGGTACCTGCTTTACTCTGGCCTCGTATCGTCCTGTAGAAACTCTCAATTCCACTGGCCGTACTGACGTTTGGACGCTTTACATATATTTTTTTAATCTTATAAACAAACTTTCCCCACCGCTATCACCATTCTAGCCGCCCTCTCCCTCACTTCACCCTACCCTTAAACCTACCTTATCCTTGCGCACAGTCAGTCAGTAGCTGTGATATCAGCTAAGACAATGAGGAACATGTGAACGTCAAGGAAACGTGGTTTTCTCTTTCCTGACACGCTGTCCTCATGTTCCGAAAGGCTTTATCAATGAATTGGTAATAGTAAACGTGCATTGCCATAGTCATCGTCTGTCTTGGCATGACTAAGTTAACACCAGTTTCATTGTCTCCCTTTGTCCGACCATCCCCCTCATGTCCACTGGGATTTGCAGCGCGCACTAATCGTCCGTGAGAAAAGATTGCACAGCAGATATGTGAGGCCGGAACAAATGCCTCTTGAACACGCGGTCTCCGGTTTTTGCATCGTATGGCTTCGGTTGTCAGCTTTCGACTGACAGCAAAAGATAGGATCAGTGATGCTTGACTGAATGATTATTACTATGAAACGGGAGACGTGAGATCGGAGGAGGACGGGAACGGGGCTGGGAGGGAGATTGTTAGACTGGACTTCTAACCTGTGCCGTTGTGGAGTGCTTCTCTCTCTCTCTCTCTCTCTCTCTCTCTGACTGTCTATCTGTCTGTCTGTCTGTCTCTCTCTCTCTCTCTCTCTCTCTCTCTGGAGGGGGAGGGGGATGGGGCGAGGGGGGGGGTGCTCAGGGATCTTTTGGAATAGTGGACGGGATTGGGGATTGAGGGGAGTTATTCGGAAACTATCGCATGTGAGCTCCTGTTTTCTGCTTGTCTGTTTATTTTGTCTGGGAGCCGGAATAGCTCAGTTGGTAGAGCGCCTGACTCGTAATCTTGGTGATCCTGGGGTTGCGAGTTCGAATCTCCGCCGGGGCGTTTCGGTACAGGGGGATTTTCCCTCGGAGTTAACATTAGTTCTGACTCCATTTCCCATACAGTCCTTCGAATGAGACTATAAACCGAGGTTCCGTGTGTGAACGCACGCATAATATCTTGCACACACGTAAAATCCCATCACCAACTTTCGGAAGAGTAGGCCAGTTTGGCCGTTGGTATGGATGACACGTTACACACAGCATGCACCCTGCGTAAGAAATGGAAAGAATGAAGGAAGTAAAGAAACTGAGTGAACGATATTGAACGATATTGACTGGATGACACGGGAAACGACTGAATGAAGCGCCAGCTGGCAGCTCTTCAGTCGGCACTACCCAGGTAGGCAGCCCGTTGTGTAAGCGAGTGTTGATTGTAAAGCGCTTAGAGCTTGGTGTCTAGCTGAGAATAGGCGCTATATAAGTATTCATTATTATTTATTATTATTATAAGGCATGAGACTGGAATGGTTGGGACTGAAGAGATGGGCGTAGTAGGGTTAGTGGGGATGGGTGGAAGGGAGATCTTTTAACTGGATTAAATCGTTCACACGGGAGTTAGTTTATACTATGAAATATCCTTGAAATAGAAAAAAAAAACACAAAAACATCCGCAGGTGTGGGTACGAGGGACCCAGAGAAGCGCTGTTCTCAACTGCCGAACAGACCAGCTGGGAACAATTCTGCACTACCCTTGGAAGCCTTCGCTGTGTTCATCATTATTTAACGCCTTTATACTTCAGTGAAGTCATCTACCAAGTCGTATGAATACTCCCCCTCCCTTCCCCGCTTGTCCTGATGGTTTGCTTGGGGATGATGTACCAAATATTGGGCCTCTTCCTAAACTGAGCCACCCCACCTACAGTTTTTTTTTTCTCTGGGGAGCAAGGTTTGAACACGCTACGGTTTTGGACTCTGCCACAAGGAGAGATCGTTTTCCAAATGCAATCAGACTTTGACTGAGGCGAGTTGAAACGATCGACATTTACTGTTTCGGGGAGCTTCGTTTCTAAGATTTGTTCTGACTGATGGTACAACTCATCTGGGAAAAAAATCACCTATATCGATCTGAGATTATCTCAATTCAAATGTACAGGTATGTCTATGTCTTAAGGCAAGTATACGAATCGATGTTGATTACAGATAATGCTTGTTTAGGAAATCTAAGATGAGGCAGGGAACAGTAAACAACCAATGTCGTAACCAGCATTGGTTTGGAGTTACGGGCCTGTAATTATTTCAGCAAAGTCATGCTTCGCATCATCCTCAACCGACTGAAATCCAAGGCTGAGGAACTGCTATAAGAAGAACAATCAGGTTTTAGAAGAGGGCGGAGCACTGTGGAACAAATTTTCTACTGCCGAGTCCTGATTGAAAAGCATCTACAACACCAAAAGGACCTCTTCCACAACTTCATTGACTTTAAGAATGCATTCGACCGGGTGTGGCACAACGGCCTATGGCAGGTTCTCAGAGACTTCAACATTGATGAGAGGCTCGTTCAAGTCATCCAGGCCCTCTACGAACACTCCAGCAGCACAGCACTTCTCAATAGCCAGCAGGGCCAGTTCTTCCCGACTACAGTCGGAGTCAGGCAAGGGTGCCTACTATCTCCAGTCCTTTTCAACATCTTTCTGGAGAGAATCATGCAAGAGACCCTAGAAGAACACCACACCTCCATCAGCATTGGCGGCAGGCCGGTCTGCAACCTTCGTTTCGCAGACGATATCGACCTCATGGGGGGCAGCCGAGTTCCAGGATCTCACAAACAGACTTGTCACAAGAGCAAGTGCCTACGGCATGGAGGTCAGCACAGAGAAGTCAAAGGTCATGGTCAGCAGCACAACTGACAGCAGTGCCAACATAACCATGAATGGTGAGCCCCTGGAAGAAGTGACCAGCTTCAGGTACTTGGGAGCAACCCTGTCCAAACATGGCACCTGCACAGCAGAAATCCAAATCAGGATCAACTCCGCATCAGCAGCGATGGCCAGACTGAACAGAGTGTGGAAGAGCAACATCAATTTCCACACAAAATTCCGGCTCTACAAGTCACTAGTGGTCTCGATCCTCTTATATGGTTGCGAGACATGGACACTGATGGCCGAAACAGAAAGAAAAATCCAGGCGTTTGAGACCAGGTGCCTGAGGAAACTACTCCGCATCTCCTACAAAGAACACAAGACCAATGATTATGTGCGGAACCTGGTCACTAACCTAGTTGGGCCCCACGAATCACTTCTGGCAACCGTCAAACGACGGAAGATGGCATGGTTTGGCCACGTCACTCGTCACAACACCCTCTCCAAAACCATCCTTCAAGGTACCGTTGAAGGAGGACGCAGACGAGGACGGCAGAGAAAAAGCTGGTCCGACAATATAAAAGGACTGGACCAAAATGACCATGCCAGATCTCCTCAAGACAGCCACCAACAGAAGAGCCTGGAGAGAAACGGCGGCTGCCTCATCACGTCCCCCCAACGACCCCAGCGGTCAAGGGAATGACTGAATTATTTCATCATGGGAATAAGAGTTATTCAACTGTTCCAATATAAACAAAAGCGGGTGTCTAACAAACAGGTAGGGTGTTTCTCTATTCAGCACATACTGACCCGTTATTGCAGTAAGGGCGGCCCAGTATAGGGAACAGTTCATTTGTCGATTTTGACCGAAACACTGATCGATTCGGGAAGAATCAGAGCCTAATTTTTTTATCACCCGCCACGATAGTGGCAGGGATGGGGGTGTGAATAGGAGGGGGTGGGGTGATAGAGATGTCATCCGTCTGTCAGTCGGTCCAAAGCTTTGAGGTCAAGGATTTCGTGGTTTGTTTTGTTTGATTGTTTTGATGTTTCTTTCTCGGACGCTACTTCATGGAGACGGATGAAAATAAAATATGGTTTGTACAATATATACATATGCAAACCAGCTGGGAATGATCTAGATTGAGTTCGACAATTGTTCTTGAAGATTTCTTTTTGGAAGAGTTACAGATGCAGACCGTGCAAGTCACATCGCAAAATGAAACACAAGCACTATGGCATGTCCAGGAAAGAGTGGCATGCTTTGTCATTAGCGAACCTTCATCATACACAATATGCTGACATAGTGCCAATGGCTAAGTCTGCAGTCAAAGAAGATAGGTAGCCTGTCTGTCCATGCTGTATTCCTTCATTTTCTGCCCCGACCGGCTCCTACCCAGAGTTGAGTTTGCTACGGACTCAATTGGGAAGACTGGGTCCACACAGTCGAGTTTCATCCACTGAATGGATGCGTCTCTGAGAGTGTTGCTCAAATTTCCTGACCAACACTGCAGATGTCTGTATCTGTCGGGCCTGGCTGACGCCGGGATATATTATGAAAAAGCGTAGAGTCCAGCCCTGTCATGCAGTCTCTGACGGGAATGGAAACCTGTCGCATCGTGTTCATCCTCATTCTAATCGATCATCATTAAAAAAAAAAAAAAATTCGGTGGCCCTAGTTCCGATGTCCTCTCCACGTCTATGGCCTTGATTTGATGCCGTCAGGGTCACCGGTAATGGAGAGTTCATGGGGGCTGTTGTTGGACGGACGTGGTAGCTCCTCCAAGAAGGAGAGCTCACTCACGCTAACTTCTCGACTAAGCAATTATTGTCGTCAGTAGGGGGGGGGGGGGGGTTACTAGGTGGTGTCCTGCGTATGTTTGATCAGAACAGGCACCACTGAACACAACCGAAGTGACTCGGCAGCAGTGCAGTGTCTCCTCCGATGGGGCTTCTCTTAACGACTTGACGTTATCTGCTCCCTGTGGATCGCCAGTGCCGGGGCTCCTCCGGGCCGGACCGGGCCGTAGCTGTGGACGGGGGATCGGAATGAGCGTCGTGGGTGCAATGCCACTGAGGTGGCACAGAATATGGGACAGAAAAAAAGTATTCCTTAAAGAGACAGAAGCATGTTGCCAGTGCCTGAATTTCAGCCTCTACCAACACATCCATCAATATCTAGAATTGATAGCTGACCAGACTAATGCAGCATGGTACGCTCTCCCTAACGATTTTACATTCATCGTAAACAGACGTCTCCAGTGCAGAGGCATATAACGACATGTAACCCACCCCCTAATGTTTCTTTCTTTATGTTCTTCTCCCCACGTACCGTACCCATAACTAGCAAGGCTTTGTGATTACTACTGAAGAGAGAGAAGGTACAAGCTTTCGCTGGTGACTTGAACGAACATGTTTCAGTGTTCTAGTTAAAAAAAATACATTATTTTATTCTCTATCAGCCCAGATGTTCCTTTTAAGAACAGTTTAAGAAGTCCCCCCAAAGAAGACATCAGCTTGCTGTAGCATGTTTTATCCTGTGTTAACCATTAAACACATTTCAAATGATTCCTTCTTCCTTTTTAGGACACAAATATATTTCTATGAAACGTGGTTTTGACCGTTTGATTTCATGTTTATCCATGCGTGTTTGTATCTGTTGCTACTTTTGTTTTGATTGTTCTATGTCATGAATGTATTTTATTGAGAAAAAAAATACTGGCGGTGATAACGGTGTTCCCAATATAGCGGAGGTGTGGTTCAATTTTGGAAGACCCTTCTAAGGTTGGACCGTTTCTTGAAAAATCGATAGTATTCAATTTTGGAAGACCCTTCTAAGGTTGGAATGTTCCTTGAAAAATCGATAGTATTTTGATTGAAATTTAAAGACGACTATTGATCATATTTGCTCTGCGGAAAACGTTTCAAGGTATTGTGTTAAACCGTCTGGCACCTTCACTTTTGCCTTGCAATTTGACCATTTCAAAGCAAACTGTGACCATTGGGAAAGAAAATAGGCCCAAAACTGGCAAGGTTTCCTTAACTGAAAGAAATAAAACGTCTCTCTCTCTCTCTCTCTCTCTCTCTCTCTCTCTCTCTCTCTCTCTCTCTCTCTCTCTCTCTCTCATCATTATCATCATCATCAGCAGCAGCAGCGGCAGCAGCAGCAGCATCCTCTCTCTCTCTGTCTCTCTGTCTCTCTCTCACTCACTCACCCTCCTCTCTCTCTCTCTGCGTTTCTCTCTCCCGCCCCCCGCCCTTTCGCCCTATGTCTATGCTCTCTGTCTATGTCTCTCTCTGTCTCTCTCAATGTCTCTCTCTGTCTCTCTCCGTCTCTATCTGTCTGTCTCCGTCTGTCTCTGTCTCTCTCTGTTTCTCTCTCTCTCTCTCTCTCTCTCTCTCTCTCTCTCTCTCTCTCTCTCTCTCTCCATCCTTCCATGACCAACATCAGGAACACCACCGATGTCAGACCAGAACAAAGGGATCAGGAACACAGCTCAATAACGTTGAATGGCGTGTCTTCAAATCGTGGACTGTGACCGACAGCAGTGATAGGATCGGTATTGTTCGACGAGGTATTATTTTCAACAAACATCAAACGTGGAGAACGAAAAAGTGGAGGGGATGTGGTTGTCATACACGGCTCACTAACCTGTGTACCTGTAGTGGTGGTGGTGGTGGTGGTGGTGGTGGCGGTGGTGTGTGTGTGTGTGTGTGTGTGAGTGTGTGAGTGTGTGTGTGTGTGTGTGTGTGTGTGTGTGTGTGTGTGTGAGTGTGTGTGTGTGAGTGTGTGTGTGTGTGAGTGTGTGTGTGTGTGTGTGTGTGTGTGTGTGTGTGTGTGTGTGTGTGTGTGTGTGTGTGTGTGCATTCTCTGCAGAAAAATCTTTTTCTTACACTCCTATACACACGCGTTCGCACCGCACCCATATATTTTTTGAAGGGAGACAAATACATGTATGCACAAGTGGACTGAGCATAAATGAGTGAAAGTATGCTTTCTTTTGATTTCCCTTACGTCTATCGGCGCCCCTTCCTCATCCAGCCCCATCCCCACTTTCTCGCCTGATCCATCCTAAATCAAGGTCCACAGCTGCTTTGACCTCAAACAAGGCCCCGGTTGCATAAAATTAGATAGTGTGCGAACACAAGACCCATGGTTCATATAAAAAAATAATTCAAATACTTTGATACTTCCAGTGTGTGGTTGTGTGTGTGTATGTGTGTGTGTGTGTGTGTGTGTGTGTGTGTGTGTGTGTGTGTGTGTTAGCGTTTCAGGCTGGCCATTGGAGTCTTATTGGCAGTGGGGGGCGCAATGATGGGGAAGACGATGGTGTACTGGGTGTGGCTTGGAGCAAGGCGGTCATATGGTGTTGTATTGGGCAGAGGGGGGCACAGATGCAGGGCATAACATGGGTAGACGCGGGGGTCGGGCGTGGATGCAGGCGTATATGGCTGGCCGAACTGGAGGAGGCAGGGGAGGGGGGGCGGGGGGCGACGGATGCAGCGCTCGAAATGGATGGGTGTAAAGACGAAGGGGTGTGAGTGTATGTGAATGTACATGGGTAGAGTTATGGGGAAGAGGGAGCATGTATGCAGGTCATGAAATGGGTGAGTGTGTCGTGGAGTGGGGAAAGGAGCATGAATGCATGATGTGACATAGATGGCGAGCGCAGGGGTGGGGTAGGTGGGAGAAGAGGCACGTACGAAGGTTGTGACATGTATAGGCATACGTGGGAGGGGAGTATCGTGGAGTGAATGCAGGAGATGAAGGGGTACGGTGGACGTAGATGCATAGTATGCCATGGGCACGGCGTCGTGAATGCAGGGGGTGACATGGAGAGGAGGGGGGGGGGTAAGGGGGTCTCAGATGCAGTATACGACATGGTGGCGTGTATGGAGGACGTGTATACAGCCTACGACATTCGTGGTGGTACAACGTTCACGCCCCCTCTGCACGAATGCATCCATCCACGTAAGGCCCTTCATCATTACCCCCTCTGTCCCAAAGCGCCCACCATATCACGCCCTTCACCCGTCCCTTCCGCCCAATATGCCCATCGTATCACTCTTCATCTGCGTTCCCTCTGCCCAATACGCCCATCATGTCATACCCTTCATCTGCCCCCTCTGCCCCGGTACACCTACCCACGTCACACCCTTCATCCGCGCCCCCTGTGCCCAATACACCCACTGTCACGCCCTTCATCCGCGTACCCTCTGCCCCAGTACGCCCACTGGCATCACGCACGCCCTGAATCCATGCCCCCTCTGCCCTAATAAGCCCACCCACGTATTGCCCTTCATCCGCGCCCACTGTACCCCCAATATACCCGCCACGTCACGACCTGCACACATGTCCCTTTTGCCCCAATACGGCCACCCACGTCACGCCATTCATCCGCCCTCTCTGCCTTTCATCCACGTCACGCCCTAGATCAGCCTCCCCAACCCTTACGCTATCCTACCCACGTCAGGCACTGGAACCCCCCCCCCCCCCCCCCAATTGTCCCAGCCATGTCCTGCCCTGATATTGACGCATCCCTCCTTTCCCTGTACCCCAACTCCATTCCGCCACCCATGCCACGTCCTGCATGCGCGACCGTTGTACCTTACCAATGTTATACGCTGTATCCACGGCCTTCATCCGCGCCCCCCCCCCCCCTTCCTAATTACGCCCGTCATGTACGTCACATTGTGCATCGACGCCCCCCACCCCACCCCACCCCCATCCCCTCCCCTACGCTCACACATGTCTGTCCCAGAAATCTTCACTTCAACTTTAACCACTCATCCATGTCTTGCCCTGAATTCTGTGCATCCTGTACATCCACCCATATCACGCCCTGCATCCTCCCCATCTATGTCATGCTCTGAAATCCGCATCCCCGTACCCAAATTCATCTCACGCCCTGAAATCAGCCTCCCCAACCCTTCCGCTAACCCATACATGTCACGCCCTGACCCCCCCCTCCCGCCCCTCCCCCCCCCCTCACCCCTTACATGTACCGAAACCTTTATTATGATCTGAAATCTGCGCCCCGTACCCCTACCCATGTGAAGCCCCAAAGTCTTCACTCCCTGTAAACCCACCAGTGTCAAACCTGCATCCACGCTTCCTTCACCCCCACCCATGTTACGCCCTGCATCCCCCCTCCCCCCTGTGACGCCCTGTATCGCGCCACATCTGCCCCAATGACGTCCACTGTACGCCCACCCTGTCATGCCCTGAATTCTTCATTCCCTGTTCCCCTCACTCATGTCACGCCCTGAAATCCACGCCCCCTATACTTTAACCCTTGCCAGGCTCTGTCATCTGTGCACCCTGTAAGCCCACCCACGTCGCGCCTTCCCTACCCTACACCCCCATCTCTATCATGCTCTAACATCCGTGCTTCCCCTGCCAAGACCCATGTCATGCCCTGGAATCCGCAACCCCAATCATCCCCCTCCTTTACCCCCACTCATGTCAAGCGGGGAAATCCGCACTCCCCATATTCCCACTCATGTCACGCCCTGAATTCTATGCGCCCCTCCACCCCCCGCCCCCGAACCTATGTCAAGATCTGAAATCCGCGCCCCCTACCACCACCCATGTCAAGCTCTGAAATCTGCACACCCTTTACTCCCACCCATGTTACACCCTGCATCATCACTCCCCTGTACCCTCACCCATGTTGAACCTTGCATCTTCACCCTCCACCCACAATTTGTGTCCCCCCCACCCATGTTACGCCCTGCACCTGAACCTCCTCTCTGTCACCCCACCCACGCCACGCCCAGCAAGCGCAACTCACCGCACCTCCATACATGTCATATGCCCGTCCTTTATAACTACAACGATGTTGTTCGCTGCAACTGCAACCCCGTACCCATGGCATACCCTGCATCTGCGTCCCACATCATACCCTTTATTCGCTTCTCCCCGCTTCCTTTTCACTCACGCCCATCCCTGTGACGACCAGCATCCTCGCCCCGTGTTACCCCAGCCATGTTACGCCCTGCCTCTGTGCCTCACCGTACGCCTGCGAACTGAACGAATGAATGACTGAACGATCGACTGAACGAATGAATGATTGAACGATCAACTGACCGATTGAGCGAATGAATGACTCGACGACCGACCGAACGAATGAAACAATGGATGACCGACCGACCGACTGAGCGAATGAATAAGCGAACGATGAACTGACCGACTGAGCAGATGAATGTCTGAATGACTGACCGACTGAACGAATGAATAACTCAACAACCGATTGAACGAATGACTGACTGAATGACCGACTGACCGACTGAACGGATGGATGACTGAACGACCGATTGACCGACTGAAAAAAAGACTGACTGAACGACCGATTGAGAGCTGAACAAATGAATGTCTGAAGGACTGGTCGACTGAACGAATGACTGAACGATCAACTGACCGACTGAAAGAATGAATGACTGATCGACCGACTGAAGAAATGAATGACTGAATGACAAACTGACCGACCTAGCGAATAAAATCTCGCCCCGTGTATCCCCCACCCATGTTATGCCCTGCATCTGTGTTTCACCGTATGCCCGTCGACTGAACGAATGAATGACTGAACGACCGATTGACCGACTGAACGAATGACTAACTGTACTACCGACCGACCGACTGAATGAATAAACGACTGAACGACTGACTGAGCAAATGAATGAGTGATCGACCAACTGACTGACTGACTGATCGAATGAATGAATGAAAGATCAACTGACCGACTAAACGAATGAATGACTGACCGACTGAACGGATGACTAACTGAACAACCGACCGACCGACTGAACGAATAAACGACTGAACGACCGACTGAGTGAATGAATACGTAAACGACCGACTGACTGACTGATCGAACGAATGAATGAAAGATTAACTGAATGAAGGAATGAAGGAATGAATGTCTGAACGATCAACTGATCGACTGTACGAATGAATAACTGAATGAAGGACTGACCGACTGAACGAATGAATGAATGAAAGACCGAATCAGCGACTTAAGGAATGAACGACTGAACGAGCGACCGACTGAGCGAATGAATGACTGAGGAGAGCGATCGACCGAACAAACGTACGAACGAATGACTGAAAGATCAGTTGTCCGATCGATTGAACAAATGAACAGCTATACAAGCGACCGATCGACCGACCGACCAAACAAACGCGCGCGCTCATACACACATACGCGCGCGCGTGCACACACACACACACACACACACACACACACACACACACACACACACACACACACACACAAAGCGCTCGCACGCACGCGCGCGCGCACGCGCGCGCGCACGCACGCACGCACACCCACCCACCCACACCCACCCACACCCACCCACACCCACCCACCCACCACCCACCCACCACCACCACCACCACCACCAACAAACAAACAAACAAACAAACAAACAAACAAACAAAACAACGAACAAACGAACGAACAATCAAATGAATGTACGAAAAAATGAAGTAATGAAGACAGACAAAAGAAAAAAAAAAGAAAAAAAGGCACATGTAATGTACCAAAAAATAAGAGCACATAAACGATTGTAAAACAAACTCCACTCTCCGTCTGTCTGTCTGTCTGTCTGTCTGTCTGTCTGTCTGTCTGTCTGTCTGTCTGTCTGTCTGTCTGTCTCTCTCTCTCTCTCTCTCCTCTCTCTCTCTCTGAAAATGTTTTGTTTTCTCTTTTAGCCATGTGTATCTCTGTCTTTGTCCTTTGGCTCGCCTCTGTCTGTCTGTCTATCCGTCTGTCCGTCTGTCCGTCCGCCCGTCTCTCTCTCTCTCTCTCTCTCTCTCTTCTCTCTCTCTCTCTGAGAGAGAGGGAGAGAGAGAGAGAGAGGGAGAGAGAAGATAATGATTATGATGACGATGATGATTATTAGGATGGTGATAACAATGATGATGGTGGGGAGGAGGAGGAGGAGGAGCGAGGGGAAGACACCTCGAGAATGATGAATTAAAGACGAGATGACATGAGCAGAACATGAGAAGGATGCATTACAGACAGGAACGGATGTACAAAACGTAAAACCGATGAACTGTAGACTGGTCAAAAAGAGGAGAACGTGATGATCAACAATAACGGTCGAGAGGAGATGACGACGACTGGAGAAGAACCAGTGATGGACTGGAGGGGAAGAAGAGAACGCCAGAACGATGAATGAATGATGGGCCTGGGACAAAAAGGAAAGATCATGAGACTGATGACTGATGGAGAGGACTCCAGAATAATGAACGATTAAAGGCAGAACTTGAAGCATGAAAAAACTACGAACGGAATGAGAATAGGAGAACGTGGTAACTGTGAATGGCAGACGGGATAGAAAAGGAGAATGCAAGTGTGATGAATGAGGAGGAGAAATCAGAAGTGGAAATATTAAAAATAATGATGGACAGAATGAGGAAAGAAGAGCATGCTGCTGGTGATTATTAGACGGAATGAAAATACGAGAGTGAAAACTCGATAACACACACAAAAACTTTAAATCTGTGGAAATATTAACCGATGCAAATTAAAGACAGCATCACTCAGGACAAAGGCGTTAACTGCCTCACACAAAAAGAAAACATCGTAAGAAGATAGCGGAATTTACTTTGAGCTCTACAACAAATGGAGCAAAAAAGATTCAAGTATGCTAACATTTCATGATTCATTAAATGGAGATGACTTCCCAACACTCTGTCGACGGAGTCATAGTAGCAGTGAAGTTGCTGAAGCATGGCAAAACTGTAAGCAGTCACAACATCCCACTAGAACACTTGAATACGATGGCGGGAAGGCAGTAGCTGATGTATTAACTGTCATCTGGAACCAAATTTGACACACTGGCGAGTGGCTGAAGCCAACGAGACTCAGTCACTAATCGTCACACTTCCAAAGAGAGGAATCCTCAAAACTGCCAGAACAACATGATCATTTAAATCAGCAATGTAATCAGCGTTATAACCAAAAGCATTCTGAATAGATTACATTTGCAAACAGACACCGTTGTATCTGAAAGGCTGAATATCATCGAACAGACCTTTAACCCTTCGCCAAAACTACCAGCAACAACAGAAGTTCTATCATGTCTTCACAGACTTCCAAAAGACGTTTGACAGAGTCTGTCCAGAGGTGCCATAGGCTGTTATGAAGAAATGTGATATCGGGACAAAGTTAATCAGCAACATCTAGTCAGTATACGCCAAAGTGACCTGTGCAGTACTCAAAGAGCGTGTGCCTGGAAAGTGGTCCCACATATCAGTTACGATTCGTCAAGACCCTTTTCCTCTCCAATACTTTTTAACATAGTCCTTGAATGATTCACTTGGAGATTGTATCAACACAATCAGCACAGCATGAAGAGTTATCATGAACCTTCACTTTCCAGATAGCTTCGATGGTCTGCCAATCACTGGACAGGATATCACTAAGCTTGTGAAAACACTGGATAAAACATCAGCGAGACATAGTATGAATATCAACACCAACAAGACCAGACAAATGACCAGCCACAACAGTTCATATCTCAGGGATTAAGTTTCAGCAATGGAGTATTTAAACCAAACATTCTCTCCAGAACAGCAGAGACATCAGTTCTGTCCAGATTGAACCCTGTAGCGCATCTGAGTGAAACACAAATCAGGCTCCTGTGAGCAAGGCTGTACTTCTTTTTGCTATATGCACACGCAACATGGACCTGGAAAAAAAGAACCAAACCATAGAAATCAGCTGTCATTGCAAGATACTGCACATCAGATATACTGATTATATCACCATTGAACGAGTGCGCCAGACCATCAAACAGCACATCGGGCCATACGAAGATTTGCTGACACCAGCAAAGCAAATAAACTAAGTTGGCATTGTCGTGAAGATCCAACCGCCACGCTAAAATCATCATCCAGGAAAGAGCAACACCAACTGGATGACAGAAGGTAATGAACTGCAAACATAGCAGAATGGACAGGGAAACCGTCTGTAGAGCCGAAGGCCTCGGGACACAACCGACAGAATTGGAGGAGTCCAGTGAACAGTTCTTCAGTGGGATGCCCCAATGACTTCACCCGGACCTAAGAAAAAGAAGTTGGATATTAGTTATACCAAAATTCTTGTACTTTTAATGGTGTTTCTTTTAAATCCAGAATGTTTGCGTGATTTTTAGGATTGAGCCATCCTATTTGGGATAGCTTAGATAAATAAGTTTAATATCTTCTTCATTCTCAGAAAATGAAATGTTTCTTTCACGCGCGCGCACGCATACATATACATATATAACTATGCGCGGGAGGACGTAATAATATATACATAAACAACTATGCGCTCGCTCACGCAAAACATACATATCACACATACACACACAAAAATGCACATACAAATGCGCTTGCTCGCTCATATACATATGTATAACCATGCGCGCGCGCGTACGCACACATATACATATTCCACCATGTGCGCAAGACGCACATATCTCTCTCACACACACACACACACACACACACACACACACACACACACACACACACACACACACATATGCGCGCGCGCGCACGCACGCACGCACGCACGCGCGTGCTCGCGCACGCAAACACATGTGTGTGTCCTCTCTGGAAGCCAGTACATAGTGATAAGCAGCCCATAATTAACGCTTTTCTGTCTTGCAGCATGATTTCTAATGGAAGGGACATCATGAAATAAAAAAAGAAAATATTGCTAACCTATTTTGTTTTCTTCGAGCTTATTACCTTATATGCATCAATCTTTTTTTGTCAACCCACCTAATGTAGTAGGGCTATTTTTTTTTCAAAGGCTTTTCAAAACGATCTTCTGGCATTTTATAACAACAAATAAAATACCTACAATACTTTAACGCGAAACAAAGACGTCAAATGCTCAATTAATTCCGTCTATGCAATAGAACATGGTCTTTGATGAACAAATTTCGTCTGTACTTTCTCTCTTCACATTGTTGATATCAGAAGTGATGCACGACAATAAATTGTTCTCCGAGTATGCCTTACAGACTCCAGTGCTTTGTCAAAAGATCTCATGACAACAGTGCTTCCTAATTTGATAGGACACAATGGGAGTTTTTAATTACTCTTAATTTCTTTTATTTTTCCTTATGTTGTGCACATCTTTTGGATTCAGATATTTCAGAATGACGAAAATCAGAATATACAATTTCGGTGTTAGCAACAACTCTGCTGTTATGATTTAACATGAAACTGATGAATTACAAAAGGGAGAAGAACGTGAAAATGATGAATGACTGGCGGGAGAAGAATAAGGAATCGATGACCGATGGGAGCAAAATGTGAAAATGATAAATGAATGAGTGGATATGAGTTTTAAAATGATAAGTGACGACTACCTGGAGAAGAACAGGAAAATGATGAATGACCGACTCGAGAAGAACCCGAAAACAACGAATGACGACTGAGAAAAAAAAAATGTAAACGACGACTGACTGACTGGAGAAGAACGTAAAAACGATGACTGACTGATATGAGAGGAAAGTGAAAACGACTGACTGACTGACTGGAGGAGAATGTGAGCACAATGAACGACTGATGGGACCGGAGCGTAAGAATGATGAATGATGAACAGGACGTGAAGACATTGTTGAGAATGATAAGAAATAGAAAAATGATGGATAAACGACGGACGAAGGAAGATGAAAGTGGGATGAGGAAAGAACTAGACACTGATGAAAAGAAACTCGGACGAGATAATAAGAACGAAAGGAGAACGTACAATGGATGGGATAAAAACGGAACGTAGGAATAGTGAAGGAAGTATGAAGAGAGAAGACGTGAATGATGAAAAATGGATTATAAATGAGAGGTGAGATGCGATGACATAATATACATGAAGGAGATGCGAAGAGGAGAATGAGAAAATGATGGACAGTGGACAGAACAGTGGCAGGAGATTGACCAAAGAAGGGTTCGGAAGAGGGAAGCGGCGAGAGGAGCACGAGAATTATAGTCTACGTGGAAACAGAACAGCATGAGAATGATCCAGTGATGAACGAACTGGGGAACATGAAACGAGATTACAGTACATTTTTTACGAGGCGAAAAGAAGAAAAGGTGAAAACGATGAACGTGGGACGGGACAAGAAGAGAGGAAGAGGGAAAAGACCGTCAGGGTGATGGACTACATAAAAGCAAGATATTGTCAGAATAATTCAAGAGAGGAAGAAATAGATCAAATGATGACGAATATGATGAACGCAGTGAGGAGAGAAAAACGCGAAATGGACAGGATGAACAGAGAAGCACGTGAAAACAAGGAATAATGGACAACAGAAGAACGTGAGAAATTTCAGTGATGGATAAGACTAGAAGTAACGAATGTCAGACAGTATTGGAGAATGAGAAGACGTTAACAGAAGGAATGATTTATGAAGAACAAGAACAGGAGAATGCAAATATAACGAAGGAAGGAAAGAAGTAAGAAATGTGAATAACAGACACAATGAGAACAAGAAACTCTGAAGTTTATGACTGACTGACAAGAACGAAAACATGCTGAATGATCTACGGGACTAGAAGATGATAAGTATTAACCGACTGAGAAAAGAGGGTGAGAATGACGAAAGAGGGACAACAGGGGAAGAAAAGGGGGTAAATAACGGACGGAAGAAAAAGTAAAGAATGGTGAAAAACGGGAGAAAAGGAGAACGTGAGAATGATGAAAGACAGATGGGAGAAGAACATGAAAAAGATGACAAAATAAAGGGAGACTAACGTGACGGCGATGAAGGGCGGTTCGGATGAGAAGGCAAGATACTGAGGATGGTGCAATTGGCCCCGATTAGAAAAAAAAATATGCAAACGCGAAAATGATCAGTAGTCATCTCATGTTATCCTTTCGTCCATCCTTTCATCGAGATGATCAAAGCATCAGCATTGTGAATGAAGGGTGGGATGTGAAGAGAAAGGGATGCCGATGAACGGCAGGTGAAAAGAAGAATGTGTGAATGATGAACGATAACTGGAAAGATGACAGACAGAATTGTGCATAGAAAATTGACGTGAGAACGGTGAAGGACGGGATAAGAAGGAAAAAGAAGAGAGAAGCGCAAGACCAATCAAATTATGAACACTGGACAGCGTTGGAAGATGGCCAGAATAAAGCAAAGGAAACAAGGAATTGATGACAGGAACAGAGAACAGGAAATGCGAGAATGATGAACGGGAAACTGGATGAGACAAAGGAAATAAGAGTGAAGAATGTGGGAGCGGCGCAGTACATGAAAATCGGACATCCTCAGAGAGTAATCCAATGAAGAATGGAATGAGAAGGGAACGACAGCAGAACAAATGCTGGACGCGATCAGAAAATAAGGAGAGAATAACAAATGACAGGCGAATTTAGAGAAGAGAAAGTGCGAATGGTCAATGACGAACGTGATGAAGAGGATGACGCAAAAATTACGAATGCTGGACGGCGGGAAACGTGAAAATGATGAATGTTGGATTTGGGGTGAAGGGGGGGGGGGGGGGGGAGGTTCGAATGATGAATGTCGGACAGGGCAAACGTAAGAATACAGAATTTTGGAGAGGAGGAGATCGTGGGAATGATGGATGTTGGAGGGGGGGGGGGGGGGTTGCGAATGATGAATGTTGGACAGGGCAAACGTAAGAATACAGAATTTTGGAGAGGAGGGGATCGTGGGAATGATGGATGTTGGAGGGGGGGGGGGGGGGGGGTTGCGAATGATGAATGTTGGACAGGGCAAACGTAAGAATACAGAATTTTGGAGAGGAGGGGATCGTGGGAATGATGAACGTTGGACGGGGAAAAACGTGAGAATATGAATATTTGACCGGAGGAAACGTGAAAATAATCAATGTTTTATTGGGGAAAAGGTGTAACACGCTGGATGGCGGAAAGGGTAAAATGATCAATGTTGGACCGAGGCAAGCGTGAGAATGATGAATGTTCAATGGAGGAAACGTGAAAATCAAGCATTTCAGAGGGGCGAAAACGTGAGAATGATGAATGTTCACTGGAGGAAACGTGAAAATCAAGCATTTCAGAGGGGCGAAAACGTGAGAATGATGAATGTTAAATGGAGGAAACGTGAAAATCAAGCATTTCAGAGGGGCGAAAACGTGAGAATGATGAATGTTGGACTGGGAAAACGTGAGAATAATGAATGTCAGACAGAAAAAAAACGAGAAAATGATGATGATGTTAGACTAGGGTAAAATGTGAGATTGATGAATATTTGAGAGGGTGGGGCGTTAGAATAATGAACACAGGACCGGGGCGGGGGTGGGGGGGGTGGGGGGGACTTGTAAATGATGAAAGTGGGAGTGGGGGAATGTGAGAATGAGGAATGTTTGAATAGGAGCAAACTGGACTGCAAGAAAAGGAGACAAGGATGAATGATGGAGTATGGTAAAACGTGCGAATGGTGAATGTTGGATGGGAGGTGTGTTTGTGTGTGTGTGTGTGTGTGTGTGTGTGTGTGTGTGTGTGTGTGTGTGTGTGTGTGTGTGTGTGCAGGAAAGGGGAAGGAGGGGGGGATTGAAAATGATGAATATGAGACGAGGGGTAGGGGTGGGGGTAGAGTGGGAACGTGAGAATGTCCAACGCTGAACTGGGAGTAGGGGTGGGGGTCAGATCAATAGATGTTAAATTGGGGGAAAGAAATGTAAAAATGAGGAATGTCGGACGAGGGAACAAGCGAGCAGATAGATTTTGGACTGGGGGTCTGGAAGTTTGCGTTGAGACACGAGAATGGTGAATGCTGGACGGAAGGAGACTGTGAGAGTGATGGATGTTGGACAGGAAGGGAAGAGAAGAACGCAGGAAAGGTGAATAACAGATGGGAGGGCGGTGCTACTCTGATGAACGAAAGTCCGATGAGGAAAGCGAAGGAAAGAGAAGAGCGTGCGTGCAATGGTCGCAACAAAATCATAATAGCAACAGACTAGAAGTGGGCTCAATCAGCACATATTGAGACGCAATGAGAGGACGGAAAGCATTAGTACTAAATGGTGGATGCGGTGAAGAGGGCATGAAAATGTTGAGTGTTGGACGGGAGCACAACATGGCAATAGTAAATGAAGAACACGATGAGAAGAAGAGAACGTGAGAATTATACCTGAGAGACGGAACGGTAACTAGGGAACGTGAGAAGGATGAATGATGGACGAGTGAAGAGAAGGAGAATGAAGATCAATTGATGTGACGAGAAGACAACCTGAAACTGATGAATGATACTCTGGAGGAAGAAAGGAGTTACAGAGCACGAATGATTGATGGGAGAAGAACATAATAATGATAGATTACAGGCGGGATAGGAAGGGGAGAGCTATATGGAATTGGATATGGTATGTCTATCATACCGTTCAATACCGACGAAAGGAAAGAAAAGGGGTAACAATAAAATGACTGTATCATGAGTTCATAGCAATGCAGAATAATTGTCCAGCAGAATATAAAAGGAACTGTTTGTAGCAGATTCGAATGAAAGGGGGCGGGGACGAGGGGTAGAGACTGCAGGACTTCAAAGGTTGGAGGGGTAGTGGGAAAAGACCAAATATGACATAAGACAATAGGGAATATGGAAACATGAATAATGTCTAACAGGTGATATGGGTGGTAATAGAAGGACTAAAAAATGAGAGGAGGGTGGAGAAACTTAAGGACCTCGGGTTAAAATCTATGAAATATTGGAAGAAGACAAGGGCAGAGGAAAAGCGAAAAACTGCCACTGGACAGAGATGGAAACTGGTGGTGGTGTGTCCAATCCTTTCAGCATGTCCACAACAGGTTTATACAATAAAGTGAAGGGTCTCTGGAGAACACCAAGGAGTGAACTTGAAAAGTAGGAAGTGGAAAGACAACTAGAACGAGAAGTGCATTATCCTGGTGTGAAAGAATGAAAGTGAGAAGCACAGGAAAGGAAGAAAAAAGTGTTTGATCAGCGTCAGAAAATCCTACGTGAGTGGGAAAAGGGGCAAAGGTGGAACATTTATAAACAGTTATAAGCCGTATCTGTCCAAACGGATGCATTTTGAGTGGATAAAACGTAAACCATAATTATCAGGATTATAAGCATTTAAAAATAGTTAATATCGAGTCACCAGACCGAGATTCGAAACATGCATGGATTAAAATAATAAAACAAAGGACAAGATTTCTTTAATCAACGTGATTCAGCATAGCTGCTTCCGGAACTTCACCTCCACCTTTCCCATTAACACCCATACGCACCTCATTACATGGTAAACTCAGGGTAAAGTACCAAGATAGTTGTAAGACGAGTTCACATACGCCTGGGGCTTCATGTATCGGTGTTCTGATGGTATCTATGTAGTATTTCATAAACCCCCTACCATTCCTCTCTTTCCCTCCATCCCCTACCTCCTCCGACTGGTCTTTCTGTTGTGGTTATCCCGTCTGCCCTACCACCTTGGTGAGTGTCGAGGCTCAACCTGAATATAACCTCACACCGAGAGGGTCTATACTGAATCGGCTTTAAAACTAGTTTGACGAATACGCACGAAATCTCAGCAACGAAATATTGTTGGATACTACCAGCGGTTTCACAATGATATCGCAGCAATGAAAAACTGTTGAATACTAAGAGCGATGTCACAAGTGACGTGCTTCACGGAATGGCAACGAAATAACATTGAGCCGTACCATGGTTACACTCAGATAGTGTGAATGGCACAAAGCCTGGAGAACTCAGAAACAAAGGCTAACTCAACCAGGCGCAGAAACTTGGTCACCGAAAAATAAAAGAAGTACGCACAGTGTTGACTACCTTTAGAAAGAAAACGGTGAATCAGGGGGCACTTACATGGTAGCCTGTCTGTTGACCTATAGTACAGGGAGCTAAACGGAAGTGAACCCTTAAGCAAAAATGTCACGCAAGAAGTCAACATAGCACGTGGAACGTAGAACGAAGAAAACGGGTCAGGACACTCTGGGGTGTGCGTGCGTGCGTGCGTGCGTGCGTGCGTGCGTGAGTGCGTGAGTGTGTGGTGTGTGTGTGTGGTGTGTGTGTGTGTGTGTGTGTGTGTGTGTGTGTGTGTGTGTGTGCGTGCGTGTGTGCGTGTGTGCCCATGCGCGCATGCGTGTGTCTTATATTTTAGTTTGAAAGGAAAGTGTCTTTTACAAACGTTTAACAAAATCACCAGACATCATCGGACTTTGGATGGCTGGATAGAGACGAAGAAAGGTCTTGTCAGACTGTGCTCGTCGGGATATGTGGTGAAAAACAACAAAGTCTTGGCATACCAGCTCCATAATCATCAAGCGCAGAATGTTCGTGCTTTTAGGAGAAATACATTACTGAGGAACAAAACTGAATTGGCAGTGTCAGCGATAAGCACGGACAATGTCTGTTTCAATGCTACGCTAGCAGACCACTTTGAGCATTTTTCAGGGCTATCAACACGTACCAAAACACAAACAAAACGCAAACAAGCAAACAAACTAAAAACAAAGGCGAGAAGTCACTCCCGTCAAGGAAAAATTCAAATTTACATGTGGTTTACATGTACACTTATTAATCATATCGATTTCCATGCCGCAGACCTTCACTCGGATAAAACTAAGCCATGCTAAGTGCACCAACCACTCTAATCATTTCGCTGAGATTCTTTTTAAAACCGATGGAAAAAAAATCCTTTTGATAAAATTCCAATGCAACACAGAGACATAAAAATGCCTGATTAGTGAACAGCACCGCAGAATGGAAAACAAGAGATTGTTCTAGTGGTTAAACCCTCACTAAGCCCAGTCACCAGAGTACAAAGGAGAACCCGCATCTTACAAAGTTTATCAAAGAAAAACAGGCGTTCAGACCACAGAAAGATGAACAGGCCACAAATACAGAAAAGTGATTAGCAACAGTACAGAGGAAAAAAAACACAGTTAAAAAGAAGGCAAAGTCAAAGAGGGCGACACATACAAAAAAGGAAATTACTAGCGCTGGACTTCTAGAAGACAAGGGCACAGTTTACATAGAAAGATCCTCACCTCCTTCTCTCTCCCATGCATTTATATGGAGCGAATTAAAAAAATGTATGCAAAGTTTTCAAACACGGATTAAAGAATGGGCCACAGAGGTACAACAATGAAGAAACGGAGACAACAACAAAAAAATTCAAAAAGCGAAAGCAAAAGGAAATCACGAGCACAGTATCGCAAGAAGACTGGACGACACTTTATACTTAAAGAGCCCTATCCCCCATCCCACCTCCACCCTTTCTTCTGGCATGGGGTTTCCATTGTACAAGGTGAGTTCTAGTTCAGGGGTGTGCTGCAGATTGGCTAATGACCAAGATGACTGAGGTCAAAACTTAACGCATTAAAGGGACAGTCAAGCAGGTTTAGAACAGCATCATACAGAAAATCCTTACAGAAGAACTGTGTTCACATGTTGGCAACATTAATAATAATAATAATAATGGTTTCTTATATAGCGCTTTAATCAAACGAATTTCTCTAAGCGCTTCACAAAATCATACAAAATTCACCCTTCTCATATACAGTAATACACCTTACACCCAACTACAAATACTATAACTACAATAACTAACAAATCCTAATCCTGCAAATATGACATTCACTTATTTTTCAAATAGCACTACAAAAACTAAATCCTATAATGTTCAATCATACAACAAATACATGTAATAGAGAACATACACATACACTACATTTGAAAAGGCCCAGACGGCTATGAGTTAGGTTGTACCCCCCCCCCCCCCCCCCCCCCCCCACAGCATTGACTAATTATGAGAAAATAGATGGGTTTTAAGTTTAGACTTGAAAGAAGAGATAGAATTTGAATGTCTGAGAGAGTCTGGCAGTCTGTTCCACGTCGCTGGAGCTTGAAAAGAGAAAGATCTTTCACCAGTAGTAGTCCTGAAGCGAGTCATTCGTAGAAGGCGGTCGTCAGCACAGGAGCGTAGTTGTCGAGAGGGGGTGTAGATTTTAAGGAGATCTGAGAGATAAGAAGGTCCATTTTCAAAGAGAGCAGAGAAAGTGAGAGTTGAGATTTTGTACGAGATACGGTTTGAGACAGATATCCAGTGAAGAGAGTGAAGTAGAGGCGAAATGTGATCATATTTTCCTGCTCTACAGACGACTCGGGCTGCATTATTTTGGATTCGCTGTAATCTTTCTATCAGGTATTTTGGAAGGCCAGCCAAAAGTGAGTTGCAGTAATCTATTCTAGATAAGACAAAGGCACAAATGAGAGTTTTTGTAGCATCTGTAGAGAGAAGGTGACGTACGGAGCTGATTCTTCTTAGTTCTAAATAAGCAATCTTGCAAATATTTGAAACCTGTTTCTCAAAGGAGAGGGACTGGTCAAGAATGACCCCTAGACTGCGGACAGAGGTGGAGACAGAGACAGTACAGTCATTGATAGTGACAGGTGAAGGCAGAGAAGGATGGTTAGGCTGTTTTGTCACGAACATGAGTTCCGTCTTGTCGTCGTTTAGTTGTAGTTTGTTGGTTGTCATCCAGTCCTTCAGGTCTGCAATGCAGCCCCACGTCCGAGAAATCAGTGAGTCAATTTCAGCAATGGGAGCCGACTGATGAAGCTGAGTATCATCGGCAAAGCTCTCGTGCGACATGGTATGACCACTGATGACGTCAGACACAGGATTAGCATACAGCACAAAAAGGACTGGTCCCAGTACAGAACCCTGAGGCACACCGTACCTAAGAGGAGAACTGTCTGAGTATCTGCCTTGTACACACACTGTCTGAGTCCGTCCAGTCAAGTAAGAGATAATCCAGTCGAGAGCTGTGTCTTTGAATCCGAAGGAAGTTTGAAGCCGTGAGAACAAAATATTATGATCGATCGTGTCAAATGCTGCGGAGAGTTGTTTCAGGATAATCAGAGAATGTAAGCTAGTAAAGGGATGAGCTTTGTGGACCTCAAATGGCCTTACCTCTAGCAAGCTGCCAGCTTCCTTTTCACTCACAGAAAGAAAGGAAGCGGGGGTGCATCAGTGAATGAGGAGCCATGGAGGCACTGAGGAGAAGCTGGGGGAGGGGAGGGGGGGGGACGTGACAGATGTTCGGAAGGGATTAAGTGAGCTCTCAGATAATGAGAGATGAACGCTAGTAACATCAGTTAAACAACAGGTAGGACGAAGACGAAAGACCAAAGACGTTCGACATGACAGAACGAAGTGATCTGGAAGAAATGATATAACAGGTAGATTAAGAACATATGACGTCTAACATTTGAAAAAGTACCTCGTTTTGAGGTAAGAAAATCGGCCTTTCTATTGATTCTTAATTCGCTTACTTCACATCCGACTGACCGCCACTGCCCCTTTCGTTGTTAAACAACAGGGGTGCCCGCGCGGTCTCTGCATCTGTGCGTGCGTGCGTGCGTGTGTGTAGTTGGGGATGGAGACGATGCGTGGGGAGAACGACAGAGGAAGAAAGCCACGTGGCATCTCCGTTTTCGAAAAGGCAAGGTGGGAGTAAGCGGAAGAGGGTGGGTGGAAAGTTAATGAAGTAGCAGTAAGGGGTGGGATAGGTGCTGGTAGACATCTCCAATGAAATATAACAACAGATGATTGTGTGGTTCTTAATCACATCGTATACTGGGGCTACGGACACAAGTGTAGTGTTATTATCATGATTGTAACAATGACTATTGATACTATCATCACAATCAACAGTAGCAATAGTAACAGCAGTAGTAGTCGATTTTTCTTAAACTTATTTTTGTCATCCGTCCATTATTCTCTAACGCCATCCTAACCTGATTTTTTTTTCTCCATCGGCTGTGCAACAGTTAAAAAGAATGCATTGAGGAAGAGGGATATTAACTGTCTTTTTAATGAAAATACGAACTGATGGTTCAATGGGATGTAGGACACGCGGTTGTGAGATGGCGTTGATGTGTCTCTCGTAGTCTGATAAAAATAATTAAAAATGATCGAAGATATTTGACTATACGACCTGCACTCTAAACACTTTTTCACCTTGAAAGAAACTTTCGATTCAGTTATCTTCCATCCCACCCGAAGCACCCCCTCCAACCTATCTCCCCCCTCCCCCCACCCCACCCCACCCCCACCCCCACCTCCGTCCGTCCTCGATGAACGTGAAAATTCATTTTTCGTCAATACCGACCTTTTCTCAAGCAGCGGACAAGAACAACAGCTGAAAGGAAATGTGAAACAACAGAGTTTTGAACAGCTGAAGCAGGGACAGGATGGAGGGGTGGAGGGGGAGGGTTAAGGGGGAGTTGCTTCACAGCTGAATTCATTAGTAATAAACGGACAAAGTGAAACGGAGCGAGGGAGGGTAAGCAAGCTAGCGGAGAAAAGAAATGATTCACCTGATTCACCGTCGCAAATGCAGGTCCTGCATTTCTGTCATACCATGCAGTCCCCAATTATTAACTGTAATAAAACACAGATGTGTGACTTTATATCGTTTTGTGCGATCCCACTGATTCACCACTATAACCGAACCTACAGTTTATCCTAATGTATGCGACCTTCAGGCATCCTCCGTTGTGAAGGTACATGGGCTTATATTTTTTATTTATATATTCATTTTCCTTAAATTTATACATCCATTATGTAGTCAGTACTGATTCCCTTATGTGCACGCAGGTCCTACAGCTTTATCTTGGTATATGGAATATCAAATTCAGCGTTGAAAGTTTTGTTGAAGTATACGCAGTTATGCAGTGTGTATTTCAGAACCCCCATCCCCACCCCTCTCCTCCCTCTCTCGCTAAATTGGAAATAAAATTTCTGATGACGCGCTTTGAAAAATTAACAAATGCCGAATTGTAGCATTAAACGACATCAAAAATCAAAAGATTCCGAAATGGTGTGAAAAGTATGCGTGCGTGCGTGCGTGCGTGCGTGCGTGTGTGTGTGTGTGTGTGTGTGTGTGTGTGTGTGTGGTGTGTGTGTGTGTGAGAGAGAGAGAGAGAGAGAAGGTTTGTGATTGTATATGCGCGAGTGTGTGTGTGTGTGTGTGTGTGTGTGTGTGTGTGTGTGTGTGTGTGTGTGTGTGCGCCGCGCGCGCGCGTGTGGGTGTTTGTGTGTGTGTGAGTGTGCGTGTGTGTGTGCGTGCGCGCGCGCGCGTTTGTGTGCGTGTATGTCTGAGTGTATACCTACGTACATGCACTCACAGATTCTATTTCAGACCCACCAGATTTTCTTCCCAGTTATTCTCCGATCCGCCTTCAACACCCTCATCCTCCCTTTGAGACAGATTCCAACGAAACAACCCCCCTTGACAGACGACCCCCCGAACCCCAGCACGGCAGTTCCGCCGACCCGCCCTCTCCGGACTCTTTGGCTCCCCCCCCCCCCCTCCCTTCTTCACGGGACCAACACAAGGTGCCAGCTCATCAAGATATCACTGACCCGACCTGAGTTTCCATGGTAATCTGACCCACACGCGTGCTTCCAGCAGTTACATGCTGCTTTCTGTTATTTTTGATGTTATAATTATGGTAACTTTAGCCTTGTCCATGTAACACGGCATTCACGAGTCATTAGGCGTACCTAATACCATCAAATTGCGCCATTGGCCCTGTTAGCGGTAGAGTCCCCCCCCCCCCCCCCCCCCTTAATCCTATGATTATTTAAGCGTATATGGTCCACGCAACAAGGCATTCACGAGTCATTAGGCGTATTTAATACCATCTGACTGCGCCATTGGCCCCGCTCTCTGGATTTGTACCCCTAAACTAAATGATAATGATAACCTTTTTTATGTCCACGTAACAGGGCATTCACGAGTCATTAGGCGTATTTAATACCATCTGACTGCGCCATTGGCCCTGCTCTCTGGATTTGTACCCCTAAATTAAATAATAATGATAACCTTTTTATGTCCACGTAACAGGGCATTCACGAGTCATTAGGCGTATTTAATACCATCTGACTGCGCCAATGGCCCCGCTAGCTGTGAAGTTTTGCTCCCTTTATTTAATGACCAATTAAACCTTTTTTTATAGACCACGCAGCAGGCTATTCACGAGTCATTAGGCGTATTTAATACCATCTGACTGCGCCATTGGCCCCGTTAGCTGTGGAGTTTTGCTCCCTTTATTTAATGACCAGTTTAACCTTTTTTTTATAGACCACGTAACAGGGCATTCACGAGTCATTAGGCGTATTTAATACCATCTGACTGCGCCATTGGCCCCGTTAGCTGTGGAGTTTTGCTCCCTTTATTTAATGACCAGTTTAACCTTTTTTTTATAGACCACGTAACAGGGCATTCACGAGTCATTAGGCGTATTTAATACCATCTGACTGCGCCATTGGCCCCGTTAGCTGTGGAGTTTTGCTCCCTTTATTTAATGACCAGTTTAACCTTTTTTTTATAGACCACGTAACAGGGCATTCACGAGTCATTAGGCGTATTTAATACCATCTGACTGCGCCATTGGCCCCGTTAGCTGTGGAGTTTTGCTCCCTTTATTTAATGACCAGTTTAACCTTTTTTTTATAGACCACGTAACAGGGCATTCACGAGTCATTAGGCGTATTTAATACCATCTGACTGCGCCATTGGCCCCGTTAGGGTGGAGTCCCTTCCACCACCACCCCATTCCTCCCCCCCCCCCCCCCCCCCCCCCCCCCCCATCGTTCTTTATTCGACGATGATATTAACTTTCTTAGTGTACGTAACAGGGCACTCACGAGTCTTTAGGCGTATTTCATACCATCCGACTGCGTTATCGGCCCTGTTACCTGTGGAGGATTTGATTGCTTTTCTTAACACCTGTGGCCTAGGACCACCTTTGGTGGGCGGAGGATCACTTATGATTTGTTCCAAGGAGATGGCACCCTATGTTGTTCCCAGTTTAAAGTCGAATGAAGGTGGGCAATTAGGAGGGAGGGTGCTTGGAACCACCGTTTGATGACACTTGGGGTGATTCCGGTACCCGAGGGTTCGGGCGGACGCCCGTCGGTGGGGGGTTGATTGTTGGAACTTGTCTCAAGGGGCAGGAAGTCGGGTTTGAATACGTATCGTGAGAATAAGTGAGGACTAAGTGAATAAGGTGACGCGGCTGAAACAGAACCTCTCTCTCTCTCTCTCTCTCTCCTCTCTCTCTCTCTCTCTCTCTCTCTCTCTCTCTCTCTCTCTCTTCCGTCCGTCCTGTCTGTCCATCCGTCCGTCCGTTCGTCCGTCTGCCTGCCTGTCTGTGTGTCTGTCCGTCCGTCTATCGCTATCTGTTGCTTTTCTCTGTCTGTCTGTGTCTGTCTGTCTGTCTGTGTTTGTCTGTCCGTCCCTCTCCCTCCCTCTCTCTCTCTCTCTCTCTCTCTCTCTCTTCTCTCTCTCTCTCTCTCTCTCTCTCCGTCTGTCGCTATCTGTCTGTCGCTTCTCTCTATCTGTCTGTCTGTCTGTCTGTCTGTCTGTCTGTCTGTCTTTTCTCTCTCTCTCTCTCTCTCTCTCTCTCTCTCTCCTCTGTGTGTGTGTGTGTGTGTGTGTGTGTGTGTGTGTGTGTGTGTGTGTGTGTGTGCGCGCATGTATGTGTGTGTGTTTGTGTCTGTGAGTGTGTCCGTCCTTTTCTGTCACAGCGTATACGTGTGTGTGTGTGTGTGTGTGTGTGTGTGTGTGTGTGTGTGTGTGTGTGTGTGTGTGTGTGTGTGCGTGCGTGCGTGCATGCGTGCGTGCGTGCATGTGTGTGTCAACGCTCATAAGCCACCTCTTTGAA
This sequence comes from Conus canariensis, assembly GCA_033310375.1. Taxonomy (NCBI): domain Eukaryota; kingdom Metazoa; phylum Mollusca; class Gastropoda; order Neogastropoda; family Conidae; genus Conus; species Conus canariensis. The sequence goes on from CM065728.1 coordinate 56,042,926, forward strand.
TAAAACAGCTACTATTTCCTAAGACTTTCAAAGTTATAGCGGCCTGTAATCAATGCCATACGTGTTGCTTTAGAAGTCCCTGATCTGTTAAACTGAGGAAAGTATTCGGTGTGGGCGTGTGTGTATTTGTTTGTTTTCACTTACTGAGTGACAGCTGAACAATAAAATCGTAAGCGACACTGGGAAGGTGTCCAGTGCCTTCTTTTTCTGTGGAGCTTGTCACGCTGCTCGGTTGTTGGTTACTAATCTCCTGACTTCTGTTTTGAGTTTAGTCTTCATCAACCGCACTGAGCCGTAGTGTGTTAATACCAACCAAATTCTGACCTTAATTTCGTTTCATAGGTAAGCGTGCTGACAGATGTCAGAATTCTCAAGACCTCATTTTAAATGCGATATTATACCAACTATACTCAAACTTGTCAAGAACTCGATTAAAATTTCATTTTACACGAATCTTCTTGAAGATCGTAAAAATCACCTTCCACCCTCCCTGACTTCGTTTTATTAAAGTTCTAATTATCTGTTAATTATATGGAAACTTGTCAAGAATGTTGTCACGATTTGATACTCTTCATCGCGTTTGAAATGACCTTTTCCATCAACAGTTCTGAAGCTTTTAAAGCTGTGACAATAAAAGAAAAAAAAGAAAAAAGAAATTGTCTTCGGATCGCACGGAACAACCAGTGAAAAGGCAGTATACAGAAGTCAGAATGTAGTCACAACCAAATTCTGCTGACCTCCCTTCAAACTTCGTTTCATGTAATTCATATCAAACCCTGTCAGAATTGAATTTAAAACTCTTCAAACGAACACAAATGGTTCAGACTGATTGTGAAATCGGCCTTCATTAATACTTTGTGGAATGCATATCGTCTACATAATAGATCTGTTTACACTGGTGAATAACTCATTTCATACCCGATACCTGCTTCACATTTTGTAGAAAAGAAAAGAAAAAGAAGCAGACTAAACATGGTTCCCAATGTTAGTGCCGTTTTATTAAAAGGATGAAGAGGGCAGAAGGAGAGATCGGGGGGCGCGTGGGGGTGGGGAGCGGGAAAACGATCAGTAGAAAATTTAAAAAAAAGGAAAAAGAGAAAAAAGAAAGAAAAAAGAAAAGAAAACGGATTTCAACCGTGAATCACAGAACTAAGCGACATGAAAAAACAAATGATCTGAAAAGTTACAACAGTGGCAGTGATTTTACTAGCAACATTACACCTATTGCAATTACAAATATTTTGTTGTCGCTTTTAAAGAGTACTACTATTTCTAGTACTGCTATTGCTGGTGGTGCCACGCCACTACTTTTGCTACTACTACTACTACTACTACTACTATTACTACTACTACTGTTGCTGCTGCAGCTGCTGCTATATGCCCAGTACATTATGACAGTCATGACAAGACGATCTAACTAAATTTTGTTAATAATGGTGCTGACCACGTACACACACACACACACACACACACACACACACACACACACACACACACACACACACACACACACACACACAAACACGCCCCATGCTCAACAGTCAGAGAAGACAAACTAAATGAAAGGGTGGCAGGTAAAGATCGCTACGCTACTTCGAAGAAACAATTTTCAGAAAGATGTCAAACTTGGTTTCGAGCAGAGAAAGGGAACTGATTACAGATGATGGGACCCAAGTATGAAAGGTAAACGTTGACCGAAGGATTTAGACCAGAAAGATGGAAGTCTGTGTATGTGGATGTATGGTTTGGCCTAAAGGAAGAGTCTACAGATATGGATGTCAGCGGCAGAACGAAGATGAAGAGGTGTGGACAGACTGAAGGGTTCATAGTGACACACTGAAGTCTGGTCTTCAAGCGACTTAAACGACAGAAGAGACAGACTGGAATATATCTTTTGTTCGACGTGCCACCAGCGAAGGGGAACTAAAGAGACAGGCAACACAAGCATGGTAAGACGATCCAAAAACATGTCCTGCAGCACTGCCGATAATAATAATGATAATAATAGTGATTATTTATGGCGCTTAATCTTACATCATAAGTCCTAAGCGCTTACAAAATAAAGAAAAGGTTAAAGAAAACATAAATGAAACCACTGTTCTGGGTTTTGTTGAGGCTAGATTTTCAAGACTGGAAAAGAATATCCGTTTTCTGGTGTTCATTGGACAAAGGAGCACATAAAAGTAGAGACAGATTCTTCAATCAGATACGAATGGAAGGTACCGATTCTTCTGCGCTCGATGTGGAAGGTGTCACTAACGCAAGGGGAGAGAGTTGTTGAAAAACTACTTTCGTCAACCAATACATCCAGACTGCTCACTCATTGAGACAATATCAGTTTTTGTCTCTTTTTGTTTACGTGCTGAAGAAAGAAAAGATCTGGGAAAGGAAGAAAGAAAAAAAGATAGGACAGAAAGAGAGAGAGAGAGAGAGAGAGAGAGAGAGAGAGAGAGAGAGAGAGAGAGAGAGAGGGTAGGGGGGGGGGCGAGGGAGGGAGACCGTTCTAAAACTGACGTTGGAGACAGGAAGAAAAGGGCTGTGGCTGTCCTAAGGCTCTGCTATGTAATGGAACAAGGGCTAAGAAGACGGTCGTTTAACACGAGCTTCTGAAGTTCATGATTATTGCTAGGTGCGATAAACATGCGAATTTTGCAGGTCCTTCAACATCCCAGCCAACATCGCACATCCAGTAAGGTCAAATGAGAACAAAAGAACAACTACATGGTTCAACAGTTACATATTTTAGTGCAAAGGGGGTGGGAGTCTGGAGGGCGGGGGGGGGGGGGGGGGGGGGGGGGAGAGTACAAACCACCACAGAGAGAGAGAGAGAGAGAGAGAGAGAGAGAGAGAGGAGAGAGAGAGAGAGAGAGAGAGAGATTCGACTTCGAAGGACGGCAGAAAAAGTAAAACTGTAGAAGAAAAGAAATTGAGTGTGCCTGAAATCCGCACGAAATGATCCCAGATCGGCAGGAATGAAAAATAGAGAAGCAGCTCCGCTTTCTATTCCCTGCTACCCCCAGGTGACTTTAAAAGTTTTATCATGAGAGAGATTTCACGCAAAATATTTCTTTATTTCCGTATATAATGACAGTCACAGCCTGTGATCCTGATGAATTCAATGAGCAATAATCCAATTAATTACATTAACCGATAAAGAAAAAACAACAACAAAAGCATAGAATATGGAAAAGAGACTGGAAGAAATAACCGAAGCTGCTGTTCAAACCACCCAAACTGAAATTAAAGGGAGAGAGAAAGCAATCATTAAGCCGATGTTGAAATTCATGTTTACTTAAGGCAAGATCCAATGACTGACGCACTCAGCATGGCTTAGTTTTGTATGTCCTAAGATGCCAATCGTCCAGCTTGTATAACATGCATTGGTTTATATGACTTCATGTATGTCTGTCATTTTTTCGCTCCCTACCCCCCCCCCCCTATTCTCTCTCTCTCTCTCTCTCTCTCTCTCTCTCTCTCTCTCTCTGTGTGTGTGTGTGTGTGTGTGTGTGTGTGTGTGTGTGTGTGTGTGTGTGTGTGTGTGCCTTCCGCGCGCGCGCGTTCGCGTGTGTGCTGACAGAACTAACTTTCTTCTGCATGGTGACAGCGCTGAAATGACTCCAAGTGGTCGGCTGGACTACAACAAAATGACAGTGATAGAATCAACACAATACTACAGACAACTGATCTGGGGTTTATATCTGAAGGTAAATCACGATTCTAAAGTGACGGAGAAAACAGATGCTGCCACAAAGAAGACATGTTGCTGGTGTCAGGTGTGCAAAAATATTTTACACCTCACGGAGTAAGTAAGATAAAGTCATGCGTGCACCAGGTATCCTACACTTTACGACGAAAGTAACGTAATGCCAGGTGTGCACCGGGTCTTCCACATTTTACGGCGAAAGTGACACAGGTGTCAGGTGTGCATCGAGTATCCAACATTTTACGGCGAAAGTAATCGATTGTCAGGCGTGCATCGGGTATCCAATACCGTACAGAGAAAGTAACAATGCCAGGTATGCACCGGGTATCCCACACCTTACGGAGAAAGTAACAGTGCCAGGTATGCACCGGGTATCCCACACCTTACGGAGAAAGTAACAATGCCAGGTATGCACCGGGTATCCCACACCTTACGGAGAAAGTAACAGTGCCAGGTATGCACCGGGTATCCCACACCTTACGGAGAAAGTAACAGTGCCAGGTATGCACCGGGTATCCCACACCTTATGGAGAAAGTAACAGTGCCAGGTATGCACCGGGTATCCCACACCTTACGGAGAAAGTAACAGTGCCAGGTATGCACCTGATATCCCACACCTTATGGAGAAAGTAACAGTGCCAGGTATGCACCGGGTATCCCACACCTTATGGAGAAAGTAACAGTGCCAGGTATGCACCGGGTATCCTACACCTCACGGCGAATGTAACATGATGCCATGTGTGCGTGAATATCCTGCACACACGTATCAAGAAACATGTTGCAAGGAGGGCAGGGATATCGTACATCTTATAGCTTACACACTTCACGGAGAAAGAAACATGGTACTAGGTGTGCACGGAGAGTCTATATGCTACTCAGAAAGTAACATGGTGCCAGGTGTGCACGGATAGCCTACACCTTAACGAGCAAGTAACATGGTGCCAAGTGTGAACGGATATCCTACACCGAGAGTAACAGTGCCAGATATGAACGAATACCCTTGAACGAAAGTTATATGGTGCCAGATATGAACGGATATCTTACACCGAATATAACTTTCTGCCAGATAATAACGGATATCTGACACTGAAAATAACATGATGCCAGATGTGAACGAAGATCATAGACCGACAACAAGGTGCCAGATATGAGCGAATATCCTGCATCGAAAATGACATAGTGCCAGATATGAACGGATATCCTACACCGAAAAGAACATGGTGCCTGGTTGACTCAGCAGTGACGCACTGTGTTCGCAGTTTGAAGTTCCGACCGACGTAAAAACTGTCGTTTCTACTGCCCATTTTAACGCGCTGTTCTCCTCCTTTCCCGCAATCCACCTTCCCCGCCCACAAACATGCAATTTAAAACAGTTCTTCTCGTCTGTCACATACGTTATGGTGCATGTCGACATCACGCCTGAATGTACCTAACATGGATCTTGGCATAATAATACAGAAAAATGCATAACGTCGTCATGAGCAGACAGATGGATAAAGATATCATAAGAAAAGGAAGGCACACACGCCGTATGGAGAGAAGGAACATAGATGAAATTTGAGCAAAGAAAGATGGATTCGTAAATAAAAGATAGGAAATGTGAATAACGAATAGTATAAAAAAAAAATTGAATGAATAAGAACATTATAAGGAAGACATAATGGAAGAGCATGTTTGCTAAATGAAACAACGATAAGAAGAGACAGATATGGACATCATGGAAAAGAAACATAGGAGGATCATGAAAAAGGACAGATGAACTGGAGTGCGGTAAGAAAACGAAAAGTGGACGAGGACATGGTAAGAAAAAACGATGAGTGAGGTCATAATAAGAAAGAAAAAAAACCGAGGTAGGTATCGGGGGAAAGGAAAGATGGACAAGCTCGTCGCAAGAAAGGAAATAGAAAAGCGGACATCATGACAAAAGGGAGAATGTGAGAGAGCTCAGGATTCTTAGGAGATTCCGAGAGACAACAATAGGTTAAAACCTAATGAGTAAGAAAAAATGGATCGGAATGAGGACAGTGTCAAAAGATGGAAAGAAAGATGGAGACATGAAGACAAAATAAATTCGTCGTATGAAAGAAAAGATAAATGAGGATGTCATAAGAGAGGGGAAATGGATGAGGGCATCATGGAGAAGATGACGATAGCACTAGCAAGAGAAGATGATGATATCATGAGGAAGGGAAATGTAGAGGAGTACATCGGAAAGAGGGAGGCAGGGGTGAATGTGTAAATCATAAGAAAGGAAAGATGGATGAGGACACAGTGAGAAAGGAAAGATGCATGAGGATATCAAGACAAAGGCGAAATAGATCAGAATTGCAGGAGAAAGAACAGATCAATAAGGACATCATGAGAAAAGTGGATGAGGACGTCACGAGAAAGATAAAGGTGGATGTAGACATCATGAGGATGGAAAGCTGGATGAGCATATTTTGAAAGGAAAATG
>CM065728.1:56071583-56084083 GCA_033310375.1 Conus canariensis
TCTCTGAATCAATGTCGTCTTCACTTTGAAAAGGAAACTGTCAGCTTGAGTGGCTATGCAAAAACAAGTGCATACCTTTGTTTTATTCTCATCTTCTTACCATTCCTTTCTACCCACACCCCTCCCCTGTCCCTAGTCTGCCCTCTGCTCCCACCTTTCATATCAGAAACTCTCACTTGGCAGTCTGGGTACACGCAAAATATCATTCATGATAGACAGGTAATCTCACGAGGTAACTGGGCAAAAAACAAGTGTTTTTTTAATGTACATCATATCGGAAAAATGATTTCCGCATTCTTCCCTTCTTTCTTATTTATGTATTGGTTGATTGAGAATTTGAGTGACTGATTGATTGATTGATTGATTGGTTGATATTGATTGATCGACTGATTATTCGCCATTTTTGTTTGGGCAGCAGGATTCATGTCAGTGGTTGCAAGCACACAGAATGAAGGTTAATGACATTGGGCTGTTTTAGGGACATGCAGGAGTGGAGCAAAGTTAAGAATCGGTGCGTTTTCGAGGTCATCAAGTAGGGTGGATGGAGATATCTACGCGTGGTCATGCACTGTGAATGATGTAATCACTCAGTCTCGGTAGAAGGAAGAAAAAAAAAAGATGGACGAGATGATACAATTTGGTGCTTGAATTAAAAAAAAAATGCCTTCAAAGTCTGCTTTGATCAAGAGACATTTATACATATTTTTTTCCCTTTATTTGATTTCTCTCTTTTTTTTTTTTTTTTTGGGGGGGGGGGAGGGTTAATTTTTTTTTTTTTTTGCATCACCGTTTTTTTACACAGTCAACAGAAGAGAAAAGTCTGCTTTTCTACTCTGTCTGTCTGTCTGTCTGTCTGTCTGTCTGTCTGTCTGTCTTCTGTCTCTCTTCTCTCTCTCCCCCTCTCTCTCTCTCTTTCTCCCCCCCCCCCTCTCTCTCTCTATCTCTGTCTGAGTTTTACGTATTTAGTTTAGTTCACCTGCACAACATCATGTACATTACAGCTTATCCTCAATTCTATTTTAAGGCGCGCCATCTGCCTCGGTATATATCTTCTCTCTCGCTTTTGTGTGTCTATCAGTCCCTCCCCCCCACCCCCACTCCCCTTCGCACTCCCCTTAATGATTTCTCTGTCTTATTCTCTCACCATTTGGCATTTCACTCTCTCTTCCTTGTTCGCTTTAAGTGTCTCTCTTTCCATCTCTGTCAGTCAGTCTGAGTGTCTGTCTGTCTGCCTGCCTGCCTGTTAATCTATCCGTTCGTCTGTCAGTCTGTCAGCTTGTCTGTCAGCTTGTCTGTCCATCTGTCTGTCTGTCTGTCTGCCTGCTCCCGTCTGTCTGCTCTGTCTGTCTGTCTGTCTGTCTGTCTTCTGTCTCTCTCTCTCTCTCTCTCTCTCTCTCTCTCTCTCTCTCTCTCTTTGAAATGACACCAGTACACGCAAGATGTGGTGATGTTCTTTTATGTCAGATTTGCTGGCAACTGCAGTCGGTCCTAAGATGTAATAGACCAGTGAATTAGACCTAGATGGCCACCAATGCGTCCGCATGTAGCTGGGCATGCGCATGACTGTGTTATAAAGACAGCGAGAATGCTGTTAAGAGTCCGTCTTGAAAGTCATTTTTTCATCGACCAAGGCGAAAAGATGTTTATAGTGAGAGAGAGAGAGAGAGAGAGAAGAGAGAGAGAGAGTGTGTGGTGTGTGTGTGTGTGTGTTGTGTGTGTGTGTGTGTGAGAGAGAGAGAGAGAGAGAGAGAGAGAGAGAGAGAGAGAGAGAGAGAAGGTGAATACATAGTGATTCCCTGTGAACAGTCAGGCTGAAGAGTGGATTGGAGTGGTAGGAACGTCCAGTGCTGTGGTAAAAGAAGCCATTTTAACTTGTGCCTACTTCTCTAACCTTAATTTAGAGCTGTAACATTGACGTTACACTCTTACTACTTCACCAATCATCACCCTCTTCCTCTTCTTGTTTGGAGTGTGTGGCAAGATCTTGATCAAATACAGCGGAGAGACAATAATTTCTATTGACTGTGATGCTCCGTGTGTGTGAGCTGATCTGGATATGACTTTGATATCTGGATGGAATGTATTGACATGTATTGAAAAGGCAATCGTGTTCGGTTGTAATTTATGTGTACAAAGGTAGCCCATAGATCGACTGCTGTTTCAATAAAGTACCCACGGAGTGACAGCTGTTTTTGTTCTGTGAAGCGTTCGTCACGCTCGCTTCTGCCTAGCCCAGATCGTGGATAGTGTTTCTGCCAGATATGTGGAACATGAAGAAGACCGTTAGTTTGTGAAGACATAATCGACATTCCCTGTCAGTGCCCGGCTCGTCTCTGGCGCCGCGTCGTCTTCGCTTCGAAAATGAACTGTCAGTTTGGCTGGCGGTGCATCGACTCCTGGACACTTTTGTTTTATTCTCATTTTATCACCATTCTATTTTACCCACATCCCCATCCCGGTACCTAGTCTGCCCATAGATCCCACCTTTCATATCAGACAACCTCACCCGGCAACTTAGTATATGTATATCATTCATGTAGGACGGATCATCTCATGAGATGATTGTGCAGGGTGCCTGCGCGCCCTAGCACAACAACGAGTGTTTGTTGAATTCTCATCATGAGGGAAAGACGATTTCAGGAGTATTCTGTTCGTTTCTCATTTATGTGTTCATATTGATTGATTGATTGATTGATTGATTGATTGAGCGATTGATTGATTGAGCGATTGATCGATTTCAATGTTCGCCATTTTTGTTTGGGCAACCAAAATTCGTACTAAGTGGTTGCAAGCTCACAAAATGAAGGCTAATGACATTGGGCTGTTTTGGGACATGCAGGAGAGGAGCAAAATCAAGAATCAATGCGTTGTCCAGATTCCATTTAGGGGGATGGAAACTGCTGTGTGTGGTGACGCACTGTGAATGATGTGGTCTTTCAGTTTCCATAGAAGGAAGGAAAAGGGATGGTAGAGATGATGTAATTTGGTGCTTGATTTTGGGTAAAATGCTTTCAAAGCTTGCTTTGATCAAGAGACGTTCATTCCTGTTACTATTTTTCTTTGAAAAAAAATTAAAACCTGGAAACTTCCCATGTCACCATTTTCTCTACACAGTCAACGGGAGGACAAACGTCTGTTTTAATCTCCCTCTTTCTCTGTCTCTGTTTCTGTCTGTCTGTCTGTCTCTCTGTCTGTCTGTCTGTCTGTTTGTCTGTCTGTCTCTCACTGTGTATTTATGTGTGTGTGTGTGTGTGTGTGTGTGTGTGTGTGTGTGTGTGTGTGTGTGGTGTGTGTGTGTGTGTGTGGTGCTGCGCGCGCGCGCTCATGGTTTATATCAATATGACAACCAATAGAATGTATTAATTGATGCATACTGTTTGTACAATCAAACTGGCACAGAGGCAACGTGTGTCTCAGAATTGATGTCTCAGCATGAATGGACTTTGCATTCAGTGATTCTCACGTTCCCCTGCATTAACCTATCCAAACATATTGAAGACTGTTAGCCTGTCCACAGTCCACATTGTGTCCCCATTAGTTGTTCAGGTTTGGTTCCAGTGCAGTCCAGTGAACCCATTCACATGATCAGTGCTTTCCGGCTGGAATGAAAATATGATCAATGAACAAACTGGACCCATTGCATACGCATAGGGGTGGAGAGAAATAAAACCTGAAGCAAACCAGTGATCACGCTTTATCTGTATATCATTGAGATGATTTCCTCCCGACATGCGCGCGCGCGCGGGCGTGTGTGTGTGTGTAAGTGTGTGTGTATGTGTGTGTGTGTGTGTGCGTGTGTGTGTGTGTGTGTGGTGTGTGCGCGCGCGCGCGCGCGTGCACCTGCGCCTGCATGCGTGCTTGCTTGCTTGCGTGTGTGTGTGTGTGTGTGTGTGTGTGTGTGTGTGTGTGTGTGTGTGTGTGTGTGTGTGTCTGTGTGTGTGTCTATGTATGTGTATGCGAGCGCGTGCGTGCGTACGTGCGTGTGTGCGTGCATGTGTGTGTGTGTGTGTGTGTGTGTGTGTGTGTGTGTGTGTGTGTGTGTGTGTCCCTCTCTGTATGTGTGTGTGTGTGTGTGTGTAATGTTTGTGTGTGTGTGTGTGTGTGTGTGTGTGTGTGTGTGTGTCTGTCTGTCTGTCTGTCTGTGTGTTTGTGTCTTTGCATGTGTCTTTCTGCATTTAGGAGGAAAAGATTCTAGACAAGAGGTAGGATTGGAGGGGGGGGGGGGGGGGGGGGGCGTCAGGAGTGGAAAAGTCGAACAAGCACATTCGATTTTCATTTTCAGTGAAATGTTGCAAAATGTCATGTAAAGTCCCATTGTTCAGTGGAGCTCATCGTGGAATGGGCAGTACACAAACATTGCCATTGTCATTGTCGCGTTCTGCACGACCAGCTCCCCATGTTATTTCAGGGCCAAGCACAGCACACTGATCATTCAGGTACAGAGAGCACACCGTTGATGTCAGCCCAGAACAAAGGCTCCTCGACACACACGTCAATGATTTTCGTTAAAGATAATTATGTCTTTCATTGTGGATTATAGATGACAGCAAAGATATGATCCGCGATGCAAAATGAAATTTACCTCGTCAAACTAGAGATGAAGAAACAGGATGAGAGTAGAGGGTGGGACCCAATAGGGAAAGGTTGGGAAGCTGTGTGTGTGTGTGTGTGTGTGTGTGGTGTGGTGTGGTGTGTGTGTGTGTGTGTGGTGTGTGTGTGTGTGTGTGTGTGTGTGTGGTTTGTGTGTGTGTGTGCGTGTGTGTTGTGTGTGTGGTTGTGTTGTGTGTGTGTGTGTGTGTGGTGTGTGTGCGTGCGTGCGTGCGTGAGTGTGGTTTGTGGTGTGTGTGTGTGTGTGTGTGTGTGTGTGTGTGTGTGTGTGTGTGTGTGTGTGTGTGTGTGTGGTGTGTGTGCGCGCGCGCGCGCGCGCGGGGCGTGTGTGTACGTGCTTGCATGTGTGCGTGCATGCGTGCGTGCGCGCGTGTATGTGTGCGTGTGTGTTCATGTGTGTGTGTGTGTTCATGTGTGTGTGTATGTGCGTGTGTGCGTGCGCGCATGTGTGTGAATGTGTACCTGTGTGTGTGTGCACGCGCGTGTGTGTGTGACTCTGTGTGTGTGTGTGTGTGTGTGTGTGTGTGTGTGTGTGTGTGTGTGTGTGTGAGTGGGTATTTTGTGTGTGTATGCATGCGTGTAATTGCGTTCGTGCATGCACATGCAAGCATGAAAGCCAATGCGCATCTTTGTGTGAGTGCATGTGCACCTGCATATATGCGTGTGCGTGCGTGCCTGTGTATGTATGTATGTGTGTGTGTGTGTGTGGTGTGTGTGTGTGTGTGTGTGTGTGTGTGTGTGAATTTGTGAATGTGTGTGCGTGCGTGCGTGTGTGCATGCGCGCGCGCGCGCGCGCGCGTGTGTGTGTATGTGTGTGTCTGTGCGAGTGTTTGTGTTTCGTGCTTGCTCCCTCCCCGCCCCCAACCCCCCGGTATCTCTATCTCTCTCTCTCTCTCTCTCTCTCTCTCTCTCTCTCTCTCTCTCTCCTTTTGCTTTTTCTCTGCCTGCTCTCCCCCCCTTCCTTACTCTATTGCGCTCTCTTTCATCCACTAACATTGTAATTCCGTCTTTCTATCATTCTCTGTTTCTTCACTTCTTCTTTCAGATTCACTTTTCACGGCAAGGTGTGTAATGGTGTTTGTAGACGTTTCCCTGTATTGAATCGCAGCCTCACCACATGTCCATAATTATTCTTAGGTGCCTTCACACTCTCTCCCTTCTTCTGTATCCATTTGAATCTCTTCACCTTTCTCTCTCTGTCTGTGTCTGTCTATCTGTCTCTCCATCTCTCTCTCTCTCTCTCTCTCTCTCTCTCTCTCTCTCTCTCTCTCTCTCTCTCTCTTTCTTGTGTGTGTGTGTGTGTGTGTGTGTGTGTGTGTGTGTGTGTGTGTGTGTGTCTGTCTGTCTGTCTGTCTGTCTGTCTCTCTCTCTCTCTCCTCTCTCTCTCTCTTTCTCTCTCTCTCCGTTCCTCTCTCTCTCTCTCTCTCTCTCTCTTCTCTCTCTCTCTCTCTCTCTCTCTCTCTCTCTCTCTCTCTCTCTCTCTCTCTCCTCTCTCCCTCCCCCTGACGAGCTCCTGTTGATATGGAAGAGCCACATAATCATCCCAGAGAGGAGAGTCTATGGCTCATTTCAGACCAGAACAAGGGCCCACCGAACGCACGTCCTGATTGTGCATGGCATGTGTTCAGTCCAGGACTGTGGCTGGATGACAGCTGAGATCAAATCTGTGGCTGCTTGATGAAGTTAATGTCATCAGCCAGCGGCAAATTAGGTGGAACGCGGGAATGGAATTTCGGAAGGAAGAAACGCTTAATGTTATGCCTGGGCGCGGTTTTACAAATCTTTGAATAAGTGCTGCTGCTGCTGATGTGCTGCTGCTGCTGCTGCTGCTGCTGCTGCTGTTGTTGTTGCTACTGCTGCTGCTGCTGCTGCTGTTATTGTTGTTGTTGTGGTGGTGGTTTTGTTGTTGTTGTTGCTGCTGCTGCTACTGCTTCAACTGCTGCTGTTGTTGTTGTTGGTGGTGGAGGTGGTGGTGGTGGTGGCGGTGGTGTTGATGGCGTGTGTGTGTGTGTGTGTGTGTGTGTGTGTGTGTGTGTGTGTGTGTGTGTGTGTGTGTGTGTGTGTGTGTGTTTGAGAATGTGGTTGCCGTTCACTTTTATCGATGAAAATCTTTTTTGTATTTTCAGTAATATGTGCATTTGCTGCTGAAAGAGTGAGATTCTGTCCCCCTCCTTCCCTCTCTCCCTCTTTCTTCCCCTCCCTCTCTCTCCCTTCCTCGTTTTATCTGCCTGCCTCCCCCCTCTCTCCTTCGTTTCATCACTCTGTGTCTCTCTCGGTCTCTCTGTATTTCTCTGTATATCTGTCTCTCTCTATGTCCATCTCTCTTTCTATATCTGTCTCTTTGTCTATGTCTATATCTCTCTTTCTACTTGTCCCTGTCTCTGCGTCTGTCTCTGTCTCATTGTCTCTGTCTTTGTCTCCCTCTCTCTCACTCTGTCTCTCTGTCTGTCTGTCTGTCTGTCTGTCTCTCTGTCTGCATGACCTGCATCTGATGTCATTGTACGGCCACACATGGTGTGGAGTTTATTTGTAAGAGGAAATTGCACCGTTGATGTGAGGCTAGAACAAAGCCTTCCGCAACTGACATCCTTGATGTTGCTTGGCATGTCACCTGTCATCGGCTATGATTGACAGCAAAGGCAAGATCTGTGGTCGCGTGACGAAATTACTGACATCGTCAAAAGGTTGATAACGGGAGTGGTGGGGGGTGCAGATGGATAGTGATGGGATCGGCAGAGAAACACTGGTTACTGTGCGTCATTTACTGACCTTTGGACGCGTTTCGTTTTAAAAGAAGCGTCAAAGTAGATGTTACCATGTTAAGCCACTGAGTGGTATCTTTACATGTACTTAAATAAAAGTATTTAATTGTGGACCTTCAGATGTGCATTCATTTCAGAATCTCGCTGATACAAAAACACACTGATGCACACTTCAGACAGACAGACTGACAGATAGGCAGACTGACAGACAGACAGACAAAGCGGGAAAGAGTGTAGTATCCAAAACCACACAAAATACATTAACACCATACAGCAATTGTGAGGAAAAAAGACATTACCATTCAATTGGAGGTATTACGCTGCCACACACCCCAGACGCTGAGGCAACTATAGATTCTTTTTCTTTTCCTGGGCAAGCGAGGGAGGTTGTGTTTTGTCTTGAAAGCCGCTGAGCGGGGAGCAATAGAAGGAGGTCCCCAACCTGGGCGCAGATGAAGCCATTTTCCATGAACGTATAACAACACTGAATATCTATCTCAGTGGTGCAGCCAGAGAAAGGAAGGGGAGGAGGAGTGAGGAGTGGGGGGGGGGGGGAAGAGGAGGAGTAGTAGACAGGGCCAGGGACGGAGGTGTGAGGGAGAGGGGAAGGAAGAGGGGAAGCATGCGTTGGAGTACCCTTCATGTCTGGAACGACTGAAGAGTTGGATTACTGGCCTGATGACCCTTACTATCTGTTTACGCTTCTGCCGTGGGGGCCACAAAGAACGGTGATTGGGCCTGGTTTTATCACCCTCTGGCACTGGTCGGGTTCTTCGGCAGACACTAAACAGTGACAGGATAATTCTGGTGCACACGAGAGAGAGAGAGAGAGAGAGAGAGAGAGAGAGAGAGAGAGAGAGAGAGGAGAGAGAAGAGAGAGAGAGAGAGAGAATGAAAAACACACACAAAAAGAAAAGAAAACCAGAAAGGCAGAGATACAGTCAGACAGAGGTGTAACACATAAAGAGAGAGAGAGAGAGAGAGAAGGAGAGAGAGAGAGAGAGAGAGAGAGAGAGAGAGAGAGAGAGAGAGAGAGGAGAACCCAATGACCAGTTAATCAGCGAGGCAATGATCGTCAGTCCTTCTTCCTGACTTGTTCCTCCACTCCAAGAGTTCCGGAACTGTGAAGAGAATGGATAAGAGTGTGAATCTGAGAGTAGGTATAAGTACGCTTCTAAGTGTACTTTGATTGCTTTAACACAACGCTGTCCTTAAACGTGCCATTCTTTTTCAGACGTGTATGCCGACTCTTACCTACCATTGTTTTTGTTATTCCTTTTAAACTTTCTGCTTACTACACTTCTCGCATCCACTGACTTCCAACTGTCGGCATTGTTCCCCACGTTTGTTCCTTCTTTTCTTTTTAATACCTCTGCTGAGAATGTTGCATTTTCACCATCCTTTCATCTGTTAAGCTGTTTATTTTGTCTGTCTGTCTGTCCACAAGGAGACGCAACCAACAAACAAACGATCAGAACATCACACCCACACGCACACCCACACCCACACCCACCCCTTTCCGAACCAGTCTCAACAAAACATGGAAGGCAGAATATGCTGAAGAACAGATTTAATGAATTTGGGAATGGATCTGTGACTGAGATCCAGCACAAAGGGTGGATCGAGGATCCGTACAGCAAGAACTTCCAAACCGAGTTTAGGCTGTGTAGGTGGACAGATGGAATATAGCCCTACATCCCTTGAAAATCCAAAACGGTTGTATTCTATGGGATAAGGCGTCAGCTGTGTCAGGTGAAAGTGAGATGTGACACACATTGGGAGAAAAATAAGTTCAGTTTTTTTTTAGAACGGAACATATGGCAGTAAACGAAAGCGGAACTGGGAACAGCTTTTGTCGTTCTGGCTGTCCGCGTAGATTGTCTCCTGGAACGACATCACAAACATTTTAGATATTCTTATCACAGTAGGATATGCAAATAAATGAAGCGGTAACAGCCTTCAGCCCCTATCTCCCCGTTTCCCCATCCATCCCCTCTCAATCCCCTCTTCTCCTCACACCTCCCGTCGTCCTCCCCAGAGAAACCCAGGGCAATGTTCCTTGTAGACGCATTTTGCTCTGACTCCATAAGTGGCCTTTGTCATGAAGGCTGTGTTGTGTATAGGTTTGAATGCAGGAGACTATTGTCGTGCAAACGATATCCGCATGCCCCCCCCCCCCCCCCCCCCCCCCCCCCTCCTCTACATCCCTTTTTGCCCCACTCCCCTCTCACTCTTCGTTTTTTTTTTCCTGACTATAAAATCATGCAGTGTGTATGCATCGCACGCGTGTCAGAATAGACCAGTTGCCACTCTTGTGAAACAAAACAAAAATATTTTCAATCAGATTTTGGTATGTAAAAGGAAATGGTAGCAACGCTTTCACGCTCACCGGCAGCAGGTTTCAAAAAGCAAAAAGGTCCAAACACATTGATCCGCTGTAGGCTGGTTAGATTATTTGATAGCGGAATGAAACAACTGAAGAACAATATAAAATGGGAAACGGAGAGTGAACAATTACAACAAGTAATAGAAATTGCAGAATGTTTGCTGCTCGTTGTCTTCCTTCACTTGCATTTAGTTTATTGCCTAGATAGTTGTGTTTGTATGTTTGTATGCATATGTGTATGTATGCATGCAGGCAGGTAGGCAGGCTGGCAGGCAGGTAGGTAGGCAGACAGACAGACAGATAGATCAAGAGATATAATCTCAAAATTTGTAGTTGTTTCTTTTTATTCCTTTCATTCTATCTTCCTTCTTCCATTATTCTAGCTGGAGTATTACCAAGCAAAAACAGATAATTGAAAACGGCTCATGTCCGCTTCAGGCAAAACATGTTCGCGCTCTCTTTCGTTACGGTATGCCTGCCTTTGTGTCTGTCTGACTATCTGTCTGTCTGTCTGTCTGTCTGTCTGTCTCTGTTCTCTCGTCCGCCTCGCTCTGTCTTTCTGTCTGTCTGTCTGTCTCTGTTTATGTCTGTCAGTCTCTTTGGTTCTGTCTGTCTGTCCGTCTGTCTCTCTGTCTGTCTGTCTGTCTGTCTCTGTCTCTGCCTCACCCCCTGTCTGTTCTGTCTGTCTGCGTCTCTCTGTCTCTGTGTTTGTCTATCCGTCTGTCTGTCTGTCTTCTATTTGTCTATATGTCTGTCTGTCTGACTCTGTGTCTCTTTGTCTGTCTGAATGTCTGTCTGTCTGTCTGTCTGTCTGTCTATCTGTATGTGTGTCTGTCTGTCTGTCTGTCTGTCTGTCTCTCTCTCTCTCTCTCTCTCTCTCTCTCTCTCTCTTAAATTCCAAGCGGCTTGACTATTTTTCTGTAAGATCTGTAGATCCTCAAATCGTTTCTTTTGCAGCAGCAATAATAAAGGTAAGATGCTGCCGTTGTTTCAGATTAAACCACCTTTTTTGTAACTCGCGTCTCATGTTGCCGGAATTGGAATGCCTGGAAGCGCAGCGTTTGGACGGTAAAAAATGTGCATGGGGATCAGTTTTCCACGCTCATGATCTTTTCTGTCTGTGTGGGAAGACTGGTCTGTGTGAGACGGAGAAGTGCCAGCCGCTCTTGTGCAGTGGGTAGCGTCACCAGCTATTGAGCTGAAAGATCACAGGTTCGAATCTTAGAAGGGCTTTATATTTTTTTAGTATGTCCAGATGCGTTTCCTTTTCACAAATCAGTGCGCCTCGAGATCGTAAAGGAAGACAAGAATCCCGCTGCTGAGTTTCATCCATTTAATTAATGGGTCAATGACAAATTTCTCAAATTTTCTGACCAACACCGCAGGTGTCTGTATCTCCGACGACGAAATAAACCATGGATTATACAACAGTTTATCCACCTTCAGACCAGAGCAGAACACTGTGGTATCATCTTCATCATTCTTATCATGGTAGACCATCATCACGAAGAAAAATTCTGATGTAATGTGGCCCTTGATGCCCTGCGATTAGTATCTTCTCCACGACCGCGCGCAGATCTCCCGTCGAGTAGTTCAAAGGTGCGATTCCCAGGGCGTTTGTCAATTAACGTAATCTAAATTCTTTGCAACAGGAGCTATGATCTTTTCTCTGTTTTGAAAGAAAATACGGACCACTGAAATCTTGTTCTGCTGTTTTGAAACTAAATACAGACTACAGACAGCAATTTCATTGTGAAGGACACAAAGAGACACGTTGATATTGTTTTCCACGCCGTGGTGCATTAATTAGCGTCGCAATTTCCGGTTGCAGGTCGTGGGTTCGAGTCTCATCAAAATCATTAATTCACTTGTGGGCTTTTCCAGACTCCGACTAGTTCCTACCTAGGGTTGAATCTTCTATGGGTTTGATTGGGTTGATGAGGACGATGATAATGACAATGATGGTAATGGTAATGATGATGATGATGATGTTTGTAATGATGACGAGGATGATGCTGACGGTGATGCTGACGACGACGACGACGACGACGACGATAATGATGATGATGATGATGATGATGATTGATGATGATGGACCAAGGTGAGAGAGAAGCACTTGAATGAAATGAGTTTTTTATCGAAAAGAAAAACCTTTGTTACATTTTCTATCCATACATCATCTTTGTTCAATGGATAGCGTAGTAGATGAGGTAGCATAAGTTGCATAACTCTGGAGTAATGTATCCGTTTCATTACTGGAGAAAGAATCGATGTACTTGCATACCACTTTGTATTCAAATTCTTGTTGTCTCCCTTACGATTCCTTTTCTTCCAAGTCAAATGAATGAGTTATACAGACTCTGCCAGGCACAGTGAGGTTGTTTCCCTAAGGGAAGACTACAGCTGAGTGAAGGGTAGAAAATCACGGTTCTGGAATAACAAAACCAATGGTATCGGCGGCGTTCATCACCACATCCCTGCTGTCCATGCTATAGGTGACGGTGATAAGCTTAAGACGGCTACCAGCGTCGGGCAGACGTCACTTACCGGTGGTACTTATTCAATCGAAGGTCGTTTTCAGCCTCCCTCCCACTGTCAGAGTTCCTTTATCTCTGGCGACATTGATAAGCACAGGGTACTTTACACAAAACAATGCCGCCTCTTTAAGCTTTCCCAGTTTATCTCTCTTTTCGATTTGGCGGCCTTGTCCTTTCGGTTAGCCTACACACGCTACGACGTTGGTG
>CM065728.1:56091583-56101583 GCA_033310375.1 Conus canariensis
TCAATCATTACATTAGAGAGAGAGAGAGAGAGAGAGAGAGAGAGAGAGAGAGAGGGGTCGTATTTTGTGGTTTCAAAGGTTGACTGGGTGATCTCCGATATACTGGTGAACTCAAGAGCAGAGTGTTTAAGCAGACTGTTCGGAAGAGTTCACAATTTTTTTTTTAAATCACAGTGCGCATACTCAAACAAATTCGATTTTTACAAAATACGCAATTTGAGATAGATGGATGATAACAGTGTGTGCCCACATCACTTACGAGGAGAACTCGCAGTTGCAGCCCTGTTAATGCAAAATAAAAGACATTATACGTCAATATCTCAAACATATTTGCAGTGCAGGGGAGATCAACGATATAGGTACACGTCTTTGCGCATCAGTGTCCTCCATTTATTTGCACATGGTGATGGGGGGAAAAGCGCAACACATGCTCCGTCTTCCCTGTCTGTGCTAACGAACCTGAACACATTCAGTCTGTACTGTCTGCACAAAAAAGATGGAGTTAGGTCACCTCAACTGCGTATTAAAAGATGCCCTATGGATTAAAGCCTTCTTGTGAGAAAGAGTCATTGTTGGAGTTGTTTCCAACTAACAAGAGGAGGAGGAGGAGGAGGAAGAGTAGTAGTAGTAGTAGTAGTAGTAGTAGTAGTAGTAGTAGTAGTAGTAGTAGTCGTAGCAAAAGAAATAAAACATCATGAGGAAGAAAAACACGAAGAACGGGATAACCAATTAAGGAGATGGAGGAAGAGAGGCAGAGGAAGAAGAGGAGGTAATAGAGAAAAAGAAGACAAGGAAGAGGACGACAGCGACGATGATAACGATTATGATGGTAATGGCGATGATGATGATGATCAAGATGATGATGATGGTGATGATGATGATGATGATGATGATGATGATGATGATGAGGAGGAGGGGGAGGAAGAGGAGAAGGAGGAGCAGGAGGAGGAAGAGGAGGAGGAAAAGGAGGGAGAAGAGGACCAAAATGAGACGGAAGTGCTTGTTGGGAAGCTGGGTTGGAGGTGGCATTGTTTTGTCAAATACAGGTTTTCTACTGGAGTAACAAAGAAAAACAGAACTAAGGCAAGTGTATTATAATCTGTTTTTACACTGTCTCTGATAAGTAGAAAGAGCGGTAGACAGGATGGCGTGAGACGCGTAACTTTGGCCTAATGTGTCTGTTTCATCGTTGGAGAAAGAATTACAGTACTTGTTCTCAACCCGCCATTTCAATACTTATAGTCTGTCTCACAGTTCCCTTCCCTGACTGAGATGGATCGGTTATGTAGACACTGCCTGGCACGGCGAGGTTGTTTCCCGTGGGATCACTACAATTAAGTGAAGGATAGTACATCACCGTTCTGGAATAACATGATCAACGGTACCGACAGCGTTCATCACCAGATCCCTCCTCTCCCTGCTATAGGTGACGGTGATGAGCTTAAGACAGCTATCAGCGCCCAGCAGACGTCACTTACCAGAGGTACTTATTCAATGGAAGGTCATTTTCGTCCTCCGTCCCGCTGTCTGAGTCCCTGTGTCTCTGGCACCGTTGATAAGCGCCGGGTACGTTTAGACAAAACAATGCCACCTCCTTCCAAGCTCATTTCTCTTTTCGATTTCGCCGACTTGTCTTTTTGGTGAGTCCACACACGCCGCACTGTTGGTGTAAAGGAAGCTGAATTGACTCGCTCGTGTGAGGAGATCTTTTATTTTCTCTGATTCGTCTCTGTTCATCCTTCCTGTGCTTTGGATATTCATTTCCTCCTTATTCTTCATGTTGATGGCCGTACGTGGTTGGCGTGAGGTGTTACGGATATAGACTGGCGGAAAACCGTCACTTTTCTCCTCAGGAGTTTGGTGTACGTGTTATGTTATCAATGTCTGGGAGTGCGTGTCTGTGTCACAGTATAGAGAAGTCGATTTTTTGTGTATCGTCTGTCCATGGAACTCTATATCATACTGAATGTTGTGCATGTGAAAGTTCATGTTGGTTGGTACGGGGAATCAGCATCTCCTTTTAATTTACTGTCCGTTACCTTTAGTGATTTTTACATTGTATAACATTACATGACAGACATTTCTTAACTTTCCACTCTGTTCTGTTTGCATCACAATATTTTTTTATGCCCCACAATGTTTGGTTGGATAAAAAAAAAACGAGGTGACATTGTAACTAACCTTTCATCAAGCTGCTTGAGTATCCAAAAAGCTGCTTTTTGAAAATGTCGAAATATTGATTTATGGAAGAATCTAATAAACGTACATAGGTTTATGTAAACTTCCTTCTACTATCATTTATTTGTAATTCTTACAGAACTAAATCAGAAAAAGAACATAACTGAACAGACTTACGACACGCTCAGAATAAGGTAAGGATCTCTTACTTTAGAAAATAAATTATTACTATGAAAGATAATCCCAACAACGTGTTGAGAAGCTCCAGAGGCAACTTCCCGTTATCTCAAAAGAAACTGGGGACACCAGACCGTTTCCCATCTGTTCGTAGTCCATCTTTGTGGGGCTTAGCGATGGCGGGTGAGTTGATTTCTGGCAACCGTCCCCATTTCTGGGAGCCCAGACAGTCCTCAATTGGCTAATGACACGACACCTTGTCTTGCATTAACTACAAGAAGAACTAGAGACGTTCTTTCCTTTTTCCTTTCTTTTGTTCTCCCCAGAGCTTGAGTTCTTCACGGTCAGGTCTTTGGAGCCTTCCCCGAAGAATGAACGAATGAAGCAGAGACGTTCAAAACTGGTCGCTGGCCTCTTTCACGGGGCTTTCCTCTCTCTCTCTCTCTCTCTCTCTCTCTCCTCTCTCTCTCTTCTCTCTCTCTCTCTAACAAGGAAAGACGTGGCGCGAATGTTGACAAGAGCTAAGGGTGTCATTCACACAGGACGTTTGCCTTCGCTTCCTGTCAAGGTGCTTGCCGATCTCTACGCTTTGATAATGATCGTATGGGTCTGTTTTTGTCTGGGTTTTTTGTTGGTACTGGCGGTATCCTGGGATTGTGAGGTAACGTGATGGAAATGAAGGGAACGAGCTCTCTGGGACTTGCCTGCAAACAGAAAATGAAGTGGCGTCTTGGCAGTCTGAGATGGAGAGAGAGAGAGAGAGAGAGAGAGAGAGAGAGAGAGAGAGAGAGACAGAGGCAGAGAGAGAGAGAGAGAGAGAGAGAGAGAGAGAGAGAGAGCGAGAGCTGTTAAAAAGAAGCCAGTACCTCGATTTACAATTCAGTTTGAGTCACGACCTTCCTGAGTAAAAGAAAAACAGAGAGAGAGAGAGAGAGAGAGAGAGAGAGAGAGAGAGAGAGAGAGGGGAGGGGGTCTGCATCCCTTTCCGGATTTATAGTAAACTTTGATCAACGCAGCCCAGGCAGACTTCAGCGTACTCGACAAAGGAGACCCAGTTGTCACCTAGTTGCCAACAGGCTTTGGACGCGTAAGGAAAAAAATGGTCAGTATAACAGGAGTTCATGTGGGAGCTGAGCAGTCCGACGGCAATAACCCACAGTCGGCTGGCCATTTAAGAGATCTTTACCGCATACTTCATTTCCAAGGTTATTCCGAACAGCTACCCCCCCCCCTGCCCCTCACCATACTCTCACCCCTAGCAACCTTTCACCCCCATCGTTCGGCCTACCCAAACCCGAGCCTCCAAACTCATTGATACTAGACTGAGGGTCGGTGTCTCCCAAAGCGGTAGGTGCGTCGGTCCATCGTTTATTACCTTTTGATGTGTGACTGGCAGACATGCGGCGAGCATGACATTTCACCAGAGTGCCGTTGTTGATGGACTGAGCACAACGCTTGGAAACAGGCGGAAGTTGCATATCCATCATGGAGTGGATGCGTGCTGCGAGAAAAAGAGAGGCGCGAGAAGAGGGGAGGAGAGCTGGTTTGCTACAAGTATTTCGTCCACACGAACACACACGCGTGGGCGCACGCGCGTGCACACAAACGCATGCACGCACCCACGCTCTCTCTCTCTCTCTCTCTCTCTCTCTCTCTCTCTCTCTCTTCATATACACACACATACACACACAAGCGCGCGCGCTTACACACACACATACACACACACACACACACACACACACACACACACACACACACACACACACACACACACACGAGCGCGCCTGTGTAAGCATATGTATGAGTGCGTGTGGTGTGTGTGTGTGTGTGTGTGTGTGTGTGTGTGTGTGTGTGTGTGTGTGTGTGTGTCTGCCGCGCGCCGCGCAGAGAGAGAGAGAGAGAGAGAGAGAGAGAGAGAGAGAGAGAGCTGCGGCTTATTGCCTGTATTAAGTTTGATAAACTCGGATCAGCGTGGTCGTTTAGGAAATGGAAGACACAGGTTTTGTTGTATTGGCGGATTAACAGTCATTCCAGTATCTGATCTGTCTATTAATATAGGAATTAACAGCTCGAGTAAAACAGTATCATCTTAGCCCCTGATTTACGGAGGTCGATTTTGTTTCAGTGAAAGGTAGCTCATACATTCGTATTCTCACAATCCGATCAAAGGATATAATCTGTGTGCCGAGAGAAAGGAAAAAAAGAAGAGAGAGAGAGAGAGAGAGAGAGAGAGAGAAGAGAGAGAGAGAGAGAGAGACGGACAGACAGACAGAGACAGAGCCTCTTTTTGAGAGAGAGAGAGAGAGAGAGAGAGAGAGAGAGAGAGAGAGACAGAGAGACAGAGACAGACAGACAGAGAGGTTTGTTACCCAAACTGATTACTTTTCTTTTTGACATTTTAGCGGATTATGCTCTTTGGACTAATACGTCGTGGATCAAGCTAAAGCGTTATTCGTGTGTACCTATGAACATTATTAACGGAATAAAATGGAATGTTACACACACACACACACACACACACACACACACAGAGGGAGAGAGTGAGTGAGAGCGAGCGACTGGAGTATATAGTAAAAAGAACTTAGTTGTGTCACAGGGGTAAACGACTGCTGGTTTCTACTGAAAATCTGCTTCCCTCTCTCTCTCACACACGCATGCTTACACGCACCTGCAAACACACACACACGTACGCTCGCAAATACACATAAACACATATGCACGTACACGCACCTGCAAACACACACACACACAAACGCACACTTACTCTGACACGCGCGCATGCACACATACTCGGACATGCGCACACACACAGATAGAGAGAGAGAGAGAGATTTCAGGCAATTTGAAATACATATGACAGCCACAAAATTTTAGGTTTGCATGTCAAGTCCTCTAGAAGATGATAAAATCTCTCTCCTATATATATATATATATATATATATATATATATATATATATATAAACTGATAAATTCCAAGGATAAGTAACCAAGCACCATTCCAGCAACTTACAGAGCAGCTTGGTGTTGCAATGACTGCAAGAAATATTCATTTATAAACAAAACTTGCTCTTATGTCTTAGATTGAAGAAATAGGGGAGATAAGCATTCATGTCTGCAGTGGTAGATGATTCTGCCTAACTAACAGTATGTGCTTGAGTGGGTGAATGGGGAATAATAAATGCTTCTCAAAATGAGTCTTCAGCAAGCTTATAGTCTCCAAGGGGAGACAATCTCCAATGGGGAGGAAACTCACTAACATATAACTCCTCGTCAGATACCGGTATTTGGAAACCTGATTGTTTCTCCTCAGTGACAGCGGAAAGTGGTAACTTGACTCCGCTGCCTTTTCGGTTTTTAAGAAGAAAGCTATCCCAGACAAAGGCTGGTGTGCAATACCGTAGTATGTTTTCAAAAAACCAACCAAAGGTACCACCTAAGAAGCAAAAGAAAATCATGAAAGAGCAAAACAAGCTACATTTTCTTGTGAAAAAAAGAAAATATAAAACGATAACCTCTTAAGACACAAGTGCTGAGGGCCAGTTCTTGGAATGAATCCGCAAGGGACTAAATTACGATAAACTAACGAATTCCAAGGATAAATAACCAAGCACCATTCCAGAAACTTACAACGCAGCTTGGTGTTGCAATGACTGCAAGAAATATTCAATTACAAACAAAGCTTGCTCTTATGTCTTAGATTGAAAAAAAACTCAACAAACATACTACAGTATTGCACACCAGCCTTTTTCTGGGATAGCATTCTTCTTAAAACCGAAAAGGCAGAGGAGTCAAATTACCACTTTCCGCGGTCACTGAGGAGCAAGTTTCGAAATATGGTATCTGACCAGGAGTTATATGTTAGTGAGTTTCCTCCCCATTGGAGATTGACTCCCCCTTGGAGACTATAAGCTTGCTGAAGGCTCATTTTGAGAAGCATTTATTATTCCCCATTCACCCACTCAAGCACATACTGTTAGTTGGGCAGAATTATCTACCACTGCAGATTTGAATGCTTATCTCCCCCTATTTCTTCAATCTAAGACATAAGAGCAAGCTTTGTTTATAATTGAATATATATATATATATATAATGTATGTGTGTGTGTATGTGTGTGTGTGTGTGTTGTGTGTGTGTGTGTGTGTGTGTGTGTGTGTGTGTGTGTGTGTGTGTTGTGTATTTGCATTAATTTGATCTTTAATATGCATTAATTTGATCTTTAATTTGTTTTCTTTCCTTTTGCCCCAGCGCTGAGTGGAAAAAAGCATTTATATTGCCTATCTCATTACCCTGGTAAAATGAAATTTCGTTCGTTCTCTCTCTCTCTCTCTCTCTCTCTCTCTCTCTCTCTGTCTAGTGCCGAGTAAGTGATTTCAGAACATTTGACAGCAAACCTTGTCCGTTCTTTCTGGATCCACTCATCCGCTTCCTAGATCATGTTTCCGCTATAACGTCAAGATCCCACGTCGCATGGACAAATAGCAAGAACTCCGTCCACCAGAAACAGATACTACGAGATTTGTATTACAATGAAGCTCTCATTTTTCACACACACACACACACACACACACACACACACACACACACACACACACACACACACACACACACACACACCTGTCCATGATAGTGATTGGAGTGCGTGAGAACCAGCAGTGAGCGGTGGAGATGAAAGAGTACCTGTATTGATCCCTAGCTCTGTCTACGTTGTAACAATAATAGCCGGGCATTCCTGGTCCAGGCAATTAAAACTTTGTGTCTTCTCCCCCCCCCCCCCTACCATCGTCCCCCTTCTCTTCCTCCTCCCTTTCCTCCTGCTCCCTCTCCTCCACCTCCTTCACCTCCTCCTCCTCCTCCTCCTTTTATTCCTCCTCCTCCTCCTCTTTTTCCTCTTCTTCCTCCTCCTTTTAATCCTCTTTCTCCTCCTAGTTGTTTTCCTCCTTTTTCTTCGTGTTGTTGTCTTTCTTGTTGCTGTTGTTCTCGTCTTTGTTCTCGTTCTTGTTCTTGCTCACTCTTCTCCTCCCTCTTCTCTCTTTCTCTTCTCTCTCTCTCTCTCTCTCTCTCTCTCTCATGCTCTCTCTCTCCCCTCCTCCTCTCCCCCTCTCTCTCGCTCTTTCTCTCTCTCTCTCTCTCTCTCTCTCTCTCCTCTCTCTCTCTCTCTCTCTCTCTCTCTCTCTCTCTCTCTGTCATTAGCTTCACCAATGGTTGGATCGATGCTAATGGAGGAACGTATCATTTCTGTTATAGCAGAAACAGATTTTGTAACACCTGGCCCGTCCTTGCAGTCTTAGTATGATCTTGTCACACAAAGCATGAACAGCTTGGGTCTGGTCGAACACAGGCACGACGTGGCGTTGACCGAAGCTGCTTTGTGTTGCGTTGTCTTCAAAAGCATGACTTTACGAAAGCCTGTGGGAAAGGGGGGGGGGGGGGGGGTTGAGTTATGTGGGGGTCGTCTGTTCAAGATTGTTTAAGCTGCACTTTATGATTATGAACTGGCGCTTGACAATAGATAAAGTATCAATTTATAATGCACCATGTACAAAAATATTATATCTGACACGGAGCACTCAGCGGTAGCAGAAAAACAAAAGGACGTTGTCAACCTGGACGTGTACACATGAATAAACTGAAGCTTAAAGCAGTCAATAAAAGGTAAATTGACGTAGACATACCTGCACTTGGCAGCGGTTGTAAAACATTACAATGAATATCTCTCTCTCTCTCTCTCTCTCTCTTCTCTCTCTCTCTCTCTCTCTCATCTCTCTCTCTCTCTCTCTCTCTGTTAACCGCTTTGTCTGCAAACTTTTGGTACGTCAGTAGCCAATCTTCGAGCGTCTTTGGTTTCTCCTCTTCTTCTTTTTTTTTTAATAAAATATTTTCGTGCATCTCATGCAATTTTTTTTTCAAAATCTTCATTGTTAACTGAGTCTTCTCCTTCCCCCATTAAAGTCGTAGAAACTTTAGTTGTTTCGACGCAATCGTCTATGGTTAAAAAGAAATCAACTTTTATCAGCTCATGTTTGTTTCTGTTTTTGTTTTTCTTACTTTTTAATCAATCGCTCAAGATTTCCCCTTTTTGTTTTTTCTTCTTTCTCCCAAGTTTTTTTGTGTCTTCATCTTTCCTGTGTCAAAATCGTAGAACACGACACAACACCCGTTTGTTCATGATGCCGTTTAATTAATTTTAATCGTTCAACATTCACTCTCTTCAGTTTAAATTATTCAAGATCGTCTTCTTTATTTCGTTTTATTTTAACTTAGTATTTTGTTGTTGTTGTTGTTGTTGTGTTGCTGTAGTGTGTGTGTGTGTGTGTGTGTGTGTGTGTGTGTGTGTGTGTGTGTGTGTGTGTGTGTGTGTGTGTGATTTTCCGAAGTCTAACGCGACCATTTTACCATCGTGTAATGCAGGCTGGTTCCAAACCGAGACAAAAACCCAGACAATACTATGCTTTGAAAAAAAAGGAATATTGTAATATTTGTTCGTTGTGAGTCTACTTTCATTGATAGACATTTTGATAGCATGATAGATGGATTGATAGCATCCATCTGTTTAAATAACAAATTAATGGCCGAAGCTCCATTAGGACTAAAACGTTATATATCATACGTTGCACGTGCACGTTAGTGTCTGTCTCTTGAAACACGAAGGTACGGACCTTTACAATGACGACTCTCGATTACCAGTCTCCGAGTTTGTCAGTGGTACACCACCGCCACCCCTCCTCCACCTTCCCCTCCCCCCCCCCCCCCCCCCCCCCCCCCCCCCGTCGTTCACTTTTGAATAATTTTAGTTGTATTCACAAGCGCCATTTTCCATTATCACGCGTCCTTAAGTACTTATATCTTCTGAGGCGTTCTTTTCTCAGCTGTTAACTTATCGACTATCCCGATTTCTATTATTAAGCGTCATTAATACTTCTTATCTCCTGTGAAGCGTCTGTCATTAATGTACAAATCACATATTATTAAGTGACATTCTGGTTCATATTGTGTCATTAAATCCCATTATCACGTGTCATTGAGCTCATTATCTCTTCTGATTATCCGCCTTTGATTACTTTTAATCTGTGGCACTGGCCGGTGAATGGATGCATGACCCTTGATTTATTTCTTTTATTTTTTCGTTGTTTTTTGTGTTTTTTTAACTATCGAGTAACATTACAGAACTTTGCACTGCATGACCAGACGCGAAACAGTGTTTAAAAGCAAAAAGTAAAAACACAATCACGGGTTATTAAGTGAGTTCTGAAATTATGCTAGTCAGGTCAGCAAGCGTTCTGGAATAACATGCTTAGCTGACCCGAAAAAGGCATCTCAACTTCTAGATTAAATTCCGGTCGATGCATAGTCTGAACGCTGCCCACCTGATGTTGATACATTTCTGATCCACCCGTAGCTATATTGTCGTACGCATCCTACTTCAGCTTCGTTTGACAGTGTATCCCTTTCTAATCGCCAGAGCAGCCCCCACCACTCACACCTTCTCTTCATACCCGCTTCCCCTCCTATTCATCTTCCTCCCCCACCATTCCTGACCATTAACAAATCGCTACCTAAAGAAATTCGAGCCGTTGGCCTGACAGTAACCATGACCAGACCACCTTTTATTGTTAATTGTGTTTCGACCCACCCACACAGTCTCGC
>CM065728.1:56109083-56116583 GCA_033310375.1 Conus canariensis
TGGGGGAAAAGCACCTCTCTGGAAGGTCTGTGTGTTTCCATCAGCCTCATTGTCGACACTATTCATCACTGGGGATTTGGCCACGTAGTGCAGGAACGGTAAGGAACAGTCATTTCAATGCAGTTATCCAAGAATACCAGTGCACAGAGGAGACAAGAAAATCTATGAAAAAGCTGTATACTTTATAGAAAAAGAGAATGAGTTTTTTTGTGTCGGCCACCTTCTCTTCCCGTTTGCTTCTTCTGTGAATCAGTCCCTTGACTACATGTGCCAGTGTTAAACACGTCAGTTTTGTGTTGATCTTATATGGAAGCTCACAATCGCTGCCTCAGCCTGTCTTAGGTGGAGAGGGAGATTCTTCCATCCTTAGGCACCAATGAGAGAACTGTAATCTGTGGACAGTTCCCTTGTAAAAGCCAAGCATCAATTTGTGTCACCTTAATTTTCGCTGTTCTTGCTCAGCCGTACAACGGACGGGAACCACTGTTCGGTGCTGTCAACGTTACACCAGTAATTTCCCCTTTTCATTTCCACACTTTTGCACTCTTTTTCTAGTTAGAAGTAGAATGAAATGACAAAAGGATGATCCCTTGGCGTAAGCAATAGGGGGAAGCTGGAAGGGCATCCTGTTTGTACCTGTAGAGCATAATGTATAATAATCACCTCTTGATGTTCATGTCTATTGACTTTTTTTTGTTAATTTTTCAAATATCTGTGGCTATGGTATAAGAGCGTTTGTGATCATAAATTGTGATTATAAATACTCAATATAATATAATCATGCAGAAAACAGTTTTTTTCCATTGCTGTTTGTTTTATGCTGTGAATTTCATAGATGAGAAAGTTTCAATTTTGAACAGATGGGAAGTGTTGGCCCAGAAGGCGTTTCAGAGATTGTTTTGATCTGACCTACTTCTGTCAAAATGACAGCAGTTTGCTCACAAAGCGCTCTGATAGACAGATAGATTGATAGATATGTAGTTAGGTAGGTAGGTAGGAGGGAGGGAGGGAGGGAGAGAGAGAGAGAGAGAGAGAGAGAGAGAGAGAGAGAGAGAGAGAGAGAGAGAGAGAGAGACGGAAGGGCGGGTGGGCAGGTAGGCAGGCAGAGGCAGAGGCAGAGAAGGATAAACGGACAGACATACACTTTTTTTTTTTTTTTTTTGGCTATCGAAAAACTTCAATACTATATTGACACATAAGAAAGGGAACGTTGAGTGAGAGAATGTCTGGCTTAGAGTAAAATAGTTTGCTTAATCTAGTTTAATTATCACCACCACATCCAGCTCTCTCTCTCTTTTCCCCTCCTCTGTCTGTCTGTCTGTCTGTCTGTCTGTCTGTCTGTCCTGTCTCTCTCTCTCTCTCTCTTCTGTCTGTCTCTCTCTTCTGTCTGTCTCTTTCTCTGTCTGTCTGTCTGTCCGTCCATCTGTCCGTCTGTCTGTCTCCCCCTCCCTCCCTCTCTTGCTCTCTCTCTCCTCTCTCTCTCTCTCTCTCTCTCTCTCTCTCATCTCTCTCTATCTCTCTCTCTCTTCCTAACAGTTCAAGGTTATCATCGATTTTCAGTTATTTACCGCCATTAGTTGAAGAGCAGTCGGCCACCCACTCAGATTGGAAGAACCGTCAGTCAAAGACGCTGGCGACCATTCAGACACAAAGTCGGGTCTTAAAACATGCGGGAACCCCCTGGCTAATGAGGTTCTTAACTTCACGTCCTCTTATCTTACCACTACCACCACCACCACACACCACGCTTGCCCGCTCCATTTTTCTTTCCTGCACCCTACCACGGCATGAATCGGCCGGCGAGAAGGAAGCACCTTCTCGGAAGGTGCCAGATGCGTGCTCGCCCACTAGCGCCTTCGTTGGCGCCATTCATCACCGCAGCTGAGGTTGCACTCTCTGGAATGCGGCAGGAAAAGTCGTTTCTATGCAACCAGCGGCACTGCTAGTGCATGGGTTAGAAGAAAGTGAGTTCTATGCTGTTTTTAACCCACGTTTCCATGTCACCTCATTTTCCTCTTTTAGACAACCGCCTCTTTTTTCTGTTAGCAATTCCTGATGAAGAAAGAGTGATCAGTTTTGCTCCCCGAACCTCTCCCTTTCTTTCACGATGGCTAGATTTCCGTATGAATATAGCTGTCCTTACTGTCATTTAGCATACGGACAAATACTACGTGAGGCTGAGTTCAGACATGCTTACTCATTGGGTAAAATCACAAAATTAGTTTGATTACCTCTAGTCCTATACTGAAAACAAAGAGGAATATGGACTAAATTGAATAATAAAAAAGTAAGGAGACAACAGAAAAATGTAACTGGAATGAAAAAGTCTGCCGAACTAAATTTCCAGCAGTTCCACTTGCGCCTCACACCGTTTTTCTCCCCACACCCACCACTTCCACATGGATTCATTAGGCTTTTTCAATACAGAATTTCCCCTCTCTCTGGAAATTATATTCTTGTACACCAAATCACAAGTCCACTCTTCATATTTCAAATTTTCGGCCACGAAGCCTTTTTCAAGAGAAGAGAAAGAAACAAAAACAATACAACTACGTAATGTCCATCTTTGACAACTGGTTAGATCAAAGAATTGACGTTATAGATACATTGCACAAGGCCTGACATCATAATGTGTGGTCATCAACAACAACAAAAAAATAGTTAAAAAAAAAAAAAAAAAGGTAAAAAAAATCATCCTGAGGATACTGTGTCTCTGGTCTAGTTCCTCAGGATGATTTAGAAAAAAAAACCAACTATTTCTTGTTGATGACATCACACATTATAATGTCAGGCCTTGTGCAATATATTTATGACGTCAGTTCTTTGATTTGTGCAGTTGTCAAAGATGGATATTACGAAGTTGGTTTTTTATTTTTTTAATCTTCTCTTAAAAAAAGGCCACGTGGCCGAAAATTTAAAATATGAAGAGTGGACTTGTGATTTTGTGTACTGTTTTCTTCCCGTTGGAGGACTATTGCTTTTGTTTCTGATATAGTTTTGTAGTTTCATCTTTACTGCCATTCTCTTTGATTTTCATTGTTGGTTTATTTTTGCTCCCTTTACTGCCACCCTCTGTCTCTCCTTTTTTTTCTTCCTTTGTGGTCCATCTTCCTTTCTTTTCTTTTTTCTTCATATCTGTGCCTGCCATTTTATTCTGTTGTTACAGTTTATGTTATGCTAGCTTTTCATGTTCTGTGATAGCTAGTTAGTACGATTGTGCACAGTTTCTGCAATGGACACTTGCTGACTATTTGACAGTGTCTGTTTTAACACTCTCTTCTTAAGACGTAGCTTTATTTTTTATTTGAATGCTGTTCTTTTACTTTCCACCTTGGGATACGAAAATCAGCGTGATGCTCTGCGCCCTCATCATGGCTGTTGTTAGTTTCCTTGAGAATGGCAATAGATTCATTGTCTATATGATGTGATACGTTTACTGTATATGATTTGTAAATACCTACGTCATACCTGTTGTTGATTTTCTCAGAATAAGACCTTCTTCCCTGTGCTGACGGTTGTGATGACCCTGTGTTCTCTCTCCTCTCCTCTCTCTCTCTCTCTCTCTCTCTCTCTCCTCTCTCTCTCTCTCTCTCTCCTCTCTCTCTCTCTCTCTCTCTCTCTCTCTCTCTCTCTCTTGAGCGCGCTCTCCTCCCACATATGCAAAGTCAAAGCCAAAGCGGCATTACTAAGGATTATGAAGATGTCAATATCGAATAGTGAAACTCTTGTTTTGATTTCGATTATACAAGACTCAAATTCCGACTTGTTGTAACTTTCAGACAGACTGTTCGATTATGATAGTGCTGTCATTCAATGTCGAACATTTCATTAGTAATTTATCAAGTTGTATATTTAAAAACCCGAAAAGGCCTTTTCTAAGATGATACATGCAGATTCCCATATGACTGCTGCTGCCAACTGTATTGCATTCTGGCTGAAATTAAGTCAAACTGCTGAATGAAGACCACTTCTTAAAGCATTGATCTTCTAAGAATAGACAAAAACCGGGTGCTGATGTAAGAATGATTTCTTTCGAATACTGTTTTGGTGTTATATGCGTTACCCCAGGGTTTCAGAGATGCAAACAATTTTGTTCAAGTGTTTAAAAGAAAGGTGAGTTGATTTCGGAGGGGAAGACTGGATCGATACATATCTAAAAAAAAATAGAACAGTTTAGTTTATTTAGAATTTGAATAATCTGCATTCTTTGCGAACATTCGTCATGAATAGGAGTGAACTTCAGATAATCATGACACACTTTAACTTCTGTGTTCCTTACAGTTTCGTTCTTCATTTTCGTCAAAGAAGTAAGCACTTGGAATCTAGTGTGTCCGTTAAGTCAGCAGCCCAGAGCTGCTAAAGTATATTTCTTTGTCATGCGCTTAGCATTTGAAGATATCAGGGAATGATTCATTTCACAGTAGCTTCATATAACATCTAGTCTGTACAAATACATGTTGTTACTGTCATTTAAAAAATGAAACATCATAAATACAAATATTTCTAAGAACAAATTATTTCATAAGCGCAATTAGTAGCAGCAGTATCATAATGCGACTTGGTCGTGTATTTATTCGTAACCCACCCCCAACCCCACGCCCACCTTGTTAGGAGCTAGAACTTTTCTACAACATATGTGAAAATCTCTCTCTCTCTCTCTCTCTCTCTCTCTCTTCTCTCTCTCTCTCTCTCTCTCTCTCTCTCTCTCTCTCTTTTCGCCGCCCAGCCCTCTGTCTGTCTGTATGTATGTCTATGTCTCTCTCTCTCTCTCTCTCTCTCTCTCTCTCTCTCTCTCTTCTCTCTCTCTCTCTCTCTCTCTCTCTCTCTCTCTCTCTCTCTCTCGCTTGCTCGCTCGCTCGTTGTCTCTCTCTGTCTCTGTCTCTCTCTCCCTCTCTCTCTCTTCTCCTCTCTCTCTCTCTCTCCTCTCCTCTCTCTCTCTCTCTCTCTCTCTTCTCTCTCTCCTCCTCTCCCTCTCTCTCTCA
This sequence comes from Conus canariensis, assembly GCA_033310375.1. Taxonomy (NCBI): domain Eukaryota; kingdom Metazoa; phylum Mollusca; class Gastropoda; order Neogastropoda; family Conidae; genus Conus; species Conus canariensis. The sequence continues at coordinate 56,114,066 of CM065728.1, forward strand.
GTCTAAAGGTGACACGATTGATTTTTCAGCTTCTGTTACCAGCAATGGACAAACAGGAATGCCTCCCACTGCACTGGCTGGAAGTCTTATCTTTCAAACAAGTCGGGGATGATTCAGGACATTAATCCAGGTCTTACAGTGGGTATCAAGTCTTCTGGCTCAAGAGGCTTGCCGGCCTTGGTTTCTCGTTACCACCGCAATCATCACGCCCACCTGCCCACCTACCTCATCCCCCCCCCCCCCCCCCAAGTCCCCGACCTCTTCCTTTCCCACTGCACACCTCTTTACTCCATTTCCGTTCACTTACCATCAATCAGACGTTGGGACGGAAACATCTTAACAGTAAGATCCCAAACGCTTTCCTGTCAGTTGTTCTGTTGGTGCCATTCATGACAGCGGTTGAGCCACGATGCCTTGAGATGGCACAGGGACACCTGTGTTCAATGCAGTCAACACCAGTGTATGGGAAGTGAAGAAAGGATGGGTCCCATGCCTTTTTCTTTTCCACGTCTTCTTGATGCCCTTTCAGCAGCCGTGTCAATTGGGCAGTCTGATGCCGACTGTCTCTGTAAGCCTGTTGTGGGTATGGAAAGTCGCTTTTTATCTAATCCTATCTACAATGAAATATCCACAGAAAGACGTAGGATGTGTTCATCGGGCCTTTAATTTGGCAGGGTTCTACCTGAACTTGCGATTATTATATATCATCCCAATCTTCCTGTCACAAAATATATGGAGAGACACTGGGTTGTGACAGACTCATATAGGCTGCGTAGTGAATATGAAAGTAGAAGTTTAAAAAAAAAAAAGATCTGGGTGGGCTGAGAGGCAGGTGAAAGGGAAGGGCGAGGACAAAACGTTTCATAGGACAGACAGAATTTGAAGCTTGAGATTCAAATCGTTTTCCTGAACCAAGCTCCCACGTCCACTTTCACTTGACTTTGTTTCCCTCTGTCTGTCTGTCTGTCTGTCTGTCTGTCTGTCTGTATGTATGTATGTATGTAATGTCTATCTGTCTTTGGAGAGAGAGAGAGAGAGAGAGAGAGAGATGCAGAGGGAAATGATAACTGTAACTGTTTTTATTATAACTTAAGTTTTATCTAAAGTAGAACAGGAAAAGATCTGATTCCTTTAAACATACCTTTACTCAAAAAGGCCATTAAGCAATGGCTTTATCAGTCAAATGGTGAGCTGCACACGAATGCAGATTTGTGCACAAACACGAGAGAGAGGGAGAGAGAGAGAGGCAGACAGAGGGAAAGAGAGAGAGAGAGAAGAGAGAGAGAGAGAGGGGGGAGGGCGAGACAGACAGAAGACAGACAGACAGAGGGAAGAAAATACAGACGTAATTCTTTTCTTCCCAAGTTGCTGTCATTGTGGCTCTCTCCAAGGGGTATCACACGTTTTTCTCTAGATGTCTGTTTCCGTCTGCTTCACTCTCTGCACTTTTAAAGAGCCAGAGAGCTCACAAAGAAACGCACACAGTTTGATTCCTTTGCGACGATAAGATCAACACTCTGGCCAGACCTCAGGGATAATGTCAGAGTCATGAAGTAACTAAAATGTCTGAAGAGAGCAATAACCTTCTTTTTCCCCTCTTTTTAAGTCCGGGAATCTCCTCTGGTGTAAAGATAAAAACTTCTTTTGGGATGAGGGCTGTTATTCTCTGCATTAGTGAAAATGATACATTTGGACATGAAGTGTGAAATGTGTGTGTGTGTGTGTGTGTGAGTGCGTGCGGTGGCGGCGGCGCGTGTGTGTGTGTGTGTGTGTGTGTGTGTGTGTGTTCCCACGCAAGAGTTTGTGCAGGGGGAGGGATTGCGGGCACGTGCGAGCAAGTGTGTGTGTGTGTGTGTGTGTGTGTGTGTGTGTGTGTGTGTGTGTGTGTGTGTGCGCGCGCGCGCGCGCGTGTGCGCGTGTGTGTGTGTGTGTGTGTGTGTGTGTGTGTGTGTGGCGGTGGTGTGTGTGTGTGTGTGTGTGTGTGTGTGTGTGTTGTCTGTCTGTCTGTCTGTCTCTATGTGTCTGTGTGTGCATGTCTCTCTCTCCCTCCTTCCCTCTCTCTCTCTCTTTCTTCTCTCTCTCTCTCTCTCTCTTCCTCTCTCTTCTCTCTCTCGTCTGCTCTCGCTCTCTTCTCTCTCTTGTCTGCTGTCTCTCTCTGTCTGACTCTCGTTTTTCGCTCCTGCTGTCTCTCTCTGTCCCTGTCTCTCTCTCTTCTCTCTCACTCTCTCTCTTCTCTCTCATCTAGTCTCTCTCATCCCTTTTTGTCTCACTCTGTTCCTCATCATGTCAAAAGGAACATGATCGATTTCAGTATCTGATACCAACAATGACAAAAGGAAAGCCGTACAGCACTTCAACAAGTAAGGGATCATTCTAGACATGAAAACCAAGTCTTGCCATTAGTATCAAATCCCCTGGCTCAAGGAGTTCCCAGCCTTGGTTTCCCGTTACCACTGCAATCATCACGCCCACCTGCCCACCTACCTCATCCCCCCCCCCCCCCAAGCCCACGACCTTT
>CM065728.1:56121583-56124083 GCA_033310375.1 Conus canariensis
ACACACACACGCGCGCCACACACACACACACACACACACACACACACACACACACGCACGGACGCACGCACGCACGCACGCACATTCGTATGCACGCACGCACGCGCACGCGCAGACAGACAGACAGACAGACAGACACACACACACACACACATACACGCGCGCGCGCACGCACGTATGAACACACACACACACACACACACACACACACACACACACACACACACACACACACACACACACACACAAGGTGATTTCAGCGAACGTGATGAACACAGAACCGAAAGGGAACTTGAAGCAGCCGGCTTAGGAGTAAATCAAAACGATGGAACTGACTGGTCGGAACACAATTAACCACAACAAGTAAAAAGCAAATGGACGCTCTAATGCACAATGCAAAACAGACAAGTGAACGTTACACCAACATTTCGTTTTCAAACGTCACAGACATACATTAAAATGAAACACGAACCAATACTACCTAGACGGCTCTCAGCAAGATTATTTTGCAGTATTCTCTTAGTGAAAGCCATCTGGAATTCTTGCTGGTAGCCATCCGGGGAATATCTTGCTAACACCCATCTGAGAAATAACTCGCTGATAGTCATCTGGGAATATCTTGCTAACAACCATCTGGGGAATATCTTGCCAACAACCATCTGAGAATTAACTCGCTGAAAGCCATCTGGGAATAAGTTGCTAACAACCATGTGGGGAAGTTCTTGCTAACAACCATCTGGGGAATATCTCGCTGATAGCCATCTGGGAATATCTTGCTAACAACCATCTGGAGAATATCTTGCTAACAACTATCTGAGAAATAACTCGCTGATAGCCATCTGGGAATATCTTGCTAACAACCATCTGCTGAATATTTCGCTGATAGCCATCTGGGGAATATCTTGCTAACAACCATCTGCTGAATATCTCGCTGATAGCCATCTGGGGATTATCTCGCTGATAGCCATCTGTTGAATATCTTGATAACAACCATCTGGGAAATAACTTGCTAACAACCATCTGGAATTATCTTGCTAACAACATCTCGCTGATAGCCGTCTGGGAAGTATGTTACTAACAACCGTCTGGGGAATATCTTCCTAACAATCTTCTGGGGAATGACTCACTGATAGTCATCTGGGGAATATCTCGCCGATGGCCACCTGAGGAATATTTGCTAACAACCATCTGGGAAGTATATTGCTGATAATCATCTGGGGAATATTTTGCTAAGAATCATCCGGCTAATATCTTGTTAACAACCATCTGGGGAATATCTTGCTAACAACCATCTGGGGAATATCTTGCTAACAACCATCTGGGGAATGTCTGGCTGATAGCCATCTGCGCAATATCTTGCTAATAACCATCTGGGGAATATCTCGCAGATAGCTATCGGGGGAATATCTTGATGACTGTTGTCTGGGGAATATTTTGGTAGGGGTTGTCCGGAGAATATATTCCTGACAAGCATCTGAGGAATGATTCGCTGATAGCCATCAGTATTATCTTGCTGACATACTTTAGAGAATTCTTGCTGACAGTTAAGAAGGGAATATATTGCTGACAGCCACCTGGGGAATATTTTGCTGACAGTTATCAAGGGAATATGTTGCTGACAGCCATCTGGGGAATATATTGCTGACAGTTATCAAGGGAATATATTGCTGAAAGCCACCTGGGGAATATATTGCTGACAGTTATCAAGAGAATATATTGCTGACAACCATCTGGGGAATATATTGCTGATAGTTATCAAGGGAATATATTGCTGCTGACAGCCATCTGGGGAATATGTTGCTGACAGTTATCAAGGGAATATATTGCTGACAGTTATCAAGGGAATATATTGCTGACAGCCATCTGGGGAATATATTGCTGACAGTTATCAAGGGAATATATTGCTGACAGTTATCAAGGAATATATTGTTGACAGCCACCTGGGGAGTATTTTGCTGACAGTTATCAAGGGAATATATTGCTGACAGTTATCAAGGGAATATATTGCTGACAGCCATCTGGGGAATATATTGCTGACAGTTATCAAGGGAATATATTGCTGACAGTTATCAAGGAATATATTGTTGACAGCCACCTGGGGAGTATTTTGCTGACAGCCACCATGGGAATATCTTGCTGACAGCTATTAAGGGAATATATTGCTGACAGCCATCTGGGGAATATCTTGCTGACAGTTATCAAGGGAATACAGCCATCTGGGCAATATCTTGCTGACAGTTATCAAGAGAATATGCTGACAGCCACGATGGGAATATCTTGCTGACGGCTTCAAGGGAATGTCTTGTTAACTGCCGTCTCGGGAGCAATTTGCTGACAGCCATCATTGGAATACCGTGCTGACAGCTACCAGGCGATGTCTTGGTGACAGCCATCTAGAGAATATCTTTCTGAGAGCCACCACGGAATATTTTGCTGGCAACCATCTGGAGAACATTTTGCGGACAGCTGCAAGGATTTTCTTGCTGACAACCATATGGTG
>CM065728.1:56129083-56134083 GCA_033310375.1 Conus canariensis
TTGCGCGTTTTGGAAAGTCTAAATCAGATCGCATATCAAGTTCATCCTCATTTGAATTCTGAACAGTAGAACATCTTAGAATGTATTTAGCACAAGCTAATTTTCGATAAGCATCCAGGGGCAAAACGCCAGCTTCATGATATGTCCCTAAAATGGAAGCGTAAAGGGGAACTCCCAGGGCTATTCTGTATGCCTTGCAATCTGTACTTTGTAACTTTTTTAGAAGATACTTAGGAGCTGAAAAATATACTTCCTGTGCATATGAAATCCTTGTCCTGACCAGAGAATTTGATAAATGAATTAAAGTGCACGTATCCTGTCCCCAATTCTGGTAACTCACAACTTTAAGAAGATTAAGAGCTTTCCTTGCTTGAGTTATGATATATTCAATGTGTGTGTTCCATAATAATTTTGAAGTAAGATGTACACCTAAAAACTTTATGCAAGATGCGTAGGTAAGCACAGTGTCATCCATCTTAAAAGTAGAGAGATCATGAAAACTTCCACCAGCATCAAGAAGCATCATATGAGATTTCTCAGCAGACAGACATAACCCATTCTCAAACATAAATCTAGCGATACTGTCTAAGTCCCTTTGATATAATTTTTTCATGTATGTAATTGACCTTAAAGATGTGTTCTTTTTTAAAGTAACATTCATCCATAAACATACATCATCAGCATATTGAACTAAACTGGAAGTTTTAGAAATACGTTTTGTGAGATCATGGGTTAGGATATTAAAAAGCAAAGGGGCAGTTACAGAACCCTGAGGGATGCCCATCTCCACAAATCTCTTGCTAGAATATGTATTTCCTATTTTTGTTTGAATTGTTCTGTTAGCCAGAAATTCTTTGAAGTAATCATAAATGTGACCAGAGAGACTTATCATTTTAAGTTTGTACAAAAGTCGCTCATGCCAGACTTGATCATACGCCTTTTTGACATCGAAAAAAGTTGCAAGTACATTTTTTCTCCGGGCAAATTGACGTTTTATCTGAGTTGTAAGTTTTACAAGGTGATCAACAGTCGATCGGCCTTTTCTAAACCCAGCCTGAGCAGTAGGAATATGTCCGTTTTTTTGACAATGATAAGTAAGTCTATTTAATACAATTTTTTCCATTAGTTTACCAGTATGAGAGGTGAGAGCGATAGGACGATAACTATTAATATCAGTGTTGGGTTTGCCCTGCTTGAGAATGGGCACAATGACAGAATCTTTCCAAACAGACGGAGTCTTCCCATCTATGTGTGTGTGTGTGTGTGTGTGTGTGTGTGTGTGTGTGTGTGTGTGTGTGTGTGTGTGTGTGTGAGTGTGTGTGTGTATGTGTATGTGTGTGTGTGGGCGCGGCCATACGTGCCTGTGTGTTTGAATGTATGTGTGTGTGCGTGCAGTACGAACTACTCACTGTAGCATTTGTCATCATCCTACAATGTAAGAATACTTCTTCTTTGCAATGGTAAAATTTACTAGAACAAGAAGACTGAGCCGTCAGAAAGACAATCCTGTTTCATTCAACGAAAAGAACTAATAGAAATGCATGTATGGTGAAGAAAAGAAAGTACAGCAAATAGGTCGCTCGGTACCTCTGTAAAACATAGGGCTAGCATCACCAACTTAATGAAACCACGAACACAGGGCACAAACGCAATCTGCATACGCAAAACAGTTCTTCAAAATGAAGACATTTGTTTGCAAATGGACGTCCGCAAATTCCCTGTGCTACTGTAAACACGTCGTGGACTTGATAGTGAGGAACTCATACGAACTTTCCTTCAAGGTTTCTTGAAAGTGAGCAAGGAGAGGGGGGGAGAAAGAGAGAGAGAGAGAGAGAGAGAGAGAGAGAGAGAGAGGGAGGTGGGGGGGCAGACAGGCATGCACACATGCAAACACACACACACACACACACACACACACACACACACACACACACACACACACACACACACACAAACACACACACACGCACCACACACACACCACACACACACACACACACACACAACACACACACACACACACATACATAGGCCGACCGACCGACCGACCGACCGACCGACCGACCAACCGACCGCGACAGACACGACAGACAGACAGACAGACAGACAGACAGACAGACAGCCCGACCGACCGACCGACCGACCGACCGACCGACCGACAGACAGACAGACAGACATACGGGATGAGAACGTGAAAGTCCTGACGTGTCATGACAAAATGGGTGCCTGCTTACAATCTTTTTATTGGGGTCCAGCTGTTGAATGTTGTTCAGCTCTTTGATCACGGAGACAAGGATCGTCTCGGAACGTATTAGCCTTTTCATTTCCTCTCTCCTAAATGTAGATGCACATGACATGTTAAAATTGTTCACTGATCCCTGAGGCTGCTGAATGTCGAGACCGTCCCTATCATAAGCATCCACCAAACACAAAAAGAGACTCCCTGGCGCGCTTAAAATGAAAGTATGGATTGCAGCCAGTCTGTGCCTGTCAACAGAAGAATTGGAAGATGGAGAAGAAGATGAAGAATAACAAAACAAAACTAAACAAAAGAGGAGGGTGGGTGGAAGGGTGGGATATGGAGGGGTGGATAGAGGACAGAAGGGTGAGTAGGAGAGAGATAGAAAACAACATACAAAAGATGAAGAAGTTCAAGGAGAAGAAGGAAAGAAAGCGAGGAGAGGATTGAAGATGAACGAAAGAGGAAGAATATGGATAAAAGTCAGATGGAGGTGTGTGAGAGAGCAGCGGAGGGCTGGAAGAAAGAACGAGAAGAAAGAAGAACAGGAGAAAAGAAAAAAAAAACGGTGAAGGAGGGATAGAGGAGTGACGGCAGTTGAAAAAAAAATCAGAAAAATAGGAAGACATTTATAATGATGATGATGTCATTCATCATCCAGCTGCTTCAAATCCAACCCCCAGCTGACCCAATGACGACAATAAATCAGAAAACACGAGAGCGCGAGAGAGTGAGTGAGAGATAAAAAAGACAGCGTAATTTATCTCTCTGTCGGCAAAAGTAGCATCATCGGAGCAACATCTTTTGCATGCCTTATTGCAGACGTCGGCCCTCAAAACCCTTCCTCCTTCCTTCCCCTCCATCACCACCTACCCCTGGCCCCTTAGTCTCCCATAATCCCTCCCCCCCCCCCCCCATCCCTCTGCACCCAGGGGGAATGTCTTTCCACTCGGCTAAGTGCATGAAGGATTGTCTGGAGAGCTGAGGTCGGCACAGTTCGTCTGTGACAAATGACTGGCACGGGACGCTGCAGCTGCTCTTTATCCAGCCGTTTCAACAATGTTCCAACATTGTCCCTGGAGTGGGATGTACAAGGGCGAGGGACGAGTCACTGGCGCGTGCGGTGGGGCGGGGGTGGGGGGTGGGGGTGGATGTGTGTGAATTGGGAGCCTCATGACGCGTCATTACCAGGAGGAAAGTAGAGGAGAGGAAATGGGGTTGTGCGTGTGAAGGGTTAGCGGGCCTGGTGTGGATACAGCACTATTCTTTGGATGCCTGGATCCTGGCGCAGTAGGTGTGTGAGACAGCCTGGTGAGATTTTCTGTATAGATTTAGTGCACCTTTCCGCCTGCCCCAAACCTCACCCTACCTCCCTGTTCCTTTACGTAACTTCTAGTTTGTCATGATGGAGCATGTAAATCGAGACTCATGCACGTACGCACAAACATACGCTCTCTCTCTCTCTCTCTCTCTCTCTCTCTCTCTCTCTCTCTCTCTCTCTCTCTCTCTCTTTCACACACACATTCACACACACATATATACACACACATACACACACACATACACACGCACACACACTCACTAACACACACATGCATACACACACACACACACACACACACACACACACACACAACACACACACACACTCACACACACACACACTTACACACACACACACACTCACACATACACTTACACACACACACACGCGCACGCGTACACACCACACACACACACACACACACACACACACACACACACACACACACACACACACACACACACACGAGTTATATTTAAAAAAAATAACGCATTACCTTTATTCCAAGAGACAAGAAAGCTTGAATTATTCGATCATGAAACAGGAAAGGTTTGTAATCTGCCATGGTGCCAGACATGGTCATTGGTCTGGCTTTTCCTGTATGACACGCAGAGAAGTCAAGATGTCTGCAGCACATAGACTGGAACCTGTGTTGGATTCTTTGCTCGATATCCAGCAGTCAGAGTTCCCCGCTCCAGATCACCCCTGATCAGTTTAGCGTTCCCTGTCGGCCTGTTACTGACTCACCACACACGCTTCTTATGTATTCCAACCGCTTTTTTACACCCTTCACCTGGGTATTCTCTGTCGGCCAGTTTAGAATTCGATTTTCCTTTTTCTTTCTTTTTTGTTGTTGATTTTTTTTCCTCCATTCAACAACACCCAGATCTTCGAGCCATGTATCACAGCTCCTCCCTCTCCAGCACTCCAACCACTCTACTCCCCCTCCCTTCCTCCAGTTCGTTCTTCTGTTTTACTTTTTTTTTTTTTCCTTCAAATGTGCTGCTTTGATTACAAAGTAAAGCATTTTCAGTTTGAGGAAGCCGTAGCTATGACTCGATGTGTTACACAGTTATGCCTCCAGGTAATCTGTTTCTTAACATGCAGTCTGTTTCTTAACATGTAATCTGTTTCTTAACACGTATCCAACCACGGTTCCCAGTCCACGACCATCAATCCCAAAGTAGACATTGGACAGACAGACCGAGACAAACAAATACTAGACTGGAAGAAACATCAAGCATCATTACGACTAGAAAAAGCAAACGGAGCACAAGTCCATCATTAGAAGAATGAGAGCATAATACCGAATAGTTTTCAGCTTGCACCATGTTTAATGTCCAAAAATCCCATATGCTCCTGTAAATACATCGTATACTGGATAGTTCATAATACCGAATAGTTTTCAGCTTGTACCATGTTTAATGTCCAAAAATC
>CM065728.1:56141583-56144083 GCA_033310375.1 Conus canariensis
GGTTGGTTTATTTTTTCTTGGATGTGAAATGCAGTCTCTTTCAAACTCTACATAATATAACTCATCATGATTGATACTTGACAGGACATTTACCACTGCACATGATAAAATGACTGTTCTCTAGTGGATGGACGAAATTGCACATTATGCTGTTAGATTCGGAAATGAAAAGAAGGAAAAGAAAAGAGCTGACGTTGTTCTATAACTGATAAAAAGAGGTTAAGGATTCTGGCCTGCCTCGCTGCCAGACTTGGTCATTTGTCTGGCGTTCCCTGTATGACACGCAGAGAAGTCAAGATGTCTGTAGCACGTAGTCTGGAACCTGTGGTGGAGTGTTCGCTCGATATCTAGCTGTCAGAGTTCCCCGCTCCAAATCACCCCTGGTCAGTTTAGCGTTCCCTGTCGGCCTATTACTGACTCACCACACACGCTATTTATGTATTCCAACCGCTTTTTTTATTATTCCTTTCAACTGGGTACTCTCTGTTGGCCTGTTTCTTATTTTATTTTATTTCATTCTTTTCTTCTTTATTTCGATTCCCAATCGCCACTCCCCATCCCTGAACTTGCTTTGTGCATTCAACAATACCCAGATCTTCGAACCGTGTATTATTCACACACACACACACACACACACACACACACACACACACACACACACACACACACACACACACACACACACACGCACGCACGCACGCACACACACGCACACATACACGCAAACACACAAGCACACGTATTATGATACGTCTACCGAGATTTCATCCAACCAATGGGAAGCTTTTCCAATAGACCTTGTATTAAGAAAAATGCCTGATCTTCCAGTTTATTATTCCAGACAAATATCTTCCCTTATAATTCGATTAAAACTAAATGCTTTGAAAACAAAGTTTAGTAAGAATACTAACTGTATTTGTGGTAAAGAGATAACACTGAACCACATTTTGTTCAATTGTCACAAGTTGACTACTTTCTTACCAACATCATTACGATCCAATACTTTTTCTGAAAAAAAATTGCAAGATCTACTTTCGAATCATTCTCTGCTGAGCGAAATTGCTGAATACTTAATACATAGTCCGATTGGGTTTTTATTTAGATAGTCTTGAGCTAACTCACTTTGTTTAAGATAGTGAAGGATTTTTGTTTTCTTGCTATATGTTAGTTTTTTTTCCCCCACTAATTGTTCTATTTAAGATTATTGATATGTTTATTGTTCAGTTTAGACACATATACAGATACATACACGTACACACTCACATACAAAGGCCTACATTCATGCTTACACAACACACAGGCTTATTCATTTCATCATTCAGTCAGTCAGTCACTCTCTTCTTTCATTCACGTCTAATATCACTCAAAGTGAACAGACGTTAAACAGAAGTACGAACGAACGAACACACACACACACACACACACACACACACACACACACACACACACACACACACACACACACGACCACTGCATCCCCCCCCCCCCCCTGTCTCCCTCGCTCCCCTCTCCTCCCCCTCCCCCCCCCCCCTCCAACCCATCTCCCTCACCTTCTCCTGCTTTACATTTTTAGTAAAGCGCTGCATTGAATGCGGCGTTTTCGTTTACAGTAGGCCGTAGTTTTGACTCGTGTGTAAGACGGTTACGCTTTCTACCTGTCTGTTTCTTAACACGTATCCTACCATGGTTTCCTGTCCAAGAACATCAGCCTAGGGATACTGTGGATGGTGGACATCAAATGGGCAGACAGAGCTTTTCAAACGGGGAGCGAAAGGGGTTTACAACAACAAAGAAACTATACAACCTCTACTTGTCCTCTCGTGTTCACAACATTTATTTATCAAGTTATCTGTCAAATGGTTGATTGATTGTTTTGTTCCTTCATTGATTTGTTTATCAATTCATTTACTTTTGATTCGTGTTAGTTCATTGATTTGTCTAATCATGTATTTACTTTCTTATCTGTCTAAGCATTTATTTGTGTGATTGTTTGATTATATGCTCATTTATCATCTGTTCACAGTGCGAAATGAATGTGAAACGAATGAGGAGGAAGGAAAGGAGGAGAAACATTTCCGATGGACAATAAAGTTGATTGAATTGAACTGAATTGAATTAAATTGATTGAATTGAAGGACAAGGGGGATGGGGCAAGAGGAGGAGGAACAGAAATAGTAAACGGAATAGAAAAAAGGATAGGGAGATATAAAGAAGGGGAAGAAGAGGAAGCCAGTAATTTTTGTGCAATGAGAGAAAGTTAGAGAGTAACTAAACACCAACATTTGCACTGTCAGTGCCGCCGATAAAAGATACCCCCCACCCCCCCACCCCCCCTCAGTTGAGAGAGAAAGAGAGAGAAGCGGGAGGCAGACAGACAGACAAGGGGTGGGGGTGGGATAGAGAGACAGACAGACAGACAGATAGAAAGATAGACAAGAGAAGTGCAGCAAAGTCTGAACCTGTAGACAGGATATTTATACATAGACGTATCAGTCTGTGC
>CM065728.1:56149083-56151583 GCA_033310375.1 Conus canariensis
CCCTGAGGCATACCGTACCTAAGAGGAGAACTGTCTGTGTATCTGCCCAGTATCTGCCCTATACACACACTGTCTGAGTTCGTCCAGTCAAGTAAGAGATAATCCAGTCGAGAGCTGTGTCTTTGAATCCGAAGGAAGTTTGAAGCCGTGAGAACAAAATATTATGATCGATCGTGTCAAATGCTGCGGAGAGGTCTAACATCGCTAATAAGGAAACATTCCCATCGTCAAGCCCGCAGAGGAGGTCATTGACTATACGGAGGAGTGCTGTCTCACAGCTATGGCCTTGTCTGTAAGCAGACTGATGAGGATTCAAAAGGTGATTCTTTTCGAGATGTTCTAGAATTTGTTCCAAAACAATCTTTTCCAACAATTTTGATAGATATGACAAATTTGATACAGGCTGATAATTCTTTAAAACATTTTAGGTGATTCTTTTCGAGATGTTCTAGAATTTGTTCCAAAACAATCTTTTCCAACAATTTTGATAGATATGACAAATTTGATACAGGCTGATAATTCTTTAAAACATTTTTATCTAATGAAAGTTTCTTAATCAATGGACGTACCACTGCGGACCGGAAGATTTCAGGAACGTGACCAGAGGACAAAGAGGTATTGATAACGTGAGTAAGATGGGGTAGAACGTCATCAATGCACTGAAAGAGCAAGTGAGTAGGAATGGCATCAAGTTCACATGATTTAGGGCTGCATCGCAAAGAAAGTTTTTTGACATAGTCTTGACTAACAGGGCTAAAACAAGCCAAAGGAGGTCCACAGTAAACTTTGCAGAGAATGTACAGAGAATGTACAGGTACAGTAGAATCTAGCTTTTCACGAATAGTGTCAATTTTGCCATTGGAAAACTATTTCTGAGGGAGCTCTTGAATTTGGAAGATGGTGGGAAGGGGGAGTAGCTGACTTTGCCTAGGAGACTATTTGTGACATTAAATAGTTGCTTGGCCGTATTACAGGCCAATATCTTTGAAGAATAGAACAAAGTTTTTGCTTGATGAACAATGTCAGTAACATGATTTCTCGCAGTTTGATATATTTCCCTGTGCACAGTCAGTCCCGTGGCGCGCCATCGCCTCTCAGCCCCCCTCCTCTCCTGCTTGGCCTCCGACAACTCGGGACCCACTGTGCTGTGCCACTGACACAGTGAGCAATCAGAGATCAAGCGCCTGCTCACTGGAGCATGCTTATCAAGCGTGGCACGGAGGGCAGAGGTCAGCTGACAGGCCGATGGCTCGCTCGGTATGGCCGTGGTCAGATCAGATTTGAAAGCCTCTATAACGATAGCAGAAATTTTCCTAACTTCCTTGTAAGTCTTTGGAACGGCGGGCCTAATGATATCTAATTCACACTTCACAGCATAATGATCCGATATATACATAGAAAGAGACTTGCGCACATTACGAGACACATAAGATGTACTGAGTGAAAGAGACAGACAGACCAGATCGATAGATAGATACTAGACAAACAGACAGACAGAGAGTCAGACAGACGGGCAGATATCGAAAACTATTTGAAGTGTATATAAAGTAGCCTTTTATTTTTACATCTGATTCCTCCATATTTTGATGGTAACTGCTGGTTTGTAGTTCAAACATGCAGTACGATAATAGATATCTCTAGTCCCCATTCCCTTATGAATGCTATTTTCATCAATGGATCCGGGCTACAAATTAGATCTGCGACCAGATCCTGCAAGTTTGTAGATATCAACCACATCTCTAATAGGCCTAGTTTTGTTTGTTTGTTTGTTTGTTTTTTGTTAAGATCCATGCGGAGTTTCTTAAGAAACTGGCAAAGAAGTATATAAAAAAAACTAATGTCTCTCGCAGTTTTAAAATCAAACAAACAAAATCATATCCGCCTTTTTTATGTAAGCTTACTTTCCATAGCTTTCCACGAAGTCATGTTTTAAAAGTTCCGTGATTTTTGTGTAACGTTGCTATCAGAGACAGAAATAAACTGACAAATGCAGACGATTGCGTAGCCCCTCTAGCGAAGACAATAGTACCTGTTCGGTAGGCCAGTGAGTGTGCCAGCAGGTGCACTGGCTCTTTGGATGACAGTTGTCAGCTCCTTTGTGCCGGTTACCACACTCACATGTACAGACAAGACTCTTGCCAGGCACTGATCAGCGGTAGATCGGAAAGATTAGCCTTTATAAGGGCCATCAGACAGAGTAAGCGGGGGTAGATCTTATTTACAGGATGCAGAGGTGTGGCGAGAGAGAGAGAGAGGAGAGAGAGAGAGAGAGAGAGAGAGAGAGAGTGTGTGTGTGTGTGTGTGTGTGTGTCTACACACACACACACACACACACACACACACACACAGCACGCACGCACGCACGCACGCACGCACGCACGCACGCACGCACGCACGCACACGCACGCACGCACGCACGCACACACACACACACACACACACACACACACACACACACACACACACTATCTAATTGTTTATTCATTCATCTCCTCTCTCT
>CM065728.1:56159083-56176583 GCA_033310375.1 Conus canariensis
TTATGTACTGCATGCATAACTGTATTGTTTACGCTTGAACCGATGAACTTGATAAGTGCGCCGGTGTCGGTAGGTGTGTGTGTGTGTGTGTGTGTGTGTGTGTGTGTGTGTGTGTGTGTGTGTGTGTGTGTGTGTGTGAACACATGTTAGTGCGAGTGTTTGAGTGTGTGCTGAGCGCAATGAGTTGATCCCAAGAATTGCGCTATATAAAATCCATACATTATTATTATTATTATTATTATTATTATTATTATTATTTAACCATGTCATGTGATGGACCCTTAGCAAAAGAAAGAGAAAAAAAAGAATGTCGCAGTACAAATTGACATGTTGGTACAAAATGTCGTCTGGTGACATTTTGCACCAACGTTGTGGTACAAAAAGTCACCCTCGGTACAAAATGTCACCCCCGCCACGTGAGTAAAACTTTATACCAACAGTTACATACTGACGGCCACGTTATTGCCGTATGTGAATACATCGTCTTGCCGTGGTCTTGTCTGACCTATCACTGTTGCGTGATATAGGCTTACAAGGAACATCAGCATCTGCGAATTTCAAAGATAGCGGTGATGCCTTCTGATGGTGGTGGAAATGGTGTTGGTAGTGGTGGTGTAAGACATCAAACTCTAGTCTTTGCCTTACCTGACGAGGCACCAGCCGATGGAATCGGCTACTTCTGTCTCTGGAGACACTTAGATTCTACCACTAATTTTAAAACAAGGCTTAAAAAACTCGTCCCTTTGGTGATAAGTAGTGTGTGTAGGCCATACATTTCTCTCTCTCTCTCTCTCTCTCTCTCTCTCTCTCTCTCTCTCTCTCTCTCTCTCTCTCTCTCTCTCTGACCAAAGATCGTAGGGCGTATTATCTTTGCGCTCTCTCTCTCTCTCTCTCTCTCTCTCTCTCTCTCTCACACACACACACCACACACACACACACACACACACACACACACACACACACACACACACACACACATACGCGTGCACGCGCGCGCTGCGCTGGCACATGTGTCGGTTAAACACGGCTGTTTTCATAGCCCACAATAATTTTTATTGTTCATTAATGAATTGGCTGTTGAACCGTCATGAAAACGAAAAGGCGCGCGATTGTTAAAGAGGCTTGTTTGCTTAGTCCACAATCATTCTCATTTGTTATTAATGAATTGGCTGTTGAACTGGAAAACTCGGAATACGATTAGAAGCTGTAGAGTTATTTCTGTTGCTTTTTGCCGATGACGTAATCTTCCTTTCTAATACAGTTGTGTGACTACAACATCATCTAAAGATGTAAAACTGGAAGCAGAGCGGTTGTATCTTATGATTAATAAAGGCATTTCTATTTTAATCGTATTTCCAAAGGTGGACAAATGTTGGTTTATAAAAAAAAATAGCAGTATGGTGGTACTGCAGAAAAGGTATGATAATATGCAATTTAATTTCAAAATAGAATTAATTTTGACCACAGCTTGGACTGCCATGTGCAGTTTGTGAGAGGGCAAGGGGGTGGGAGGAAGAAAAAGGGAAAGGGAGGGGAGGGGGGGCAGCCAAAATTACTTTTTTTTGGCTCACACACACACACACACACACACACACCACGCACGCACGCACGCACGCACGCACGCACGCACGCACCACACACACACACACACACACACACACACACATCTATCTATTTATCTATGTATTTCCTGGTCTTACCCCATCCTTTATCACACAACACACACACACACACACACACACACACACACACACACACACACGCATATATATACATATATATATATATATATATAGTGTGTGTGTGTGTGTGTATATATATATATATACATGTGTATATATATATATATATATATATATATATATGTATGTATATGTATGTATGTATATGGGGGAGGAGTTACATGGGGTACATGTACATGAACATGTACATGGGGTACGCATTTCACCAAACAAGAATTGAACGTCCATTAAAAAGGCAGGAGCGTCCTGTGTTGGGCTGCTGTAACTTCAGTCAGAACAAAACAAAAAAACAAACCAACCAAAAAAACCACCCCACAGTGTGGCACGTCTGTGTGCTGCTAGCACCAGTGCTAACCACTCTGAGGAGACTGGCTTGGAAACGAGACCTAACAATCTTCCAGCAGACTGCAAAGTCTGCAAAAAGTAATGACTTTAGTTGAGACTCTTCAGTTGCCGACCCCCCCCCCCCCCCCCTCCCTCCCCGACCTACTTGGGCTGAAACTTTGCACACTTATCAGTAGTCACAAGGTGGCAGTGTATGCAGAAGACACATTGTTCTGGCGGGAGGCCACGTGGAATAACGTACAGAGCAGCTTACTGGATGGGGGCACTTGGCAGACTGCTAGGATGGGATCGGAAATGAGAGAAGGAGAGTGGCGCCGGTCACTGTCGGAACATTTCTCATCGTTCTTTACTCATGGACAGAGGTACATGCAATTGTCTCTCTTCTTACAGAGACGCTGCAACCAAAGACGAGCAAGAATGCCGCTTCGTTTTGTCTTGCGCTGTTTTTCTTTTTTTTTTTTTTTTTTCTGACATGTCTGAGGCACCAATTTCTTTTTCCTCTGATAATGATTATGATTCGTTGCTATCAACTATGGCTGCTTTGGCTGGTTCATGCTATGTGATCTAATTGTCTTGTTTATATTTAAATTTTGATTTGATACAATATGGCATTTTTTCAATAGAACGAAGCAGCGCACAACTATAGATGTCCACTCCTAGCAAAGCTGCGGTGGAAATTTTGGTTGCCAGTGTGTGTGAGTGTGTGTAAGTGTGTAAGTGTATGTGAGTAAGTATGTGTGTGTGTGTGTGTGTGCGTGTGTGTGTGTGAGAGAGAGAGAGAGAGAGAGAGAGAGAGAGAGAGTGTGTGTGTGTGTGTGTGTGTGTGCGTGTGTGTGTGTGTGTGTGTGTGTGTGTGTGTGGTGTGTGTGTGTGTGTGTGTGTGTTCAGAAAGCTTGTAGAAACGAAATTATTTGGGTGCACGGGAACTTTGCGTAAGTCTCTCTCTCTCTCTCTCTCTCTCTCTCTCTCTCTCTCTCTCTCTCTCTCTCTCTCTCTCTCTCTCTCTCTCCACACGAAAAACACACAGATACACATGAACACGCGACCACACATGCACACACACAAACACATACACACACGCGCGCGCGCGCACGCACACACGCGCGCAGGTACGAACGCACACACACGCAGAGCGAGAGAGAGAGAGAGAGAGAGAGACAGAGGGAGAATATTAAGGCTAAACTGATTTCTGTCAGCCAAATCGAAAACAATGAAAACAGATGAGCTGAGTGCACACAATCAAAGAAAAATATTAAAAGTTCATGATTACTCCCCTTCCCCATTTCTCTCCTGCATTCTTCTGTCAGTTCCACCAGACACTTTTCCGTCCCCTCTCACCTCATCAACCCCCCCCCCCCCCACCGCACCCCCCCCCCCCCCTTCCCGCTATTTCCTTAAGGCATACACGAAAAAGGATGTCAACAAATCATGCTGTGAAAATCTCTCTGTTTTCAGTGTGCAAACCGAGAAGAGAATTTCTCCACTGAGACCTCGGTATGACACTGGCCGTAGGCGAAGTCGGAGGTTGGTGTGACTCAAGGAATCTGTCACGTGCCCATTCACGTGATCCAAGGAAGAGGAAATAGGATGCTGGCCAAAACTTCTCATTGTCAGAAGGCTCTCTAGGTTACACATTTTCATCTGTCCATGGAAGGCAAGTCCCTGGGGGATTCAAACACAAGACTGAAGAGCTTACAAAGCAAATTGGTGGGAAGCGTTTATTTTTCAAATGCAGGATGATGATTCTTGTTCCACATGACCATTCTAGCAGACGTATATCATGTACCACTCACATTGAAACACATTCTTTTAGAGCGTTGGGACTTGCATGATGTGAGACATAAACACTGTACAGCAGACTCCATGAAAACCTCGTTCAGAGATGTTCCACCTTGTGTGATCTTTGCATTCTGAAAGAGATCAACATTTTTCATCCGATCTAAGATTTTACAATGCTGAACAATTAAGTAGTGGGGGAAAACAAGTGCAGGCTTACAATTCTTCAGTCATTATAGTAATGACTTGGCAAAGATTTGAATTTTTAGAAAAGAAAAAAAAAAAAAAATGGATGAAGAAAATGGGGGGAATATATTATAAATATGAGAAACCCTTCACTAGCCGCCTGAGGAAACCACCGCAATCCCTCTCGAAGGCACATCTATTTGTATTGCCTGCTCCTAGGCCTTTCGTCCGCTGGATCTAAGATTTTACGAGAGAGGGATTTTTAACAAAATGTCCGTTTTTTTTTTGTTTTTTTTTTCAGAAGGTGTATGCTAAGGGGTTGTGTTGATGACTTTCTTTGAAATGACTTGTGAGTTGACTTCAACGCGGTGTCAGCCCTGATATAGCCCTTTGCCGTCGGCTAGACTATGAGCAACACTACTTTACCAATATAAATGTTCCGGAAGGTAACGCCAGTGCTTCCATTGGAAACAGACTTACCTTTTCTTGGTTAATGGATCAACCAAATAGATATACAGAGACTCAAATATCTGATTTAATTAAAATGCACGCCAGTGTCACGGTCAGGTTATCCACAGTCTTCACTGTACGCGCACTATTTCACACCCCCTTTTTTGGCATTTTCTCTCTCTTCGATTGAACTGCTAGGCTGACAGATGGGACAAATTGCTTGGGCGTGCCCAACAGTGGCGTCTTTTCTTTTTTTTTTTATTGAACAATTTTTCGTTTTTTTACAAGACACATACAAAGCACAAATATGCACATATGAATAGAAAGAATAACCATGAAAGTAGAGGTAATAGTTAGTAAAGGAATCTATTCCAGAAACAACATTGGACACATCACTTTGGTAATCAAGCATAGGTTCAACAATACTGTTAATAATAGTATTCAGCAACTAGTAGCGACTAAATCAGTAAATGTTATCATCATTCCTATGGGCAAAGTTGATTTATAACACTAGTTTACATAGGCATTATATTGATACAATGAGCAATGTATAGTAGTTCCAATATTTATGACTTCAAAAAGAAATATAGACATTGATACATCGGACATTCACCCTGTCATTCTTTCTAATAATGACACCAAGTGACCTTTATGATGAGTGCACACACACATACACACACACATACATACATACAAATACAGACACACACACACACACACACACACACACACACACACACACACACACCACACACACATTGTGTATATAACCACTACATAAACACCAGCAAGTGGTGTAAGGAAAGCAGTGTGAATCTAATGTGGCATGGGTCATTGGGGCAGGAGAAGGATAACATTCCACTGTAAAGCACTCAAATTCCTTTACCAAAGTATATAAAACAGCCCAGTCTCACAGTTGTAAACAACCTGAGAAAAGGTAAGTTATACACTTCCATACATATAGGTGCTCACACATCACAAAGGAAGTTAAGGTATAATAGGGTAATAGGGCAACCAATTTTCCTCAAATTGTCCTATACTATGATCAAGAAAAGCCAAATATTTTTCATGTTTGAATCTGTGTCCTAATACTGTGAGAAAGACATGTAGGTCAGGAGGGGAATTTTGTAATTTGCATTTGTAAATGTAAAACTTGGCAAAGAGCAGAACAAAATCAATGGCTTTATCCATTTTCACATGCTGTTTGGTACCAAACAAAACCAACTCTTTGTCAATAATGAAGTTGTCACAGTGCTGACATTTATTTTTTAATAGACTTTGCAGATTTCTCCAGAACCTCTGTACAATAATGCAGTCAAAAAGCATATGATCAATGGTCTGCTCATCCTCTTCACAGAAGTTACAGATAGGGGATTCAATAATTTTACACAGAAATAAATACCTCTGTGTTGGGAGCAATCTGTGCAAAAGTCTGCATTGAAACCATCTAAGCTGCATATCTGTAGAAGCCTTATAGCAATGAGAGAAGATGGTTTTCCAATTAAGGTTTTCAAAAAGATTATTCCATTTATGGATAGCTGTTGGGAGGGCATTATTTCCATTTAGAATGTTTTGAACAGATTTGTTACCTCTTTTAATATAAAACCAGGCTTTTGGGTCTCGGGGCTTGTATCTGGAAGTTAAAGATATCTGGAGTTTTTGAAAATAGGTACGAATTGCGTTTAAAATGCCTTCATATAAGAGAAAATTGGTGTTAATACCTTGATATTTTTGCAAGAATTCTTGGTATGTCATCCAATTGCCATTTTCATTCAACAGTTGTTTCACAAAGAAAATACCATAATCACTCCATTCTTGTACAAAAATAACCCTTCTGTCCCTCAAAATATTGATATTGTAATGAATATATTCAACCATAAAATCATGCACAGAGATGGGACAGCATCTGGAACATAATTTCTTATAGTGCTTCAAAACATCTTTCCAGAATGGGTTATTAATGACATTCATAACAACATTTGAAAATTCAGCTCCAAGATTACCTATAATGCCCAGGTCAGGGTACATATTAATAGTAAACTCCCTCCAATCAGACTCACACATTAGTCTTCTCAACCAACTTATTTTCATAGCAGAGATAAAATTTCTAACATTCAACATTCTGAGTCCCCCCTCGCAGTACTGTTTTTGAACAACAGATTTTGTTATTCTGCTTCTCTTACCATTCCATAAAAATGTGTAAAATTCCTTTTCTAATGCATCAATGAAATCCTCTGGAGGGTCTGGTAAATTAATTAATAGATGGACAATTTTACTAAATACCAAAGTTTTAATCACTATAATTTTACCAAAAGGGGTGATATTTCTTTTCCTCCAAAGAGCGAGAACCCTTCTTATCTCAAAAAGTTTTTCTTCATAATTAATTCGTACAATGGTATCAATGTTAGTGGAAAATTTAATGCCAAGAATTTTGAAAGTTCCAGGATCCCAGACAAAATTTTTATCCCTCATGTATCTAATTGGAGAGTTCTTTCTACTCCCCAACCACACAACTTGGGATTTGCCAAAATTAATTTTCAAACCAGAAATTCGTGCAAATTTAATGAGGATAGATACTGCCTCGTTAAATGATCTTTCTGAACCATCCAAACACAAGCTAGTGTCGTCGGCAAATTGCGATAAGAGAATATCTTTGTTATTAATTGTAATTCCTTTAATAAGTTCATTGGAGCGAATCATCAGTGATAAGATCTCTGCACAAATTAGATATAAATAAGGAGAGAGTGGATCTCCTTGTCTGACCCCTCTCTCTATTGAGAACCATGAGGAGTACTGACCATTTACAGAAATACAAGTAGAAGTCTGGGTGTAGAATGTTTTAATCCATTTAATGATGTCTGGTCCAAACTTAAAGAATTTCAAACATTTATGTAGGAATGACCAAGACACACTGTCAAACGCCTTCTCAAAGTCGATTAGAAGGAACATTCCTGGAATATTTTCTTTTTCAGTATACAAAAGCACATCATATATCAATCTAATATTCTCCCCTATATATCTTCCCTTTAGAAATCCTTTTTGACTTTCGTGTATGATGTATGGAAGCATAGTCTTAAGGCGATTAGCTATGCAGGCAGATGCAACTTTGTAAGTGGTGTTCAATAAGGAGATGGGTCGCCAGTTTTTAATGAATCTTTTTGGTTTAGCATCTTTGGGAATACATGTTATTATTCCTTGTCGCTGGGTAATAGATAGCTGACCTTTGGAGAATCCCTCGTTAACTGAGCGCACAAGGTAAACACCAATATCAACGAAGAAAAATTTTAGGAATTCTGCGGTAAACCCATCAGGCCCAGGGCTTTTATAATTTTTCATGTTTTTTAAAGCAATGGCAGCCTCTTCAAGTGTAATTGAACCCTCTATTGATTCACTCTCTGTATCAGACAACACTGGTGCACCCGGAAATTCATCCGAGATGTTGATATCTGCCACATCTCTAAAGCTATATAGATTTTCGTAAAAATGTTTAGTTTCAGAAAGAATGCTATTTTGGTCTGAAATGACTGACCCATCTTCTCTCTCTAAGAAAGGGATTGGTTTATCAACAAAATTTCGATTTTCAAGATTACAGAAATACTTGTTAATCTTTTCGCCTTGGTTCAACCAGCGGACCCTTGAACGCACTGCCACACCTTGGATTCTATGATCCCTGATTTCTTGTAGTTCCGTTTTTAAATATTCTAGTTTAGGAATGTCTTGTTCGTATAGATTTCGTTCAATATTTTTAATGTTTGCTTCAAGCTCCTGTTCTTTCTTTAATTCCATATTTTTTTTATGTGAACTGTATGAGATTGTTTTGCCCCTGATTTCAAGCAATAGAGTTTCATAAAAAAGTTGATCATCAATTTGGAATGACAAGTTCTCATTCTTTATATTGTCAATGTTATCCAAGTTGTAAACGGGTAATGCATATTGTTTTTTTACCTCGCTTATTACTTTTTTAATTTCAGAAATGTATTGTTTGTCTTTTAATAAACTGTTATTAAATTTCCAGAAAGGACGGTCCCGTTTGAACTGTTCTTTTTTTAAAATTAATGTAACAAGAGAATGATCAGACCTATAACCTGGATCTATGCGAACATCATTAACTTCTGACAATATTTCCTCGGTGATCATGAAATAATCAAGTCTTGCTTGTTTAAAAGAGTTGAATTTCCGCCATGTATATTCTCTTTTGTCTGGATACATATCTCTGTAAACATCAAATAGATTGTATTTTGTCATTATATCCTTTATTTTTTCACGAGTTCTTGGACGATTCCTGACACTGGTGTAATTTCGAGCATCTATATCCCTGTTCATTGCACAGTTCCAGTCTCCATTAATTATAACGTGTTGGTTGCCAATGCGTTCAATGTGTTCGCACACTCTATCAAAGAATTCAGGGTTATCACCACCACTGGGCCCATATAGGTTCACTAGAGTAAATATTTTTTTCAAAAACTCAATATTCATTATAATGTAACATCCATTCCTATCTCGAATAACATCAAGCAACTTGTACTCAAAATTGCTATTAAAGAGCACAGCTACTCCATTTTTGTTTGTTTCTGTGCCACACAACCATACATTATAACCCCAGCTGGCTCTTATAAAGCTCTCAGAATCTTCTTTTAGGTGAGTCTCCTGAAGACAATATATGTGGGACTCTTTTCTTCTAAGAAAATCAAAAACATCTCTTCGTTTTTTTGAGTTATTGAGCCCATTACAGTTTAATGAGCAAATTTTAAACGAATGATTCTGAGCCATCATGTTTTACAAGACAACAACAAAAAACTTGTTAACGGGATAAACAGATCAATTATCTTCCTAGAAATTTGGGAAAGAGAGTGTAAAAAACTAACCAGAGTCAGAACTACACACTGTAAAAAAAAGTGCATTTTTCCATTTGCTTATATATGAGCTAACACTTGTGACAATTGTCCGGAATAACAAGCATCCCAGACCTGTCCCAGTTATCATTTTTTTGCAGATGCACAGTAAAAACAAATTTGACCCAGTTTCGGTCTCAATCACAAGCACACCACATATCACATACACGGCAAACATGAATGACAAATTACAAAACATTAACTTGAAAACAACAATATAAGCACTAACCTGTTATACAAAGGCCCACCGCCATTACTCCAACACGAATAAGTACAAGTGGGTATAATTAGAATGAACAGAAAACGTAAGTTTCTTCTCCAAAGCCTTAAAGTAAAACATCGGAATTGTCACGCTACGCTGGTGACTATTTTTGGTACACAAGTCACGTGATCAAAACACGAACTTGTTTTATCATAAACGCAAAGAGAAATAATGGGAACAAAACCGAGCAGAAAGGCACACAGGGCGACGCCTACCTGACGTCCATTTGTAGTTAATTTATTCGCTTAGGAAAATTTTTATAAACATGAGGTAATGAAAAGAATTCACACAACATACAAACCACAGGATTACTCCCTTGACCCTATCTGTCAAGTCTGGCCTTGACCCCTACTCTACACAATGTCGACCATAGACTTAGCCACAGAACAACACAAGATATTTTATGAACGGGCAAAAGACTCTACAAACTTAAAGACAACAACATGAAACCAGTTCCATTGTACTCAAATCAGTCAGTGAAATGCACTACAGAGGTCATCCATAATCATACTGATCTATTGGAATAACGGACGACATTGACATGTGCGTATCACTGAAAGCAGACGCACATGTAAACAGACGACATCCTGTGACATATCGGACACAGTCTTGGCCTAGGCCAAACGTAACTGTGTAACATCGGAGAGGGTTTTAACATTAATAATCCTACCGTTAACCGACTTCATTATCACCTTTCCGTTTTTTGTCCACGCCTGCTGACAAACCGACGTCTCATTTTTGACTGCACAAAGTAACTGGTAAGTTCGGGGAGTCAGATCCTCCACTATAGTTATCTTTGTGCCTTTCAAGTTCTTACGAGCGTATAGCACAGAGTCTCGAACACGACGCGAAATAAACCTGACAATAATTCCGCGACCCGAGGCTTTCGGAACACTGTTTTTTCCAGCTTTAAGCCTTTCCTGTTTCGGGCCCACCCGATGCACAGCTTCTATGTCCTCTCTCCTTACCTTGATTTTGAGTTTGTCACAGATGAGAGAGAGAACCTTCTCCTCGCACTGTAGGCCCGTTTCCTCAGCCCCGTTCTCGTCTTCCTTCACCCCAAAGATGCGGAGATTGTTCCTGCGGGAATAAGCAGAAAGATCCTCTGCACGGCGGTCTGCAAGTTCGGCAAGATGCCGCACTTCCGCCAGCTGGGTCGACATCTGCTGTTCCCTCTTCCTGCTGTCCTCGATCTCTTTTCTCAGTCGATCGTTCTCCGCCTGGACCGAGAAAAGTGCAGCTCTCAGCTCCTCCACAGTCTGTGTCAGCTTCGCAATGTCCGCCCCGTTGGCACATAGTTTCAGCATAAGATCCGCGTTTGAAATTTCTTGCTGGTGCGCAACCTCGTGTACAGGGGAGAAAACTGCATCGGGAGCTTCAGATGTCAACAGGGGCGAGTCGTTTCCCCTGGTAATACTGTCGTCCATGTTTTCCTCCTGCGGTTTGTAAACAAACTTAGACAGAATCTCCTTAGTAGCTGATGGAGTGCTCATAGCCTTTGGTTTCTTGGGCGTAAAGTTGGATTGTTCACCATCACCACTTTGCACACTAGAGTTAGTCGCTGAGCTGGATCCTGTCTCTACACCACCTCGTCCACGCTGTTTACGTTTTCGATACCGCTTGTGGCCGACCATTTCCAGTCCGATTTCTGCCATTCATTCTCACTCTGGTTTCACATAATCGGCGAAAGCAAGTATTCCAAACTTTCGTGTGGAGGTAGGCAGCGGTCGCACTGTTAATTCTGCTGCATTTTGGTCAGCTAGTCTCGCGATAATTAACTAAAACAGTTAATTATATACGCCGCTTTCAAAAAGACGTCTGCTCCGGACGGTTAACAGTGCTCACCCCAGTGGCGTCTTTTCAGTATAACGGCGGGGGTCAATCAAGTTGAACACGAGCTCTAACACAGACTGCCTCCCTTGCAGATTTCTGAGGATCAACTATTGGCCTCCACCTTCTTCACCTCACTCCCCCTCCTCCTCCCTCCTTCATCCCTCGCATGTTCCGCCATCGTACTCTCCTCACAAGGCATTGTTTTAAGAAACAATGATATTTCAGGTCAGGATTTCATGATTTTACAAGGCTAGTTGTAGGAAGCATGGCTAGTGGCCACGCACAGACAGACAGACAGACAGGCAGACACACACACACACACACCACACACACACACACACACACACACACACACACACACACTCGCACATACATACACGCATATGCACGCTCATGCACACACATACCTCTCTGTCTCTGTCTCTCTGTCTCTGACTGTCTGTCTGTCTCTCTCTGTGTCTCTCTTAAAGATTTATATGCCTATGAAACTGTGCAAAAGAACACATTGTTATGCTTATCAGATAAAAAGAAAAAAAAGACAAGACATCCATAATGCGCGTTTGCAATCCCCGTGCTGACGATCAGCTTGAAAGAAAAGTGAAAGGTGACTTGCTTGCATGAAGCGGTTATTGCTGTTGGCTCACGGTTATGTCTGGAAATCAATCTCGCCCTATAATGAAAGCTTAGGACTGTCACACACACACACACACACACACACACACACACACACACACACACACACACACACACACACTCTCTCTCTCTCTCTCTCTCTCTCTCTCTCTCTCTCTCTCTGTGTGTGTGTGTGTGTGTGTGTGTGTGTGTCTTTGTGTGTGTGTGTGTCTCTCTCTCCCTCTTTCTGTCTCTTACTCTCTCTCTCTCTCTCTCTCTCTCTGTATCTTACCCCCCTCTTTCTCATTCTCTCTCTCTCACACACACATACACGCGCTCGCACACACACAACACACACACACACACACACACACACACACACACACACACACACACACACTCACAGACATACCTGTGAGCATGAAGGAGGACACTCCTGCAGCATGCGTCCATATTTGTGTTCACACGGTCATACCTATGTTCAAACTCACTATTACACATACACACATGTCCCTGAGTTTATCTTTTTGTTATTGCATTTGACACATTCATACACTTACATTAATACAGGGACACACACGTACCATCTCCCCATACACACACTCACACACACACACACACACACACACACACACACACACACACACACACACATAAACACACACACGTGCACGCAAGCACGCACGCACGCGCGCGCGCGCGCACACACACACACACACACACACACACACACACACACACACACACACACATACACACCCATAGCACACACATGCACACGGAAGAAAAGGAACAGTTGCATGCTGAAAAAAGAAGGCAGTCGTTTCTGAGACATCGCTTCTTGTGGTAATCAAGGACGAAGTGACTAATGAGAGTAATCACTGATGATCTCAACGTGTATCCGAGTCATCGCTCTCCCAGCCAATCACTGTAAATTCGCCGTCATTTCGCGTATTATAATCACATGATTTGCTGTTTATGGGAATACTACGTGCATGCTCCTGGCTGCTTGATAGTTTTAGCCAAACATCATTACGTGATTATGAATGAATATCCCCATGTGCCTGTCGGTTAGTCTTTGTTATTCTCTCTGTCTGTCTGTCTGTCTGTCTGTCTGTCTCTCTCTCTCTCTCTCTCTCTCTCTCTCTCTCTCTCTCTCTCTCCCTCCCCCCCCCCAAATATCATAAGGAGCACACACCAGAGAATGGCAGGGAGAGGAGAGATGGGTGACGGAGACAAGAGAGTCAGGCGACAGATTGTTCACATGGGGGTAAACATGGGGGCAGAGCGAGGCTGTGCGAGCTAACGTGGTTTGACAGACCTGACATGGGAGGCAATGTACCTTGGGGAGGATGGTTGCTACAACTCACAGAGAACAGGCCGTCAGAGCAGAGGGTTGGCAATCTCCTGTGACGCCAGAAAACCCACGTGTATGGTTCGAAGCTTGCAGCTGGCAGGGTTTCTCCTCCCCGTCTCCACTAGAGGTTTGATGTGGTCTTGGTAGAAATAAAGAAAAAAAACTGAGGTCCTAAATAAACGCATTGCAACATTGGTATTGTGTTTGGCATTTCTTTTCTTTTTTTTGTAGAAACGTTCATTTTGATAGGAAAACGAAGAAAAAAAAAACCCAGGATGTATCGTTGATTCCCCGGAGAGAGGAGGCTTAAGCTTACACAGTGGAGCATACTGTGATGGTGAAGCCTTATTATACAACACAAAGACCATTAGGTTCTGCCGTACAGGGCAATATAATACATTCAACACAATAATGTTCTCTAGATTGTCCCAATTGCTATGTCTAAGCAGCCCCATGCTTGTCGAGCGCCATTAGACCTAACAGGCCGAATGTTCTCCAGTCCCTTAAGCAAATTAAGAGCAGTTTTGCTCATGTTTGGGTTAAGTTTTCTTGAGATGTACAAATGCTCAAACTCCAATGCAAGTGTGGGTGTCGAAGTATAAGGGCAAAACGGGGAGAAATTAAGATATCCAGGGGTATTGACAATAAGACATCAAACTTGCATTCTGAGAAGCGTAATGCGTCTCACCAACATCAGCGGCTCTTTACAGGGTTCTTCAGGGGAACACAAAAGTGTTGACAAGAGAGACGTTGGATTCACGTGGGACAATTGAGGCTGGACAACGATGTCTTGATCTCGTGGCCATTAGCCGGCATGCAGCTGTCAAGGACGGTTCACGCCTGTTGAGCCTCGAGCGTGATCACCCCTGGGAAGGCTTTAACCCGTTAGATGGTTTGCATCTTGTGGGCCGTGGGTCGAAGTAACAACTGAGGTCTTGGCGTGTGGAAAGGCCTGAGCTGTTGGCGCAATGGACAGTGTAGGGGAGATTGAATGCAAACCAGACTGAGGTGTTGTGTATTAGCCACGTGGTATCCAATTCTTTGTTGTGCGTTTGGAAGGGTACACCGGTGTTTTCACTGGCTGAGCAGAATATCTCAGAGGCTCACTGGCTATATTTTCACCAGTTTTGATGTAAATTGTGTGTGTGTGTGTGTGTGTGTGTGGTGCGTGCGTGAGTACGTGCGTGTGTGGTGTGTGTATGCGTGTGTGTGCATGCGTCCGTGCGTGAATGCGTGCGTGCGTGCGCGGTGTGTGTGTGTGTGTGTGTGTGTGTGTGTGTGTGTGTGTCCGTGCGTGAATGCGTGCGTGCGTGCGTGCGTGCGTGTGTGTGTGTGTGTGTGTGTGTGTGTGTGTGTGTGGGGTGTGTGTGTGTGATCAGTTATTCCACTGGCTGAACCAGTATCATTCTGTTGTCATTGTGAAAAAGTTTTAAGACGCTCGAAAAAATCCACTTCAGCTGCGACTAGTTTGTGGAGATGAAATCATCTTGTCTTTGCTGTGGGCTCAGAAAAATACAGCGAGATAAAGTCAAATCGGAAGACTTTAAGTATTTAGGGCTGCTGTAACCGCGTGAGCTGACGACAATCCAGAGTCCAGGGATTCGACCGGAGGATTGTCTCTCTGTGTGGGAGATGGGAGACAGCAAGGCGTGGCAAACGCGTTGGGGCCTAGACAGGAAGCTTTCAGACAGCCAGGGTATCTACAGTGACGGAAGACTGGGGGATAGGCTAACAAGAGCCCCTTTAGTAGAAAGGCGAATCGCAGCGGAATTTGGAGGACTCGATTCAAGGGTACAGCTACAGCTTCACTGCCAGCGTCCCTCAACTGGGATTCGGCTGAAATCGGGAGGACAGGAACAATGTGGGGTTTTCGGGGAAATGAACAGAATTGATGAAACAGAGTGATGAAAGAACCCGAACAGTTCAACCAAGGGAGGCAACCGGCAGGTTGTGAATATTTCGCTCTTTATTTTGTTCTCGCATGTGCGTAACTAGATAGAAATATTGGAATATTGCCTTTCCTGAACGATTAGGAATGAATGAGATAAAAGGAATGTAATACCTGGACGATATCTGTGTGCTGTTCACATTTTGTATGATGCAGATGAATGTGTCATGTAGTGATGGGTGGGGGCTCGAAGTCAACTTTTAGATAAGTTTCATTTTCTGAATACTATTAATATCCCGTCAGCTTGGTGAGGGCCTGATGTGAGTGTGCCTATGCGACAGCACATTTTGTATGAACAGGCTGTTAATGCTGAGCCCCTGCATCCCTATATGTATAATATGTAATGCAATATTTTAGTAAGGGGGGGGGGGAGGGGAACGTCGTGAGACCCATTACAATAGTAAAGAGGTGATATAAACTACAGCCCGCCTAAAGAAGTGACCCCAGCTGATCAATACGAGTTTCAGACTCAAGACAGCTGTTGAAAAAAGTTCTGGCCTATTTCAGCATGTAACCGTAAGATGCATGACTATTTGCTCAAAGCAGGAGCAAAGCGTCTACCAAAGATTTACACAACACAAAGAATATACAAAAACACAAGAAGGATCATGTTATATTTCAGATTTTCGATGGCACATCTTCCTGCTCTCTTGTCAATATTTTATGGCTCTGCAAAATGTGTTTTCGCATATAAGTATGTCGTCATTTCTGGAAACAATATGTTTCACATGGGGTACGCATTTCACGAAACAATATTTCAGCGTCCCACCAATGCCGTTGACTTGAACTGTGTAGGACTGCTACGATTTCAGCCAGACTAGAGACATTTCAACTGTGACACATCTGCATGCTGCTAGAATCAGCGGCGCCAATTGTGTGGCTCAGAAGTGAAATCTTATCATCTTCCAGCAGACTGGAAAGCACAGAGAAAGTAATGACTATAGTTGAGTCTCCTCACCCACCTCCTCGACCAACTTCGGCTGAAATGTTGCATACTTACCAACAGTGACACGGTGACGGTGTATGCAGAAGATGCACTGTTCTGGCGGAGGACTTTCTGAAGCCTGGCTTCCAGGGCAGCATATTGAATTTGAACGCTTGGCAGACTACGTGGACAGGGTCGGAAATGAAAGATGGAGAGCGGCGCCGGCCGCTGTCGGAATATTCATCATCTTTCTCTATTCAAGGGTATATATATATATATATATATATATATATATAATATATATATTATATATATATATATATATATATATATATATATATATTATAAAAAGATCAATGTGGTTAAAACGCCTAAAACGATTTTATAAGTGCTCAACCCCTTGGGGAGCAACATTTGTTAAGATAAAGTTTTAAAACGAAATCTACAAATTTGTTTCAAGCGTTGAGCGCTATCGTCAGGATGATTTTGGGTTGCCCACCGCCGGTGTTATATAGCGTGTGGGCCCCGGTTGCGGATGTTTTCACGTGCTGGTTGGCTGCACGTGTATTTTGAGATATTCAGGTTGTTGTTCTGGGTGTGTTCACTAACAACGATTTCCATTTATGCCTGCAGTTGTTTACTATTTCTGTTTTAGTGTTTAGAGTTGCTAGGTGTGGTTTGCATAGTATTAGCCATTTTTCAGTTAAGCATAAGTTGCATCTTTTTGAAATATTGCTGTATGGTGATGCCCTTTTTATTATTTTCCAGGATATATTGTAGTTTGTTTTTGCGTCTTTAAGTTTCCAGATGTATTTACTCAGTTCTGTTTGGTTTTTGTATTTTTCTTTATTAAATGACTGTTTGTGGTTTGCATATCTGCTTTTGAAGTGGTTTTCAGTAATCCCTATGTATGTTTCTTCATCCTTTTCTGATGTCACAGTGGCTTGGTATACAATATTTTTGTAGAGGCATTTGTTGTTTAGAGGGCACTGCTCTTTTTTGATGCAATTGCAAGATTTCCTTTCTTCACCCTTCTTTGCTGTGTTGGTTTTCATTTTGTTAGATACATCAATTAAATGTTTGAGGTTGGGCATACATGAATACGATAGTTTGACGGTGTTTTTGTTAAATATTTTATACAGTTTGTGTTCTTTTGGGAACGAAGATGTTAA
>CM065728.1:56189083-56206583 GCA_033310375.1 Conus canariensis
GAGGGAGAGTGGCGCCGGTCGCTGTCGGGACATTTCTCATCTGTCTGTACTCAAGGATAAAGGTCTACGTGATTGTTTCTTTTTTTGCAGAGGCGCTGCAGCGGAATAAAGATTTGGCAAGGAATGCAGCATCATTTGGTTTTGTGTTGTATTCGGACAGCCAAAGGTACCGCTTCATGCTATATAATCTAACTGCTTTTGTTTGTTATATTTAATTTATATCATATGACTTTTTCTTTTCAAGAGAGTGAAACAACGCGCAGCAATAAATTGCCACTCCTACCAAAACAGCAGTGGAGATCATGACTACTGTCATGCTTTTGTTTGCAGAATGTTTTCGGAAAGTAAATATTCAAGTGCACAGGAACTCTTCCTAAGTACTGTCTGTCTGTCTGTCTGTCTGTCTGTCTCTGTCTGTCTGTCTGTCTGTCTGTCTGTCTGTCTCTGTCTCTCTCTGTCTCTCTGTCTCTCTCTGTCTCTCTGTCTCTCTCTCTCTCTCTCTCTCTCTCTCTCTCTCTCTCTCTTTCTCTCTCTCTCTCTCTGGATGAAAAGGAAATGATGGGTACAGGGAGGGATTTCAAGAAAAGGCAATGTTGAATAGAGGGAAGGATTTCAACAGGCGAATGGAAGAACATTATTACTGACTCGTGTCATCTTTTCTTTTCTCTCCCTGTACGATACGATGATTATATTATGTCATATTACATCATGTTTCGCTACAGAATATTACACACACACACACACACACACACACACACACACACACACACACACACACACACACACACACACATATATATATATATATATATATAACGACTGAAGAATTGTTAGCCTGCACTTGTTTTCCCCCACTACTTAATTGTTCAGCATTATATTGTTTGGTCAATCAGTGGGAGATTGCATCTCTTAGGAGATCCAAGTAAAGGTTGTTCTGTACAATTCTTAGCCTCTCAGAATGCTTGGGTTATTGAACAGCAGAGCTGACCACTCAGACTGTTCCGTATCTTTTGATCTCCCTTGCATCCTTGAATGGATCCTCAAGCATAGGCTCAAAGATTGTCCCTACATTTTATACTGTTTGAATAATGCTTTTAGTTTTTCAGCCACTTTTTTCCTCTCCACACTTTTGTTTTGTTCCATTTTACTACCCTTCGCTGGCTGCTTTGAGGGTGCTGTTGGATTCTTTTTTGAACCCTTGGTGGTGAGAACACCACAGAATTATGGACTGTGGTGTGTCTCTATTTGACACCAAGAGCACAGACACAATCAGCCGTGTCTCCCTGATGAGTCCGATCCAGCGGACGAAAGGCCTAGGAGCAGGCATTACGAATAAAGGTGCCTTTGAGAGGGATTACGATGGTTCCCTCAGGCAGCTAGCGAAGGGCTTCTCATATTTATAATATATTCCCCGATTTCCTCATCTTCAATTTTTTTTTTTTTTTTATATATAAAGTTCAAATCTTGGCCAAGTCATTACTATAACGACTGAAGAATTGTTAGCCTGCACTTGTTTTCCCCCACTACTTAATTGTTCAGCATTTATATATATATATATATATACAACACACACATATATATATATAAACATTTTACATTAACATCTGTGGTATTTTAAGGTACACAATAATTATCATGTATATATCATTATATTGCGACGGGATGTTTGATTGTGATTTTTAGATTGAAAAATAAAGGGAAACTAGTCCAAATACAGTGCAACGGAGCTGCCATCAGGTTGCCTTTATGAGAAGAAGAACAAGAGGAAGAGAAAAGAATATGATAATGACAATAAGGATAATGATAACGTGATGATGATAATGATAAAAGTGATGACATACTCAGAATGTGCTCAGATTATCATCAGTCTCTGATGTAGACGAAGACTAGCTACAACCATGTATTACAGATTTAGGCCAATTCTATATGTATCATTTTCAGCCAACAGAACTTAGGCCACCACAACTCTCTCTCTCTCGCTCGATCGCGCTCTCTCTCTCTCTTCACACTCGCGCGTGCGTGCGCCCGCGCGCGCGCAGTCACACACACACACATACGCGCGCGCGCGCACACACACACACACAAATGGTTGTATGCTCAATATAGAGATCAGCCATTTTTTTAAGTCACTACTGGCGGTAATCAAGAACTAACTACT
Organism: Conus canariensis; assembly: GCA_033310375.1. Taxonomy (NCBI): domain Eukaryota; kingdom Metazoa; phylum Mollusca; class Gastropoda; order Neogastropoda; family Conidae; genus Conus; species Conus canariensis. The sequence continues at coordinate 56,191,242 of CM065728.1, forward strand.
TAACGAGATTGATCACTGATGATCTCAAGGTGTATCCTAGTCATCGCTCCTCCTATTAATCAATGTTAAGTCTCCACCACTTTTGCATGTTATAGTCATATTTACTGGTTATGGGAATGCTCTGTGTAGTTTCCAGGCTGCTTGTGAATTTTAGTCAAACATCCATTCGTTGTCATAAATGAAATTCCTCCTGTGCCTTTCTGTCAGTCTGTCAGTCAGTCAGCCAGTCTCTGTCCCTGCTCCTGTCTCTGTCTGTCTGTCTATCTCTTTCTCTCTTTCTCTCTCTCAGTCTCTGTCTCTTCTCTACCCTTCCTTTCCCCTGCCACCCCCTTTTCCCCCCTCCCCACCACCCTGCCCGTGCTTTTTTGACCACGTTCTGTTTCCTTCTCTCCATCTCTCTCTCTCTCTCTCTCTCTCTCTCTCTCTCTCTCTCATCGGTGCTCTTTCGCCCACGTTTTCTTTCCCTCTGTCCATCCATCTTAATCTGCATTTCAGTTCTCCCTCTCTCTCACTCATTCTCTCTCTCCCTCCCTCCCTCTCTCTCTCTCTCTCTGGCTTTTTCTCTCTCTTCCTCTCTCTCTCTCTCTCATTCTCTGCTCATTTGTCTGTCTGTCTGCTTGCCTGTCTCTCTCTGTCTGTCTGTCTCTCTTTCTGTCTCTCACTCACTCTCTCTCACTCTTTCTCTCTCTCTCTTCCTTCCTCCCTCCTCTCTCTCTCTCTCTCTCTCTCTCTCTCTCTCTCTCTCTCTGACATCCCCCTCCTGTCCACTAAATGTCACAAGGAGCACACACCAGAGGATGGCAGGGAGAGGAGAGATGGGTGACGGAGACAAGAGGGTCAGGCGACAGATTGTTCTCATGGGGGGTAATCAGCCGAGAAGCACAAGCAGAGCGAGGCTGTGCGAGCTAACGTGGTTTGACAGACCTGACATGGGAAGCAATGTGCCTTGGGGAGGATGGTTGCTACAACTCACAGAGAACAGAACGCCAGAGCACGTCTATGGTTCCAGGTTCGTCGCTTGCAGTGTTTCTTCTCCTTCTCTCTGCTAGAGATTTGGTGGTGGTCTTTCGGAAGAGATGAATAGTTGAGGTCCTTTGTCAAGCATTTGCTAAGTATACTTAAAAGAACTCACGGCAATATTAGCGTTGTTCATGGCAGATATTCTGAGAAAGATTCCTTTTGATAGGAAAACAAAGAGAAACATCTTCTTACACAGAGGAAAGTACTGTGATGGCTAAATTCTGCAGTACAATACAAAGTCCATCAAGTCCTACAATACATAGCAACAGCATATATTCAACACAATTTTCTCTGGATTAGTTAAATTACTATATCTCAGTAGGCCTGTATTTGCTTAATGCGGTTTACACCTAATCTAGATTTCTCGGGCTATTCGACTGTTTGAACTCCAAGACGACGTGTGTGTTTGTGTGTGCTGTGTGTGTGTGTGTGTGTGTGTGTGTGTGTGTGTGTGTGTGTGTGTGTGTGTGTGTGTGTGTGTGTGCGTGCGTGCGTGCGTGCGTGTGAGCATGCGTGCGTGCGTGCGTGTGTGCGTGTGTGTGTGCCACAGGCTGGATGTTGAAGCATGGGGGCAAATTGGGGGGTAATTTGCATAGCCAGGGACTATCGACAAGCACAGAGATCTCCTGTGTAACTAAAAGTGTGGACAAGAGAGACGTGGGACCCACGCAGAACAGTTAAGGCTGGGTGTCAGGATCTCGCTCCAGTGACTGTCTGCCTGCACGTGGCTCTTGAGGACCATTGACGCTATCGAGCCTCTGTGGTGAACACCTTTGGGAATGCTTCAACCCATTAGATGGTTTTCATTTTATGGGCCATTTGCCGAAGTAAATACTTGAAGCAGTTGGTCTTGGCTTGTGGAGGCCCCTGAGCTATTGTCACAATGGGCAGTGAAGGGGAAATCGAAGAGATCTAAGAATGAGGTGTTATATAATTAACCACACAGTACAGTAACTGTATGTTGTGCCTGTCTAAGGGTACACCAGCGTTTTCACTGGCAGAATCAAAATAACTCGGAGATTCATTGGTTATAGTTTTACAACTATTAGGGTAAATGGTTGGGATCTCTCTGTGTGTGTGTGTGTGTGTGTGTGTGTGTGTGTGTGTGTGTGTGTGTGTGTGTGTGTGTGTGTGTGTGTACGCGCGCATGCGTGCGTGCCTGCGTGTGTACATGCGTGTGTGCGTACATGCATGTGTGTGTGCGTGCGTGTGTGTGTGTGTGTGTGTGTGTGTGTGTGTGTGTGTGTGTGTGTGTGTGTGTGTGTTCAGACAGAGGGAGTGACAGACAGGCAGATACCCCGCAAAGAAAAGGAAAGAGAGAGAGAGAGAGAGAGAGAGAGAGAGAGAGAGAGAGAGAGAGAGAGAGAGAGAGAGATTGATTGATTGATTGATTGATTGATTGATCTTTAATACACAAGGATGGAGATTTTAGGCCAAAGCCTAGTCTTACAATCTGTCCTTGTCATGCATACATTATTTCAGCACATATCATTCATACTGACAATTCAACATAGTAACATGGTAATCTAATTCTACAATGATAAGCAAACAATTCATAAAAGCACTAATGAGATGGGGGATGGTAAAACAGAAGGAAACTTACAAACAAACAAACAAGACTACAGAGAGAGAGGTCAGAGGAGGGTGGGGAAGAGAGAATGATAGATAGGGGGAGGAGAAAAGGGATGGTAGATAGAGTGGGAGTGGGGATGGGCGATTTTAACGGAGTAGGTTTTATGTTTAGACACATGTGTGTGTGTGTGTGTGTGTGTGTGTGTGTGTGTGTGTGTGTGTGTGTGTGTGTGTGTGTGTGGTATGGTTCACAGAAGACTTTGCAAATGGGCGCTAATCATTGTAATTGAATAATGTAATTACTGAGACATAAAATGTTTATGCAAATGTTCCTTGAAAAGTTTTAAAGTATTCATGTTTTATAGATTCGGTGGAAGTGAGTTCCAGACATATGGTCCAGAGTAAGCTAGGCTTGTTTCGTATAGATCAATGCGTGGGTAGGGAAGAAGGAATTTCGTCGAGCCAGAAGAGCTGTTCGATCTTGTAAAAAGGGCATTGATATAACATGGCATAGTATCTGTCAAGATTGTAAACATAAATGATGCCTTGTTGAATTCCAATTGCCTATTCAGAGGAAGTATGTTCAGCGCTTTTAGTTTTTCGTCTGATGTTAGAGATACAGCTGGATGGAGTAGCTTTGCTGCACGTCTATGGAGAGAATTCAGCCTTTTTTGGTGGATGTCACTACTGCCGTCCCACACTGTTGAGGCGTAATTGATACGTGACGTTATGTGTGCATTGAAGAAAAGTTTAAACACATTACTGTTGACGTAGTGCTTTAATTGAGATAACAGGAAAAGGTGTTTTGAGACTACCTTGCAAACGCTATTGAGATGAGATTGCCATTTCAATTCTTTATCTATCGTTAACCCTAAAACACGATGCTCGTCTACCTGCTCGATAGAAGTGCCATTCAACTGAAGTTTTAGGCAAAGAGGAGTCAACTGGTGTTTTTGGCGGGTAGCTATAATCATAGATTTGGTTTTGGCTGGGTGTATGACCATTGAGTTTGAATGACACCAGTCTGACACGTCGTTTAGACTTTCCTGGAGAGAAGTTTCTATTGTCTGTAGATCACTACCATTCGTTTGGAGTGACGAGTCATCAGCAAATAAATCTGTCGTGACCTTTTCATCTGATACGGACAATGGTAAATCATTGATGAAGATGCAGAATAGTAGGGGGCCTAGTACAGAGCCCTGTGGGACTCCATGTCTGACAAAGGCTGAAGCGGAAGTTTTGCCATTAAGCACCACATACTGAGTCCTATCGTTCAAGTATGATTGGAATAATGAGATTGTCGGGGTATGGTTCAAGTAGACAGATAGTTTCTTTAGAAGAATGGAATGATCAACAAGATCAAACGCCTTTTTGAAGTCAAGAAAGACAATCCCTGTCATTTGTGATTGGTTCATATTTGAAAGCCATGAGTCACACATTCGTGATAATGCTGTGTGGCAGGAATGATTAGATCGGAATCCAGATTGGAGTGGGTGAAATAGTTTGTTTTTCTCCATGAACTGAGATACGTGTGTGTGTATGTGTCTTTCAAGGGGTTTGGATAGAATCGAAAGTAAGGACATAGGTCTGAAATTATTTGGATCCGACAAATCATTTGATTTTGGAAGGGGGATCACTTTGGCGTTTTTGAACGCCTGAGGGAAAACATTAGTTTCAATGGATAAATTATATATGTATGTAAGAGACTCAACAATGTAAGGTAGAGCGAGTTTGAGAAGAAATGCGGGTATGTTATCAGGACCCATGGATTTTTTATTCTTTAATTGCGCTATGTGCATACCTACTTCATGTACAGCAAGAAGGGGAATTTTGACTGAGTTACTGGATCCAAGTTTTTGTTTGCAAAATGATATTAGGGAAGTCGGGCATGTATATTCATTTGGTGCTCTTATAATCTGTGAAGCTTGAGTAAGGGTATCTGATAATGACAGAAAGTGGGTATTAAATTTGTCCGGGGTGATGTTTGTGCTTGAATTTTGTGAATCTGTACGCTTGTTGCGTACAATAGTGTTTATTGCCCTCCACATTGGCGCTGTGGATTTTGCGTCCGTTATCATTTGACTGAAGTAGTCTCGTTTGGCTTTTTCAACTTCGTTTGAAACAAAGTTTCTCTGCTCTTTATATTCGTCAAACAAATTTGCTGCCTTGAGTTGGTCACGTAGTACCATTTCTTGCAGCAATTCTGGCGTTAACCACGGGTTCATCTGCGGATGCCTAACTCTTTTTTGATGTAACGACGCGTGTTTATTTATGATGGTGAGGAATGTTTGGTACCAGAAGGACAGTGCATCATTGACGTCTGAGTAATTATAAGTTAAGTGAAATGGGGAAATGTTTAAGTCATAGAGGTATGCTGCTTCATTAAACTTTTTGAAAGAGCGGTATTGGATGGTCGTGTGACCTTTGGGTGGTGGTTTTGGGAGCCTTAAGGACCACGTGCAGAAAACTGGACAGTGATCACTAATGCCAGAATGTACCACTGAAACATCTAGTATTGCAGATTTGTTGTTAGTGTATACATGATCAATAAGAGTCGCAGTTGTTTTAGTTATTCTCGTTGGGGTTTGTACTAACTGATGGAGTGCATGAAGTGATAGTGTACTTGTCCAAGCTGGTTGTTGTTTTAACATATCAGTATTAAAGTCCCCTAACAGTAGTATATTTGAATTGTTGTGACAGATCCAATCCATCATTTGTACAAAGTTGTCATACCATTCGTATGTGGAAGATGGGTGTCTATATAAATGTCCGATTAATAATGGCGGTGATTTGGATTTTTTTTTTTTATTTCAATCCAGATACATTCGACAGTATTAGTTTCAAGATCAGTTCTGCGTCGGGTAATGTGGGCAATTGATTGATGAATGTATACGGCAAGGCCAGTATGTTGGGGTTGATCACTGTCGCGTCGTTCTATGTTGTATTCAGAGAGAGAGAGAGAGAGAGAGAGAGAGAGAGAGAGAGAGAGAGAGAGAGTCGTTTTCTTCAAGTAACGTTGAAGACGACGGTCGAAGATTACTCACACCAATACGAAAATCCTTTTATCCCTCCCTCAACCTTCTTAACTCCCATACCCCTACTCCCCAATGGGACGCCTGAAAACGGATGTCAACAAACAATTCAGGCAAATGATGTTGTTAGTTTGCATATCAACACCAAAATTGGATTGCCAGCATGTCAGGGCGACCCCAGAAATCGTTGCATGCCCATCTCTTGATCACGTGGCCCACGGAAGCGAAAGCAGAGACGACGAGGAGGGAGAAGGTTGGACAACACCTTTCATTGACAGACCACTGTCACGTGTTATGTTTTGTCTCTCAGCACAGTAGACAAAAATGTAAACACGCCGTAGGACATCAGACATAAAACGGCAAAACTGAAGCAAAGCAGTTAATCACGGTTAGAGTGAGAAAAAAGTGCATAATGATGATTCCTGTTTCACGCCACTTTTTCGTTCTTTCACAACACATCACTTAAAGTGCTGCAAAAATCTCATTTGGGACTTTATTCAATTGCTTTGACCAGTTGAAGGGGGGGGGGGGGTCGACTAAGACACAGAAACAAAATGAGATTTCTGGATTTACTTGCAAAAAAAATAGATATGCATGCTGGAAAACGCAGATTCACCAATATTGTTTTCTGTTTGTCTATTCCCAATTGGACAACAGCATTGAAAACCCCTGAGACTTGTCTTGGTGGAGAGGTGATGGTATCATAGTGAGGATATATCAGCCTCTAGGTTTTCGCTAAAATGTTTGTATGCGCGCGTTTTCTCCTTAATCCTGTCTCTTTGTTTCTCTTTGTAGGCTCGTCAGTTATCTGTCCCTCTGCTTGTCCATGTGTGTTTTGTGTGTGTGTGTGTGTGTGTGTGTGTGTGTGTGTGTGTGTGTTGCATGCTCTTAGTGTTCGTGAGGGTAAATGGCAATACGTGAGGTGTCCCTGTCCAAGTTGAAAAGAAACGTCCACTATATTAGGCAAGTTAAATTATACCCAGTATCAGACATCATAAATTATGCTCTCATGGGGTGAGAACCACCCAGCTTTCATGTAGTGACAATTTAGGTGTATTGTTATGAACGTTTCAGTTCAGCACACTACAATACGAAAATACGATAAATCATAACAGAAGAGCGTCTCTGAATTAGTTCACCCAGCATGTCTAAGTACAGATTCCTCCACATTTTGTTGTATGGTTGGAGAGAGTTATTTGATCTTCATCTTGACCGGTTCATGATTTCATCATAACTACACGTTTGAGACAACCGAGAGCGCCTATTTAATCTTTCAGATACTATATACTCTATGTAAAAAATCGTCTGTTCTCTAGACTCAACTCTCTCAGCCCAACTCTACTTGCAAAACAAAAGCACAGTGTCCCATTCTCACCCTGTCAGTTGAGGCCGAACAACTTGCTCAAAGCTGAAAGAAAACTTTTAAACGGCCAAGACGTCTTGAAAAAAAAATCTGCAAGAAAACTAGAAAAATTATTGCATAACAGAAAGTAGCCTCCACATCCTAGCTTTTGTTCAGGAAATGTCAGTGCTACCGGCCGTTAAGTCGGTGTCGGAATCTTAACAGCTTGCTGTCTCCTGCTTCTCGCCTTTTTCTTTCCCATCAAGAGAGCACTTATTTCTCATCTGCCACATGTGCCCATCGGAAGGCAAAGAAAAAAGAGCTTCAGTTAAAGAGTGAGAAAGGAAAGAAAACTATTGAAATTTTGAACTTGAAGTGGCTGCCCAGATACTTTGATGGAGTCGACGGCTGGTAAGAATTCTGTATTGAACTTCGTAGAAGAATGTTTCCTTAAAAAACAACCATGCTGATTTTTGTCAGATTTTTACCATTCTTCTTCCTGCTTTCTGCTTGAATATGTGTCGGTTTCAGACGTGTATGTTTTTCTGTCTACTATTGATTCGGCGTTTTCAGTTGCATCATATGGCAAGACATTTGTCTCACATAGAACATCGCTCTCTGCTGCAAAGAACAGAATCCCCAGTCGATTCGACAGACAAATGGACAGGCAGATACTTACCACAACGTGTCCTCACAAACCTGTCTTTTTGCCACACAGTCGACCGAACATGTTGTAGGGTAAAGCGTTCGGCTGGATGTGACTATCACTGAAAATGGGTCTCCCAACCAATTTTAACCGTCACGCGTCTGCATGCTGATAAATTTGTCCAGTGAGTTTGACTTTGAAGCAAAACTTAACAATCTTCAGGCCGCAGAAAAAAAAAAATATGGCATTTGCAGTGATGCTAACTCCATCTTCTTTACTAATCTGGTCTGAACTCCTGCACTCTTGTCATCAGCCACTGGGTGAAATGCATGCAGAAGACGCACTGCTCTGCTGGGAAACTCTGAGGTCCAGAGCAGCATGCTCAGTGGAAGCGAGCACTTGGCGGACGGCTTGGATAGAGTCGGACATGAGCGAGGAAGAGTGGTGCCGACCGTTGTCGGAATCTCTCTCCTCTCTCTCTCTCTCTCTCTCTCTCTCTCTCTCTCTCTCTCTCTCTCTCTCTCTCTCTCTCTCTCTCTCTCTCTCTCTCTCGTGCGCTTTAAGAAAAGTCTTTTTCTTTCGACCTTTTTTTTAAAGTTCAGATTTATTTCAATTTGCTTTCATTCGTTCTATATTGCTTTGTTTTATTTTTCTTGCATCATGTTACATGCCTCAACTGAATAAAGCAGTACATCTCAGTATACAGCTGGTGTACTCTACAAAGCTACGAATCACCTCTCTTTCTCTCTCTGTCTCTGTCTCTGTCTGTCTGTCTGTCTGTCTGTCTGTCTGTCTTCTCTCTCTCTCTCTCTCTCTCTCTCTGAGTGTGTGTGTATGTATGTGTGTGTGTGTGTGCGCGTGTGTGTGTGTGTGTGTGTGTGTGTGTGTGTGTGTGTGTGTGTGTGTGTGTGTGTGTGTGTGTGTGCTTGCGCAGAAGAGGGAACAAGGATGGCGTGATAAAATAAGATGGGTGGAAGGGAGAAGAATGTATAGTAAGGGTGGTTAATGGTATATAGCAAAAGGGAAAATACCACCAATTCGGCATTTTCTGTTTCTCAATTCTATTCAAGTTTTAGACAATATATCGTAAGAGAAAAGGAATTTTACATTATATTTGCTTATACTTGAATTACAAATGAATTCAAATTATTCTAAGAGGAGGAGGGGGGAGAGGTTGGTATTTCTCTAAATGGGCGGGCTAGAGACACTGCAGAAAAAAAGTTTATGTTTTCTTTCTCAGACAGTCGTTGAAGGGTAATCACATTCCGAGCCAATTTTTTTTTTTTTTATCATGTATTCTTGGTTCTGTCATTTCCCTTGGCTCTGGTCGGACAGACATCTGATTCTCCTTCCATAGACATTTATTATCAGAGAATTAGCCCTACTAGTGCGACACTGTGCCACACACCCACGTGTATAGTTCTGCTGCCTATCTTAAGCTGACTTCTCGGTCAGCTTCCCTTAAAGTTTTGCCCCAGTTCTCTGTCCACTGCTGCAATGAGCCTCGTCTATCAAAGTTGTTACCGTCTGGATTCCAGAGATGGAAAGGGCACGTGGTATTTTTGAAGAGCAGCCAGCAGCAAAATATCTGACATTGCGCAAATGTAGATTGGGGGCCAAAGTACTTTTTTGTTTCTTTTCTGTGCTTATTTGTTTTTCTGTAGGTCGTTAATGAAAAATGCGTACCGATCTTGTGTGTGTGTGTTTGTGTGTGTGTGTGTGTGTGTGTGTGTGTGTGTGTGTGTGTGTGTGTGTGTGTGTGTGTGTGTGTGTGTCTATCTGAGAGAGAGAGAGAGAGAGAGAGAGAGAGGAGAGAGAGAGAGAAGAGAGAGAGAGAATTGCTATTCAGTAAAATTTTTGAAATGTTAATTTTATAGCATTCCGTGCCTAACATATAACCCCTTGAAAGACAACATATTGCCGAGGACTACGTGCAGTATCAAACAAAAATGACAATCCAAACATTTTTTGTCAGATAACCAACGTTCATCAACTGAAATGTCACGAGGAAGCACCCAGGTTGGATACGGGATAACCAAACGGGACAGGCAAAAAAAAGCAAAGGATGAAATTCCTGAGAAATCAAAATATTGATAGCTCTTAGCGAACTGGCAAAAAAGTTATGAAAAATGGCTTAAAGCTCGGCGAAAATGGAGTGACCTGGACCGTGCGTTACTGTCTTGATGTCTGAAGATCGACGTCTCTACCGTGCGCGTTAATGCACGCCATTCAACCGAACTTCGAAGTTCTCCCCACCCGTTGGCAATTCATGCAAAGGCTCAATTAAACATTAATGGTGTGTTGCGATCTTCTTCACTGCCGAGGAAACGTTCGGCGATTAGACGGGGAGAGCGGGGACACCACCACAAGAAATCCAATGTACCACAGAAACGAAGAGAGACCAGATTTATCGGCGTGATCAAGGCGTTGATTTGTTTTCCTTTCTTTACTTGTTTCTTTTCTTTTCTTTTCTTTTTTTTTTTCATGTTTCCTGCCTGAATTCCCTTCGCCTTATTCTCTAGCAGCGGAGAATGATGGATCACATCAGACTGGCATTCAAACATCAGGGTTTTCAAGGAGGACAGCGGCAACTTGCACGTCAACGTTCGGTGTTGCACATTTGTGTAAGCATGATTTCAACTGTTTAAGTTGATTTCTACAATAATTTCTATTGTTTTTTAAGAATTTGGGAATGGGGGGGGGGGGGAGTCAGAAGAAAAGTCAACCAACCAACCAAACCAAAAATATCTCCTCATCAAAAGAGATCATTCAGCAGGTCCATAACTATTTATAACTTCTCCTTCGCTAACCCACCACCCCCCCCACCCCCCCCACTCCCGCCTGCCTACTTGAGAGAAAAAATTATAGATGAAATATATGGGTTGAAGGGTGTACTTTTTTTTCACCTGCCTTTGTCAATCTTAACCTATGTCTCTCCCACACCTACTCACCAACTTCTCAACTTGGAGTCCGTGCAAAAAAATAAGTTCTTTTCATGTAATGAAGGATCTGTGTTTGTATAACAATAAGAAAAAACAAAATAAAGTCCGTCCATATCCAAAACTAAAAGAGCGCAATATTGCAAGTTATGAATAAATCACTTATACACACGCTTAGTTTTTTTTCCATTCAATTTAGATAACGGTCACAGTTTCATATTATTTATCCTTTTTAAGTTCTGTTTTCGTTTTCTTTCAAATTTGCAAACAACCTAGAAGACAGGGGGGGGGGGGGGGGGGGGTGACTGTGCAGATATGTTCATCGCTAGTTAATCTGTAGATCTGTATTATTTTCATTTTTTGTTTCAGAACTCTTGGTATTGATACCTGAAAAAACCCCTCTCTTTTATTACATCTATCTGCCTATCAATCAGTCAATCTATCTATCTATCTGCCTGTCTGTCTATCTATCTATCTATCTATCACTCTCTCTCTCTCTCTCTCTCTCTCTCTCTGTCTCTCTGTCTCTGTCTCTCTCTCTCTCTCTCCTCTCTCTCTCTCTCTCTCTCTCTCTCCATCCATCTATCTATCGATTGATCGATCTGTATATATATATATATATATATATATATATAATATATATATTTAACAGCTAAACAAAGAAGCGCTCTTAAATCACTCCAACTCCTCCCCGTGTCCCATGGTGTAGCGGCCCGTTATGCAGACAAGTCAGGGGTTACTGTGATAACGGATCTGAAACAAGATGATGGGAAAGTTTTAGATGAACTTCATAATCCCCAATATTATGACATTCTGCCAGCAGATCCCACTTCTACTATAATTAAAACTATCAAAGACTGGAGTGAGAAATGGTCTAACAAGGGACAGATCAGCGAGGATGTTGTGAACTATGTCAACAGTGTGGTGTTTTCTCATCCTGGATATTGTAAACCTCTAAGGAAAAAACCCACAAAGACAGGCCTTTTCCTATTAGACTATTGCTCTCAGGTTGTGGAACACCAGTGCAGCCCATTTCTAAATTTGTTCAACAAAGTATTAAACATCTTACACAACATTTACCGTTCCAAATACTAGACACTAAAGAATTTTTACAAAAAATTTACTTAATCAATGAGACTTTCTCTCCTCTACCTGAGCGCGCATGCCTTGCTACCTGTGATGTTATTGCCTTATACCCTAATGTAAACAACAACATGGGAGTGCCTGCAGTGAAAAAAATGTTGAAGAAGTTTCCTGCACCACAGTACTAGTGTGAACTGTGTTACAGAGGCACTTATGATTGCCCTGGATAATAATGTTTGCCAATACTCAGACGGGGAAGGCACTACGTACGCACGCCCGAACAGGGGTACAGCAATGGGGCCCAATCATGCTTGTGATTATGTGGATATTTTTATGTCGGAGCTGGACAATAAATTAGTTTTAGAATGTCCAGTACCCCTTTTATCAACACAGTTGCCAGTTGATCTAAGGGAACATTACAAGTTCCTTGACTGGTCCAGATTTAGGGATGATGGTTTTACCATCCTTTTAGATGACAAGGACGTGGAACCTTTTAGAAACTGTTTGCAGTCTCTCCATCCTCCACACATAAAATGGACCGTAAGCCATGGACAGTCTGCAAATTACTTAGATGTATCGCTCCAGCTTAAAGATGGTAAAATTTCCACAGACATTTTTAGTAAGTATAACCATTCCTACCTACCACCCTATAGTTGTCACTCTCCAGCAGTTTTTAAAGGTTTTATCCAAGGAATTGGTACTAGACTACGCATGATCTGCAGTGATGATCATGACCTGCAGAAAAGAATTGAGGAATATTCACAATATCTTACCCTCTCTGGATGGCCATATAAGAAAGCTAAAGCTAGATTACTAGAAGGGGCCTCCAAAAACAGAAGTAAACTGCTCCAAAAACCCAGGAGAAAAAAAAGATAACAAAATTGCATGGGTGACTACGTTTGATCCACGAGTTCCTTCAAAATCTGTCATTATTAAGAAACACCTACACCTTTTATATGCTAATGATGTGAATAAGGAAATCTTCCCCCCTAAATGTATAATATCCGCTGATAGAAAAAGACAAAATCTAGCCCAAATTTACAAGCCTACCGTTCCAAAACGTCATGTAGTCTATGGGCCAGCTAACAATCCAGGTTTTTATCTGTGTAACAAGAAATGTGACACGTGTCGCCATTCCATGGAAACAAAAATGCTAGTGTCCCCATGGGATGGCAGGAAATGGAAAATTAGACAACACTTGACCTGTGACACCCCGAACGTTGTCTATGTTTTAATGTGTGAACTTCACAATATGTGGTATGTAGGGTCCACAACAAACATTAAAGCCCGCTGGAGAAACCATAAATCAGATACCAAATTAAAAAAGTAAACAAATGTGGTGTTGCTGACCATGTGGTAAAAAAAGTCCACCCTGATGACCCAGAGCTTTCTTTTTTAAAAATTGTCCCAGTTGAATCAGTACAAGAGAAAGACAAATTACTCTGTCGTGAACAGTATTGGATTTGTAACATAGGTACAATTTTTAATGGGCTGAATTCTCGAACTGACATAAAAACTGCCAGGATGAATTCGTGATATCAAATTCGTGATGTGATATGCACCCGGATGGTCGTTTTTCTACTCGGACATGTACATTTAAGGCAGTATGTGAGTGGGGGAGCTCACGGTGTGGGTGTCTGTGCTAGTTGGGGTGTGTGTGTGTTGTGTGTGTGTGTGTGTGTGTGTGTGTGTGTGTGTGTGTGTGTGTGTGTGTGTGTGTGTGTGTGGTTGGGGAGGGGTGGTGGTGGTGATTTTTTAAGAGATGATAACTTACCCTTGTATCCACCTCTGTTTCTTCCTTGGGCTCTCTGCGATCGTAGAGCAGCTTTTATCCCATAAGAGCATCGTCTTACAACAGAAGTGATTTTACCAGAAAAAGCATCTTAAAGTGGCCTTCACTTTCTCCTTCCTTGTAACCCAAAATTGTCATTCCTCCCTTCAACCCCCCCCCCCCCCCCCAGCTCCTCATGTGTGTGTGTGCCTGCGCGGTGGCGTACGTGCATGCGTGCTTGCACGCTTGCGCGCGCGCACTCGCTCACTCGCGTTCTGGCGCGCGCGCGGGCGCCCGGGTGCATCCACTCATATGCACATGCGCTCGCCCTCGCGCGCGCGCGCGCTTGCGCACACGTACGCACGCACACATTTACTAGTCGTTTCCGGACCGGTTCTTATTCTGATGAAATGCCTTTCAAATATAATCATCTTTTCCCTTACACCCCACCATACCATCTCCCCTCTCCCACCTCCTCAATCCGCGGTCCCCCATTTTCTTTGTGTATTTTCTTTTATACATAACCAGTATTTAGGCTCCTTTGGATTTGACATTTGGTCCCGCCTTTTTATGCCTGTCAGTTTAAAACTGGGAACATTTTTCATCTTATAAGTGTAACTGTTTATAAAAGAAATAACTATACTGTAAAATGATCTAAAAGTACCCTTCACCCTGCCCTTCCTTTTCACCCCCTTTCTGATTTTATCCCAATCTCCCCCCTCCCACACCCCCTCTCCCCTCCCCTCCTCGATACACATACTTTTTTTTTTTTCCTCTGAATAAAATTATGTTATACCTCTGAAAATTTGTCATTCATAGTGCCAATGTTCTCTCCCCCCCCCCCCCCCCTTTTTTATTTATTTATTTATTTATTTATAATTTTTTTTTTTTTTTTTTTACCTCCCATTCCCTCCGCCTCACTCTATCCCTTCCTGCCTCCCCCTCCCTTACCCCCTACTCCCTTAATTTTCGTTCGACAATTTCCGCACTTAAACACCCCGCACCCCCCCCCCCCCCCGCCCCGCCCTACAATCCCCCTCTCCCCTACCCCTTCTCCCATTGCCACTTCCACTTTCCCCTTTTCTAACCCTCCCCCCCCCCCTTTTTCGTATAAACATATTTTGATAAAATCAAGGAAATGTACACCTTTATTTTAATCATGCTACGTGGATGCAGTTGTGGATGTATATATGTAATCACATACATATTTGTCAAATGTTTCTTTTTCTTGGTCTCTCATCTTGTTTTTATTTCCTCATACCCAACTGTCTTCACCCCACCCCCCTCAACTCCCCCCTTCCCCCTCCCCCCATGCCTTCCATTTCTCCCTCGACACCATCCCCTCTTCTCCCCTCCCCCCCCCCCCACCGTCTTTTCTCTCTCTCTCTCTCATCCCCCCCCCTCCTTTTTTTTTTCTTTCTCTCTCTCTCTCCACTCTCTCCTCCCCTCTTACTCGGTGATATACATGTGTGTGTGTGTTGTGTGTGTGTGTGGTGGTGTGTGGTGGTGTGCGTGCGTGGTGCGTGCGTGTGCGTGTGTGTGTGTGTGCGCGCGCGCATGTGAGTGTGTGTGTGTGTGTGTTGTGTGTGTGTGTGTGTGTGTGTTGTGTCGTTGTGTGTTGTGTGTGTGTGTGTGTGTGTGTGTGTGTGTGTGTGTGTGTGTGTGTGTGTGAGTGTGGTTGGAGGGCCTATTGGAGTGAATAATGTCCTGCATGCGGCAGTTGTTGACCTCTTTTAACCTGATTTTACCTGGTTTACCTGAATATAAGTTCACCATCAACGGTTTGTCCTTTTAACTTGATGTGAGGCTTTTATCATTGTACCTTGGCCTGACGAAGCTGTTCACAGCGAAAATTTGTTTAAAATACAAGACTGAGACATGAACCGACTGTTGTTTTTATTCTTATATATATATATATATATATATTATATATATAA
>CM065728.1:56211583-56221583 GCA_033310375.1 Conus canariensis
CCCCCCCCCCCCCCCTCCTCTCTCCTCAGCCCTAACCCTAAGGGCATTGCTTTCCAGGAAAGCTAATCCAGCTTAGGATTTCATGGCTACCCATAGATGGTCGTAAGAGGCAGTGTCAGTGATCAGACACACACATAAAGATAGGTATTTGAAGGATTTGCTGGACAACGGGGTTTTGGCAAAGAAGCTAATGTGAAGCTTACAATGAAACAAAGATGACACGTCAAGAACGCGCACCGTGCAATCCCCTACTTTAACCATGATCCGAGGAGAATAGTTGGATGATTTTTCTCTGTGGAGCACAGTTGTTTCTGAGGGAGAATTAGGGGTGCCGTGGTACAAAATGTCACCGCGGTACAAGATGTTACCCGGTGATATTTTGTACCGATATCATGATACAAATTGTCACAACCCCTTGATGTACGTGTCTGAGGATCTCCCGCATTTGACAGTTTGGAAGATAGTAGTGATAGCTTATGATGACAGTGGTGATGGTGGTGGTGTGCGAAAATATGTCTAGAGTCGGATATGTTTCTGTGTTCACAAGTTCACAAGTTGTTTATTTTGTCCATGAAGGAAAATTATTTAATGATGACACATTGCAATATCACATCATGAAATATAGTGTAAAATACAATAGAATGAAATCAAATTGATAAGCTTCTATAATCAACAAATTTAAGAAAAATGCAGGACAGTATTCGTGCACACTCTGTGTGTGTGTGTGTGTGTGTGTGTGTGTGTGTGTGTGTGTGTGTGTGTGTGTGTGTGTGTGTGTAGAAAACGAGAGAGAGAGAGAGAGAGAGAGAGAGAGAGAGAGAGAGAATGTTTGTTTAAGGTTGGTGTTGTTTTGTGTTATGTGTATGCCACCATGCATGGAAAGTGACAGCTAGTGAATGATTGTGTATGAGTATGTCATAACGTAATTCAATAATGATCTAACAGTGTCCATTTGAAATACAGTATTCTACATGAATAAGAAATTACCACCAGCTACTCACCAAAACTTTACACAACACAAAGAATAATAATATAAAAGCACATGTAAAATCATACTGATTACTTCATATTTTGGTGGCATATTCCCAGCTCTTTTATTCACACTTTATCTCTTTCCAAAATACGTTTTCATTTATTAGTACGGTACAGTTTTTGCCAAAGACATATTTTACAGGGAATACGAATTTCACCAAACAACATCTGAACGTCCATCCAAAGTGGGTGAAATGTCCCGTTTTAACTATACAGTCAGAAGAAAAACATTTCAACAGTGACACGTCTGCATGCTGCCAACATCAGTACCAACCACTCTGAGGAGACTGACTTGGAACCGAGACCTAACAGTTTTCCAGCAGACCTCAAAGTCTTGCAGAGAGTAATGACTTTAGTTGGGACTCTTCAGCCGCCCCCTTGACCTACTTGAGCTGCAACCTTGCGCACTTATCAGTAGTCACACGGTGGCGGTGTACGCAGAAGACGCATTGCTCTGGCGGAAGACTCCGCAGAACAGCTTCCAGAGCAACTCACTGAATGGGAGCACTTGCCAGACTATTAAGATGTGATCGGAAATGAAAGAAGAAGAGAGGCGCCGGTCGCTGTCGGGACATTTCTCATCCTTCTTTGCTCGAGCGTAAAGGTATATGTAATTGTCTCTCTTTTTGCAGAGACTCTGCCACCAAATAAGACGAACAAGAAATGAAGCACGATCTTTTTTCATATTTTTGTTGCTTTTGTTTTTCTTCTTGTTTGTTTGTTGTTGTTTTTTTTTACGTGCTGTGCTGTTTTTGACAGGTTAGAGGTAACGTATCATCATTATCATTATCGTCATCACTATCATCATCATGATCATCATCATGATGGTCATATTATCATCATCATCATCATCATCATCATCAGTAGTAGTAGTAGTAGTAGTAGTAGTAGTAGTAGTAGTAGTAGTAGCAGTAGTAGTAGTAGTAATAGTAGTAGTAGAAGTAGCAGTAGAAGTAGTAGTAAGATTATCATTGTTGTTATTGTTGTTACAGAAGTAGCAGTAGAAGTAGTAGTAAGATTATCGTTGTTGTTATTGTTGTTACATATGGTTGCTTCATATCATTTAATCTGACTGTGTTTTTTTATTCGGTTTCTTTTTTTTCTCCATTTATGCGTTGTTGTTGTTGTTGTTGCTGCTGTTGTTATTAGTTTATTTTGATTGGTATACTATGGCTTTTCTTTTATAAAGGATGAAGCAATGCACAGCTAGAAATTGCCACTCTTTCTAACACAGCAGTGGAAATGTTGGTTACTACTGTTCCTGAAATGAAATCATGTGGGCGCCTTGAACTCATAATAAGCATTCTCTCTCTCTCTCTCTCTCTCTCTCTCTCTCCTCTCTCTCTCTCTCTCTCTCTCTCTCTCTGTGTTCTCTCTCTCTCCCTCAATGGAAATGAGATGGTGGGTAGGGAGAGATTTGGAGCCATTGGCAAAAATCATTCTGAAGGATGGAAACTTAGAACTCTGTTCTGCGAAAAAAGGACTCACACTCTAAGGAGCCAGTGGTATCATTAAAATACAAGGCTAAATTAGACCTGATCTCCGTAGTGAGGAAAGTCCACAGTGTGTAATCAGGAAACTTGAACGAATCACACATAACTCAAAGGTCCATGTCCATTGTTCAGATGGGGAAGAATATGAATTCCCAATGGTGGAACTTCGAGTCAGCGACACAGTTATGAGCAGGGCTTGAGGTTTCGGAAAAGAGATTCAAACAGTAGTTCAAGGTAAGGTCAACCAGCAGTTACAAATGAATTTTTAGTGGGAAGAGGGAGGTTTTCAGAGCGAAAAGAAACCATTGATTTTCAATGCGATGAGAACTCATCGTCGTTAACGGACTGCACGTCCGTGTTAGTTGGATTGTAATCCCTACGCCTCTGAAAGCAGAGATGCTACAGAGAATCCACCATCAACATTTTGGAATCAATAAGTGCTATGAGCATGCCAGAACAATTCTTTGGTGGCCTAGATTTGGAGATAATAATAATAAATAATAATAATATGTGTATTTCTATTGCGCATATTCCGTAAAAATGCTCAACAGCGCCAGCTGTAGGTATTCCTTCCCTTGCGCCATCCCTGATCGCCCATTTTAGAAAATAGCAGTTGACCTTCTCTTTCAAGGAAGATCAGTATCTGGAAAGGATAGCTTTTTTACCCATGATGCATTCAGATCATCTTTATATGCCAAACACTGTTTAAGTTGCTCTGACTGGCACACTCAGGAATAACTTTGCTGGCTATGGTCTCCCTGTAGTTCTAGACATTGTCGACGGCCACCAGTACCTTGCTGATCCACTAGTTTCAATGTTTTGTAAGCCAGTCTGTTCTCACTCATGTTACCAGCAGTCCGTACCGTCCCCAAAGTGTCGGTGGAGCCGGAAGACCCGTGATAACAGCCAAACTGTGGCAGATATGTAGTCAGGAAGACCCGCGTTTTATTCGTTTTACCTTCCGTGCAACCCTGCGGTCACTGAGGGAAACATGCCATGCAAAGCTTGCCTTTGAAGACGTCTTCATTGAACTCTCCCTATACTCCCTAACAACTTGCGTCTGAGCTTATACGAATTTCAGAAGATCGCACGACAAGATTTGTTCATTCAAACAGAAGAATTAACACGTTTATGATCGTTATCATGGTGCACGTGAGCTTCCAGAGCCCTTCCCAGGTCAGCACGCACTGCATGACCGAGAAAGGCATAATCCTGTCGTCCCCAAGGGAAAGTGTTTACCACACTCATACATCACCGTGACAGAGGGAAGAATAGAAGTTCAGTGAAACATACGACTCCTTAAATCTTTCTCATCTCCAACTAAAAAAAAGAAATCGTTCGTCTACACCTCCCGTTGCAAAGTACTAGGACAAACAAGAGACTACCAAAACGCAGCCAATCGGCCGAGTTGAGTGATCCATCTATGCAATCAATAACGGCGATCATGAGGACTGGTGTCAGCAACTCCGTAGTTTTTTTCCCCTTGTTTGTTTGTTTTTGATACAAATAACCGTTAATAGTTCCGTTTTTCCAGATTTGATTTCTAGTACCTCAAGAAAGGGGAGTAATCACTAAGCTGTTTCCATTGTTTTGCGCAACGTCTGAGGTGAGATGTGCTTTGGCAGAGAGACTACTGACGTCATGTCTATTATGTCTAATTTTAGTCATGTGTTACGACAAAACTTGAGAGCGTGCGTAATGAAAATGTTAAATTTAATGAATTCCTCTGGCTCCTCCTTTGCTAACTTGTAAATTCGAACGATCTTACTTAGTAAGCTTATTACACACCATTCCGAGTCGGTCCTTCACAGACAGACAGACTTCAGTGAGTTTACCTAGCGTGTGTTCCTGTGACGGGTATGCGATTGGTCTCTGGTTCACCTCCGTAAAACTAATCGCTGTGATTTGTTAGAGGATAAATATCTCTTAGGTTCAGTGCGTCGTTCAAAGGGGAAGGCAGAAGAGGGAGCGTTGAAATGATCTAACCAAGGAAAGGTTTGTTGAGGTAGAAACATTCAGAGGGGGATAGGATGATGTTCCTCACAACACACACACACACACACACACACACACACACACACACACACACACACACACACACACACACACACACACACGTTACTGAATTGTGTTTATTACTGCGAGTCTCAAAGCTACGTTATTGGTTTGGTTCGTACGGGGCATGAGGAATAGGGGCAGGGGAGAGAGAGAGAGAGAGAGAGAGAGAGAGAGAGAGAGAGAGAGAGAGAGAGAGAGAGAGAGAGAGAGAGAGAGAGCACCCTCATAGACAATAATCTAAAAATGCTCCCATAAGTACACAAATAAGACAATTTTGCCACCTCCCCCTCCTCTCCATGTCCTCCATAACTTGCATTCTCAAGGAGATGCATAAAAAGAAACGCCAGGATATTATTCAGGCAAGTGAATTTTGTTGGGCATATTGACTAGGAAATCTGATTACTAGCCTGTCGAAGTGACCCAGTAAAATGCCACATCCCCATTTCTTGATCATGTGACACGCACGGAAAAATGAGATCCGTGTAGGAAAGAGACGGACTGGCGAAACTAATTAACAGGTTCTTGTCTTGACTTAATTTTTGTCTCTCACGACAATGTACGAAAAATATCAATATAAATCGGCAAAAACTGTTACACATCAGATCATCGCAGAAGAGGAAAGATAAAAGATGCAGCATAATGATTTGTTTCGGGGAGCTTTTCTTCTTCACAGCACATCGCTTTAAAATTTGTGTTAATCCAGATTTGTATTTTATGATATTGCTTTGTTCAATCAGATAAAAGGCCGATCGCTACACAAAAAATAGACATTACTTAGGGGTGCGCATTACATACAAACACTGCATGTACATGCACCCCAAACAGACAGACAGACAAACACACACACACACACACACACACACACACACACACACACACACACACACACACATCACACACACACACACACACACACCCTCTCTCTCTCTCTCTCTCTCTCTCTCTCTCTCTCTCTCTCTCTGCCAGTGTGTCTGTCTCTCTGACAAAGTGACTCTCTATGTCTCTGTCTTTCTCTATTTTTCTCTATCTATATGTTTATGTTTGTTTTCCTCTCTTTCTCTCTCTCTCCCTCCCTCCCTCTCTCTCTGTCTCTGTCTGTCTGTCTGTCTGTCTTCTCTCTCTCTCTCTCTCTCTCTCTCTCTCTCTCTCTCTCTGCCCCCCCCCCCCCCCTAAATGTCATAAGAGAATAGCAGGGAGAAGAGAGATGGGTGATGGAGACAAGAGGGTCAGGCGACAGATTGTTCACATGGGGGGGGGGGGGGGGTAATCAGCCGAGAAGCACAAGCAGAGCGAGGCTGTGCGAGCTAACGTGGTTTGACAGACCTGACATGGGAGGCAATGTACCTTGGGGACGATGGTTGCGACAACTCGAAGAAAACAGAATGCCAGAGTACAAGGTTAGCACTCTCTTCTAATGCCAGAAAATCCGCGTCCGTGGTTCGAGTCTCGCAGCTGCCGGTCTTTCTCCTCCTCTCCACTGAAGGTTTTTGTCGTTGTCTTTCGGAAGAGATAAATAGCAGTGGCCTTGTGTTTAGCATTCGATTACCGTAGTTAAAAGAACTCATAGCAAGCATTGGCATTCTCTCTGGCCAATTTTCTGTAGAAACATTCATTTTCATAGGAAAACAAAGTAAAAATCAACGAAGAATGTGTCATTGATTCTTCAGGAAGAGCAAGCATACGTTCACACGAAAGAATGTACTGTGATATCAAAGTTCTGTAGGTCAGTACAAAGACCGTTCGGTTCTATAATGCTTGTAGTACGATATTATCCTCTAGATTACCTCATTAGCTACAATTCAGTGACCGTATGTTTGCTTAGTATCATTTACATCTATTCTGAGCGGATCTTTCATCACAGTTGTGATGAGTCAGCCGAATTTCTCCAGTCCTTTAGGCAAATTCAGGGTTGGCTGATAGTTGGGCTCAGTTTTCTTGGGCTTTTCAAATATTTGAACTCCAGTTCCGTATGTGTGAGTACCCCGAGCAGTATAGACTAGCAGTTAAAGTATGAGGACAAATCGGGGAGTAATTCGCATATCCAGGGGCTATGGAATAGTAAGTATCAAACTAGCATTCATTGATGAAAAATGCGTCACACCTCTATCAATGGTAATTTATAGTGTTCTCCAGTAGATCTTGAAGTGTGGGCAAGAGAGACATGGGATCCATGCATGACAATTTAAGGCGGGCATCGACGTCTCGGTCCTACGACCCTCAGTCTTCCAGCGGTTTTTTTTTAAGACCGTTCATACTTACTGAGCGTTAACGATGAACACCTTCGGGAAGGCTTCAACCTATGAGACGGTTTGCATCTTGCGGGCCATGAAACGAAGAACATGCTTGAACTAAGAGGTTTTGGCATTGTGGAGAGGCCTGAACTGTTGGCACAATGGATAGTGTGGTTGAATTAAACATGAAGTAGGATGAGGTGTTACGCATTAACCACGTGGTATTATACTCATTGCTGTGCATGTGTAAGGGTAGATCAGAATTTTCATTATCTGAACCCAAATAGCCGGAAACTCACTAGTTACATTTTAAAACTATTAGTGTACATTGTTGGGATGTGTGTGTGTGTGTGTGTGTGGTGTGTGTGTGTGTGTGTGTGTGTGTGTGTGTGTGTGTGTGTGTGATAGAGAAAGAGAGAGAGAGAGGAGAAAGAGAGAGAGAGAGACAGAGACACAGAGAGAGAGAGGTAACTCCGTTGGATGAACCAGTGTTGTTCATTTGTCATTCTTTGGGTAAAACGTTTGAGACGCTCTGAAAACCAGTTAGGGTGCAACTTATTTGTAGAGATGAAAGCATCCCGACTTGCCGAGAGCTAAGAAAAATACAGCGAGGTAAAATCAAGACTGGAAGACTTCACGAGTACAGGAAGTCTGCTGTAGCCTCGTGGTCAGACGACTATCCAGTGTCCAAAGGATTCGACCAGAGAAGTGCGGCGGAGTCAGGAGGACTCGATTCGCGCATTCAGTTACAGCTGCACTGCCAGTATCCCCCGACTGGGATTCGGCCAAGATAAGAACCGTGTTGCGTATTCAAGAAGTCCAACGTGACTGATGAAATAGACTGACGAAAGATCCGAACATTTCAGCCGAAGGAGATAGCTGGCATGTTGCAAACGTTTCTTTCTTTTGTTTTCATACATGCATAACCTGATAGAGTATTGGAGTGCTGCCTTTCCCGGGTTATTATATTAAGTGAGATAAAGGAATGCAATTCCTGGATTATCTGTGTGCTGTTACGTTTTGTTTGATGCGGATGAATGTGACGGTTGAGGGCTCCGAGTCAGCTTTTAAATGAAATTATATTTCTTTAGAACATTATTGAAGTCCCATCGCCTTTGTCAAGGCCCCATGTGATTGGCAGCGTGTGTGTGCCTATTCAAAAACGCCAATTTGTGAGAGTGTTGTGTGAGTTTGTCTGCCCATTCCCCAATGCATCCCTGCATATAATTATCATATTTTGATAGTGATAGCGTCTACAGGCCCAAGAAATGACTCCCAGTTAATGAGTACAGACAGTATAAGACGTCTCTTGAAAAAGACGTGGAATATTTTGAGCCCGTAACCAAAAGACATTTGACCGTTTTTGCTCTAAACAGCAGCGAAGCGTCTACCAAATATCCACATGATATAAAGACTATTCGGCAAGACAAAGTGAATCACGTTGGTATCTTAAAATGTCGATTGCAAATGATCCTGCTCTCCTGTTAACACATTATGGCTCTCCAAAATGTGTTCACTCTTATGACTATGTCGTCATTTTTGGAAACATTATATTTCACATGGGGTACGAATTTGACCAGACACAATATTTCAACAACCCCAATTCTGTAGAAATGTCCTCTTTCGAACTGATATAAACGCATCAACTGTGATACGTCTGTATGCTGCAGGCATCAATACTAACCAGTCTTGGGAGCGTGACTCGGAAGTGAAATTTGATCATCTACCAGCAGACTGGAAAGTCTGGAGAAAGAAATGACTATAGATGAGACTCTTCGCCGGCCCACTTGACCAACTTAGGCTGAAATGTTGCACACGTATCAGTAGTGACACGGTGACGATGTCTGTATGCAGAAAACACATTGTTCTGGCGGTAGACTTTCTCAAGAACAGCTTCTAGAGCAGAATATTGAATTGGAACACTTGGTAGGTTACGAGGACAGGATCATAATTGAGGGAAGAAGGGTAACGCCGGGTATGGGTAAATAGAATTATCGCTCTTTTTCATAGACGTTGCAACAAAGTAACAAACTAGGAATACCACGTCGTTCTCTTTTGCATTGCCTTTTTCTCTTGACAGTAAAATGATTCGGCTTTGTTTTTCAGCTACTATTTATGCTTATTGCATGCTATATATTTTATTTTTCTTTTAAAGTGTGTTTGGTACAATATGGTATTTTCCCAGAGAGTGACGCAGTGCACAAGAATCAATTGCTTTTCCGTCCAAAAACAGCTTATAAAATGAGATCATTAGGAAATACAGTAATTTGTTGGACAGGAATTCTTCCTATGTGTCTCTTCTCTCTCTCTCTCTCTCTCTCTCTCTTCTCTCTCTCTCTCTCTCTCTGTATGGAAAATGGATGGGGGTGGAGAGAGGATTTCAACAGAGTACAGGAAGGTGGCTGTGACTAATCCGGGTCACTGACTCCTTTCTCTCCATTCTCAGAGCTCAGTAAAGGGATTATGTTGGTTAGATACGACAGCGTTAGGTTACACTCCGTCCCCCTTCCCCCGCTCCCCCTTCTCCTTTCTCCCTACTTCCTTCCTTCTCCCTCTCCTATCCCCCATCGCCTTCTCCAGTATCTTACCCGATCCCCCTCACCCCGTTGCTCGTCCACCACGCTCTTTCGTTTTCTTTCCTCTGTCTCCACTTCCCTTTTTCCTTATCCCCTCCCCCCACACTCCTCACCCCCCCCCCCCCCCCCGCCCGATCCTGCCCCCGCACCTCTAGCGCCCAACTCCTCTTTTCCTGCCCTCTTCCGCTTCTTCTGTCCCTCTCTACCCCCCCCCCCCCCCCCTTTCTTTCTTCAGTCCACCGTTGCCACTCCAACAATTGTTTTTCCTTCCCCTGTTCCCCCTTTGCTCCAGTTCCCTCTATCTTCTCCCCCGTCCCCGCCCTCCTCTTTCATTCTTCCTCCTTGTTATCGGGCCTGCCCCGCATTCCCGCAGCCCCCATCCTCCCTTGTCCCTTCATTTACTTCCTTTTTTCTCCATACAGTGGCATTGTTTGACGCATTAAAAACGAACAATGCAACTGTTTAGCACAAACGTGATGCACACTTGACGTGCTGGTATGCCAGTGAGTAGTATGGCATAATCCGAAGACAAAAACTGTGGATTTGTGTGTTGCCCCTTTCCCCGTACCCCTCCCCCTCTCCTTTTCCATCCCCCCTCCCCTTCTCTCTC
>CM065728.1:56236583-56239083 GCA_033310375.1 Conus canariensis
TCCTCTCTTTATCTATTAGCACTAATCTTGTTCAACAACGTCCTCTCTTTTATCTGTTAGCACTGATTGTGTTCAACAACGTCCTCTCTTTTATCTGTTAGCACTGATTGTGTTCAACAACGTCCTCTCTTTTATCTGTTAGCACTGATTGTGTTCAACAACGTCCTCTCTTTTATCTTTTAGCACTGATTGTGTTCAACAACGTCCTCTCTTTTATCTGTTAGCACTGATTGTGTTCAACAACGTCCTCTCTTTTATTCATTGACACTCTGTCATTGTTTTTGAACAACAAATCACTGGTAAACAAATAAGGTAAATCAAAATGAAAATAAGCACTTCAGTCCCAGTGCAGACAAATCCAGTGTAATAATCGTTTGTTACTATAATAATATTAGTAGGCAATCAAGCCGATCTATTACTTGTCTCATGTGCACGCGCTCACACAACAGACACACATGTATGTACACGCGCGCGCGCGCGCGCACACACACACACACACACACACACACACACACACACACACACACACACACACACACACACACACACACACACACACACACACACACACAATACCACCTTCATACACAACGTTGCAAAAAATGGCAGTTCAGTGGCTTTCAAATACACGGACACTACTGGATGCCGTGGAAGGCATAAAAGCTCTGGTCGTGCACACCAACTCTGCATTTGAGGCAGATTTTCTGAGTGTTTTTGTGGCACAGTGCGCAACGCTTTGTTGTGGGTGAAGCAACTGCAAAATGTCCTGTACCATCAAACCGAACTTTGTTTGGCACTCTTTGGACAGCAGGAAGGGTTTGTTCAGCAGGGTTTCTTGGCAAGGCAATGGCACCATGTCGCATCAGGTAGACCTTCACGACACGCCTCCTGAAGGAAACGAGATCCAGAGGTCCAGCATCATAAGCAGGCGTTCTCAACAACAACCAAGCATCCTACATGGCAGTCTTCACTGTGTGAGCGAAAAGTGGCCACCACCACTTCTTTGTTCGCATGGAAATGCGATACTTGATATTCTGGTCTGCCCTGTTGATTCCTTCCGCTGTTGTGTTGTAGATCCTGACAAGATGTGGCTGTTGAATGTTGACAAACTGGCGTTATGCTGCTGACCAGCATCGAACTTGGGCGAGTGGCATGACATGATCAGTGTTTGTTGCCATGGTCACCACATTGTTGTCATTCCATGGCACCACCAGCACATTACTGCGCCTGCCATGTTGGAAGTGAAGAGTTCCTCTGGGTTCTTTTGTGAATCGACCTGCATTTCTAAGTGGACAGTTGCCCACTCTGTTTGTCCTGATGGTCCCAGTTGCCCCAAATCCATTGGCAGCCAACTCAGTCAGCAGTGGCAGTGATGTAAAAAAAAAAAGTCAAATGTCAAGTGGTAAGGATGCTTGGGAAGCTCAGACATCAAATCCATGACCACTGTCCCTCCAAGACCCAAACGGCCATAATTCTGTCCCAGGCGAGCACCAGTATATGGTTCAAACTGAACAATGCATCCTGTCCCATGTGAGCACCAGTATATGGTTCAAACTGAACAATGCATCCTGTCCCATGTGAGCACAGTATATGGTTCAAACTGAACAATGCATCCTGTCCCATGTGAGCACCAGTATATGGTTCAAACTGAACAATGCATCCTGTCCCAGGCGAGCACCAGTATATGGTTCAAACTGAACAATGCATCCTGTCCCATGTGAGCACCAGTATATGGTTCAAACTGAACAATGCATCCTGTCCCATGTGAGCACCAGTATATGGTTCAAACTGAACAATGCATCCTGTCCCAGGCGAGCACCAGTATATGGTTCAAACTGAACAATGCATCCTGTCCCATGTGAGCACCAGTATATGGTTCAAACTGAACAATGCATCCTGTCCCATGTGAGCACAGTATATGGTTC
Source organism: Conus canariensis (assembly GCA_033310375.1). Taxonomy (NCBI): domain Eukaryota; kingdom Metazoa; phylum Mollusca; class Gastropoda; order Neogastropoda; family Conidae; genus Conus; species Conus canariensis. The sequence continues at coordinate 56,238,509 of CM065728.1, forward strand.
AAACTGAACAATGCATCCTGTCCCATGTGAGCACCAGTATATGGTTCAAACTGAACAATGCATCCTGTCCCAGGCGAGCACCAGTATATGGTTCAAACTGAACAATGCATCCTGTCCCATGTGAGCACCAGTATATGGTTCAAACTGAACAATGCATCCTGTCCCATGTGAGCACCAGTATATGGTTCAAACTGAACAATGCATCCTGTCCCAGGCGAGCACCAGTATATGGTTCAAACTGAACAATGCATCCTGTCCCATGTGAGCACCAGTATATGGTTCAAACTGAACAATGCATCCTGTCCCATGTGAGCACAGTATATGGTTCAAACTGAACAATGTATCCTGTCCCATGTGAGCACCAGTATATGGTTCAAACTGAACAATGCATCCTGTCCCATGTGAGCACAGTATATGGTTCAAACTGAACAATGCATCCTGTCCCAGGCGAGCACCAGTATATGGTTCAAACTGAACAATGCATCCTGTCCCATGTGAGCACCAGTATATGGTTCAAACTGAACAATGTATCCTGTCCCATGTGAGCACCAGTATATGGTTCAAACTGAACGATG
>CM065728.1:56249083-56251583 GCA_033310375.1 Conus canariensis
GGCACGTTTCGAAGACGAGGTAACTGGCTACTTGCTTATGTCCGACCAGCGTAGATTTGGTCTTCTCCTGGATAAGAACTCTTCAGTGGTCACGGTTTTCATTCAGAATTGAAGTCTTAGAACATCGAGAAGTTCTAATCCAGAAGATGAAAGTGGAGTTGGTCGAGCACAAGCAAAACGTTCTGTACTGCTCAAAATATTGAACTCAGTGGTTCCTGTGACTGTCAGTGAAGAACTTAACATTTGTATTCCAACGTCATCCTTTTTCATCCCATTCCTTCTTTTCTTCTTCCTTCCTCCTGCTAACCCCATCCCAATTAAATCACTTTCACAATAACAGAGGACTTGTTCACCTGCACCACCACCACCCCAAAGCACACACACACACACAACACACACACACACACACACACACACACACACACACACACACACACACACAAGCGCGCGCGCGCACCTGCACACATGTATTGTATGTTTATTTCACTTGTTTGATTGTTTGTTGTTGTCCTGTCTGATAAAGACCAATAGGTCGAAGCTCATTACTTCAGTGTTGGTTATGTTCATCTGGCGTATCATTTCTTCAACATTTGTTGTCAGGTTTTCATAATATGTGCAAGAGAGAACTAAGTCAGAGATGTACGGACAAAAGCTGTACTGGCTGAGGAATTGAGACATCACACTATGATAAACCTGTCTCATCTTTTATGCCTCTCCAGTATCACTATGCCCACGTTGATCATACTGGCTCCCCGTCCATAGCCACGGTCTGGCTTGTCCCGCCACAGCCCCAGCAATGGCAGCCCCCGGGAGCAGTCAGCGTCTAGTCGTCACGAGGCAACCCACCAGAGGAGAGACTGCACTGCTGCTGAGTCAGTTTGATGGTGCTCAATGGTGCCTGTTCTCATCCATCATACAGCCCCCACTACTGCCACCAATAACTGGTTAGTCGTTAAGTCAGTGTAAACTCTCCCTCTGGAGGGTGCCACCACGTCCGGCCAAGGACACTTCCCATGAATCTGCCGATGTTGGTGACCCACACAGAACTCTGACAAGACCATAGGTATAGAGAGGAAAACGAAACCAATGTCACGCTGAGAGCAGGGTATAAAGGGCAGAAGAATGTGAGAATCTTGTGTTTTATTCTGACTGACGAGAGTGATCAAGATGACGATTTGCATTTTCATTTTGTTCTGAGACTGCATGACAGGCCTGTATCCTCCTCCCACTTTAAAAAATATCGCTTGACGTCAATCAGGCTCAAGAGATGCAGACCCTTTGCAGCGCGATCATGAGTTTGAGAAACACTCTCAAACATGCATCCATGAGATGAATGAAACTCGACTCCTTGGTCCTACTCTTTCAGTTGCGCACAAAGTGAACTGAACACTGGGTGGAAACTAGTCGGGACAGGAAAATGCCACGAATGAATAACTCTGATGGCAATAGAACCCACGACCTCCCCGCTGGGAGTCCGCGACGCTAACCACTTCACCACGGCGGCTGGTGAAGTGGATGAAATTTAACTGCGTGGTTACACTCTTTCCACTCGAACCTATGCATAGCCCACACAAGAATTCTGGATAGGACCCGGCTAAGCCAAGTCCAGTCCCCTGTTTTCGACCCCCACCCCCACCCCCTTCCTTCATCACTGTAATGCACCCACTCCAACCCCCTCCCTCCCCCCCCCCCCCTCAAAAAAAAACGAAAGAAAGCAAAACCAACGTGCAAAACGGAAAAGAAAAAAAAAAAAGAATAATTGGTCGTGCCACAGATGCATACTGTCCACGGAGCAGTATGTCTTTACCTTTTCTTTGTTTCCTCTTTGGCCCCTCTTCTGGTGCATCACACGTGTTCCTTCATATGCCTCCCCCCCCACCCTACCCCTCTCCCGTTTCCATCACTTTTTTGTCACCCACCCCCACCCCACCTGTTTTCTTTCTTACACATCATCCGTATATTTTCGGAGTTGACTCTAAACTGGAGCATCACGTCACGACTGACTGAACTATTTATGGGCACGATTAAGTGCCTACGTGTGTCTGATTTTTTTTTCTTTCTTTGGTGATTATGGGGCCAGTGCTCACTGATGTCTTGGATTATGGTACTTCTTTTGCTGTGTTGCAAGCCGTTTACCTATGTCTGGGACTTAGAACGAATGTTGTTTGACGCAGAAATTGGGTATGTTAGAAGGCTGAAGGATTTTCAAATGTTATGTCTAACAGCCTTTGGTGGAAAAGCACGTGCATGCTGGCTGGTATTTGTGTAGTTATGTCTTTGTATTTTTCATTATTTTGGCGTCTTTGTCAGTGTCTTCCAGTCAGGCATGGCTCATCATGTATTTCTCTTCTTCTGTCTGAAGACAGGTTACTTTATCTTTAAAAAGTGCAAATAACGATGGCTATCTAGAAATTATGAAGGTAAAAGTGTGTGTGTGTGTGTGTGTGTGTGTGTGTGTGTGTGTGTGTGTGTGTGTGTGTGTGTGTGTGTGTGAGCGTGG
>CM065728.1:56254083-56256583 GCA_033310375.1 Conus canariensis
TACAGTGTGTGAAGGCCACCAAGTTTGCATTCTCAGCAGACCAATGGTCTCAGCTGTGAAGGAAGTACCATGGATGACAACAGTTAGGACTGGGTGATTCGATTTCTTTGCTCAAGCTTTCTTCCTACTTTAAAGGACGTTCATTACCACTCTTCCAGATGTATCTTGGATGTGTGTGTCTGCAGCAGTGGTTGACTGCTTCGGTCTCTTAGTTTTTGTCTGTTTGCCCCTCTCTCTCTCTCTCTCTCTCTCTCTCTCTCTCTGTCAATCTGTCAGTCAATGTTAGTATCCAATCCCCACCATAATCCTCACAAATGTAAATGTGTCCCCCTCTTTTTTTCGTCACCAGTTACCACATATGGCCTTGTTTCCATTTTCGAGCACAGGACACCACTGTGCTTTCGCCTGTCTTTCTTTCTTCTCCAAGTGATCCTTAATCATAGTTCTTCTTCCATCTCCCCTGCCCCCTCCCATTCAACTACAATATTCATTTTCAGTTTGCCTTCTCTCTCTCTCTCTCTCTCTCTCTCTCTCTCTCTCTCTCTCTCTCTCTCTCTCTCTCTCTCTCTGAAACCCGCCATTGGTGGTTTCCGACCATGTGGGATTCTTGTGGGGACTTAGCTTTGGTCTGTTCAGCCCTCACTGATGTATACTGATCAGAATCGGAAGGTACTGAGGGGAAGCATGGGTGAGGAAAGAAGGGAAATGATGGGGGTAGCAAGAGAACGGTGGAGGAAGGGACAGAGATGGGGTGAAGGATGGGGGCTGGGGTATTTTACAGTATGTGAAGGTCACCAAGTTTGCATTCTCAGCAGACCAAGGGTCTCAGCTGTGAAGGAAGTACCATGAGTGACAAAAGTTAGGATTCGGTGATTCGATTTCTTTGCTGAGGCTTTCTTCCTACGTTAAAGAACGTTCATTTCCACACTCGTCCAGATATGTTTTGTATGTGTGTGACTGCACCAGTGGTTAACTGCTTCGGTCTCTTAGTCTTTGTCTGTTTGCATCTCTCTGTCACTGACAGTCTGTCTGTCTGTCTGTCTGTCTGTCTGTCTGTCTGTCTGTCTGCCCCTCTCTCTCTCTCTCTCTCACTCACTCTCTTTCTCTCTCTCTCTCTCTCTCCCTCTCTCTCTCTCTCTCTCTCTCTCTCTCTCTCAGTATTCTTCCTGCTTCTTTCACCTTTATTCCACCTTTCAACTCCAATTTGCCCTCTGTGTCCTAACCTACTAACAACTCTCTCTCCTGCCTTCCCTTCCTTTTACACTTTTTCTCTCTACAAGGTCTGCCCCTTTTGTCTCGACAATCCGCCACCGGAGATTTCCTGTCACGTGAAATGCTTGTAGAGAGCTAGTTTCCTTCTGTTCCACCCTCACAGAGGCATACTGATGAGAGAAGGAAGGTCCCTTGGGTGGGGGAGAAGGAGGGTGGAATGCTGGATGGAACAGTGGGCACTGGGCAGTAAAGCATTGTGCAAAGGCCAACCAGTCTGCGCTGTGTGCGGCATGAGCAGCTCAGATGTGGGCGAAATTACCAGCAATGGCAGAAGTTCGGAATCTGGGACTGGGTGTTCTTAGATAAGCTTTCTTTCTACTTTTGATATTGGGGCCATTTCTACACCCCTCTACGTGCATTTATGCATGTAATTGTTATGTGTCTGCATTTGTATATGAAATTGTGATATGTCTGCACCAGTAGTTGACTGTTTCAGTCTCTATTTCTATGTTTCTGTCTCTCTGACTTTCGACATGCCTGTCTGTCTGTTTGTCTGTCTGTCTGTCTGTCTGTCTCTCTCTCTCTCTCTCTCTTTCGCTCTCTCGCTCTCTTGCTCTGTCTCTCTGTCTCTCTCTCTGTCTCTCTGTGTCTGTCTCTGTCTCTGTCTGTCTGTCTCTCTCTCTCTCGCTCTCTCTCTCTCTCTCTCTCTCTCTCTCGCTCTCTCTCTCTCTCTCTCTCTCTCTCTCTCTCTCTCTCTCTCTCTCTCTCTCTCTCTCTCTCTCTCTCTCCTGGAATCTGGTACGTATGTGTATGTCTCCTTGATTACTTGCTTGAGTAAACTATCATCGTATAAGCGCTGCTGATTTAACCAATTTACAGAAATGTATGTATGTATGTGTGTGTGTGTCTTTTGTTGTCGTAGTTGTTGTTGCTGTTGCTGTTGTTGGCTGCATTGATACCTTGATGATTGCCTATTTTTCGTTGTCGTTGTTTTTGTTTTCTGCAATGACACTTTTATGATTGTGTATCAGTGCATGCTTTTTGTCACGCTGTTGCATACAGACGTTTATGTGTGAATCATCAAAACCCTATTATCCTATGTGCCTGTATTTTTTCTTTTCTTCTTATTCATCCGCTATCGTTATCTTTTGGCATAATTTAGCTTCGCAAAGACAAATTGGAAGAACCGGCTCTACCTGAAATCTTATCATTGACCCAGTATAGGCTTTCTAAACTCTCTGTCTCTCTGTCTCTATGTCTCTCTCTCTCTCTGTCTCTCTCTGTCTCT
>CM065728.1:56269083-56271583 GCA_033310375.1 Conus canariensis
ACGCCCAAATCTCAGCTCCATACTGAACTATTGGCTGAACTTGTGCGTCAAACAACTTAAAAAATAACTCAGCTGAACTGTGTTCAAACTTGTACAAAACATTTAACACACTCATAATGGCGCGTTTGCCTCTGCTCACAAGGTCTTGACATGCAAAAGTAAAGCTGAGCTTCGTGGAAAAATAAATACCCAAATACTTATATGCGTTTACAGCCGATATTTGTGATGTACCATAAACCCATCGCTCACATGCAGCCAAATAGCCACCTTTACGGAAAACTAAAACACTTGTTTTGTCCATATTTACCTTCAGCTCAAGTCTTTGCACAGCAGAGTGTAAACTATTCATTGAGTTTGTAAACCTATAACAGTTTCAGATAACAACACAATATCATCGGCAAACAGCAAAATGAATAACTGAATCAAATTAAAAGTAACACCATGCCTACCCTTTTCAATAATTTCGAGAGCTAATTCATTCATAAACAACGAAAATAAAACAGGACTACAAACATCACCTTGTTTAACCCCTTGCGTACACATAATGAAATCACTGAACCTAGCCCCACTCTTTATTTTGACTTTCACGTTTTCATACATACTTCTCACACAACTATAAAGCTTACCCTTTATGCCACTTTTTATAAGAATTGGCCATAACAGTTTCCGTGAAATCGAATCAAAAGCTTTCTCGAAATCAACAAAAGCAACATAAATTTTCTGTTATTAGCAAACTGTTTCCGAACCGCCGCCAGCAAAGTAAACATATGGTCTATTGTGCTGTAATCCTTTTTGAAGCCAGCTTGAAATTCACCAGTAATATTGTTAAGTTCTACCCACTCTGCTAGTCTTTTATTAATTATAGAACCGTACAGTTTACTAGCTATATTACATAATGAGAAGCCCCTGTAATTGTTTGGATCATTACATCTCCCTTTTTTTACAAAGGAAGAATGATCGACTCTGTCCAGCTTTCAGGATAGATCCCCTTATCAAACAAAGCATTAAATAATTTTACAAGAAAATTTATAGCATTGTTCCCTAAATGTTTTTAAAAAAAACTCACCTATAAGTCCATCAGGTCCTGCAGCTTTACCAATTTTTAACTTTTTTATTGCAGATAATACGTCATGTTTTGTGATGGACCGATCTAAATAGTTGGTATACTCGTCATCTTCTGATAACTGACCGACATAAACGATAGAATCATCGGTGATATCTTTTTCCAAAATATTCTTAAAGTGATCATGCCATTCATGTATTGAGATATTATTCTGATTCTGTGTACTCTTTTTTAATACAAATTTAACATTATCCCAAAATTCCTGCTGTTTATTGATAGAATTAAGAACTTTTTGAAACAATGAATCGTTATATGACCTTTTCTTTCTATCTAATAAATTCTTGTATTCTCTTCTGCTGACGCGTATACATGACGGTCGATAATGTCCAATGTTCTGTTACATGTTCTCAATAACTTTCTTACATTTAGTCTTGTAGTTTTACATTCTGAATCAAACCATTTATTCTGTTGTCTTCTAGAACCGACGGAAATTTTCTGTTTCATAGAATCTGCAGCACACTTTACAGCATCGTTAAATATTTCGAGTGCGACATTCGCATTCACATCTAACATATCTGACGCATTCAACAATCGCTCATGGACATCGTCTGAATTAATTGCATCACAAAAAACAGTTGCATGCTCATTTTTCCACACAAATTTTTCCACATATTCTCTCTTATTAGGATATCCACGTTCAGATATGCCTTTTACATTCATGCTAAACTCTAACGGCATGTGATCAGATTCGATCCGTTCACTCACACAAAATGCGCAGGAAGTATTCACAATATCTAAAGATCGCATGATGCAACAAAATAATCATTCACACTGCTGCCAGAGTCACAAATATATGTACATAATCCCTCCTTATCCCCATTACATACACCGTTGAATAGGAATAACCCCAAAGCTACACACATATTCAACAAACACTTACCATACATATTTATAACCTTATCTTTTGAGCATCGTTTAATTTTGACTTCATTAAATTTATCAAACCATGAAAACTGTGCAAATTCATCAATAATATCTACAGAAACATCAGCTGTTCTTCCATTGAAATCACCACACATCAAAACTGACATATCATCATGTAAACTAAGCACATCAATCAAACTATCTTCAATCTGACTAATTCCATTATCAATATTAGAAAAAGCATAGTATGGTGATCCTTCTGGAGGAACATAGCAACATACATACAAAACATCGTTTGGCAAATGGAACAACTTTTTATCGATGATAAACATCAAAACATTATCAAAATTTAAATCGAGTTTCTTCACGTATGTTAAAAGTTCATTTCTAATCAAACATATCACACCACCTGATCTTCTTCCACGTTCTGTAAATTTGAGAGCAGGTTTGATGAAGATTGTGTGTTCAGGAAAAACCGTAGACTGAAATTCTTCAAGAAAAGTTTCTACTAAG
>CM065728.1:56279083-56284083 GCA_033310375.1 Conus canariensis
TAGAGCCTGCGGCTGGGTGTTCTTCGCTGCTTCCTTATTCCTACTGCTACAGCCGCTCGTGTCCACTATCCTCCATGTACATTTTATCTTGGTGTCTTCGCCCAGTGTGTTCCTTGTCTTTTTGTTTATTTTTTTTCTCCTTTTTTTATCCATGTCAATTTCCTTCCGTCTATCTCTTTTCCCCTTTCATCCCGTTCTTCTTCCTCTTCGCTGTGTATGTACATCTCTCTCTCTCTTCTCTCTCTTCTCTGTCTCTCTCTTCCTCTCTCTCTCTCCTCTCTTCTCTGGTGTGTTCCTGTCTCTCTCCTCTTTTCTCAGTGTTGCGTTAGACAGCATGATCGTGTTGTGTGTGGTGTGTGTTGTGTGTGTGTGTGTGGTGTTGTTGTGTGTTGTGGGGTGCGTATGTGTGTGTGTGGTGTGTGTGTGTGTGTGTGTGTGTGTTGTGTGTGTGTGTGTGGCCTGTCTGTCTGTCTGTTTGTGTGTCTGTGTGCGGGAACAGGGCCACGTGCTTGTGCGCATGTATACATGCACATGTACATATTTACGTCTCTCTCTCTCTGCTCTCTCTCTCTCCTCTCTCTCTCTCTCTCTCTCTCCTCTCTCTCTCTCTCTCTCTCTCTCTCTCTCTCTCTCTCTCTCTCTCTCTCTCTCTCTCTCTCTCTCTCTCTCTCTCTCTCTCTCCAACAACTCTCGTATCTCCCACTACTGTCATCTATAAAGCCGGCATACGTGTCTCAGAAACTCGCCCTCAGCGTGAGGAAAAATCTTGTGGAGAGTCGCGCTAGGCCTCAGTGGCTGAAACTGATAAGCATGAGAAGCCTCGAGGTCGATCGGGTTGGGTGGTGAAGACTGTAAGGCATGAGAGTTACGGAGGTCGTGCTGTAAAGGAGCGAGCAGGTTTGCGTTGGTGGTAAGGACAGTGATGGTGGGTGTAAGGGGCACGGTTGGTGTGGAAGGAAAGAGCAAGTGTGCGTTAGGGGCAAGGTGGTGGTGGGTACAGGAAGTGCAGTTGGTGGCGTGTAAGGGGCACAGGTTTGCGTTGGTGGGTACAGGACAGTGCAGTTGGTGGCGTGTAAGGGGCACAGGTTTGCGTTGGTGGGTACAGGACAGTGCAGTTGGTGGCGTGTAAGGGGCACAGGTTTGCGTTGGTGGCTGGACAAAGAGCTCAGCTGTGTCACGTACGGGGAAGTCGGGTGTCTGGCAACGGATTTTTAGGTGACTGGGCTTTTACTCCTCAGTTTTGTAAGCACGCTCGTGTCTGCTGCTTCCGGTTTACTCTGTCTGTGTCTGTCTCATTTTTTGACTGTCTTTCTGTCTGTCTTCTGTCTGTCTGTCTGTCTGTCTGTCTCTTCTCTTTCTCTCTCTCTCTCTCTCTCTCTCTCTCTCTCATCTCTCCTCTCTCTCTCTCCTCTCTCTCTCCTCTCTCTCTCTCTCTCTCTCTCTCTCCGGGGTGAGCTGTCGTCATCCAAGAAGAGAAGACACGTTTTCTTCGGCTCTACAATTAATTAACGATTTTTGTTTTTTTTATTTCTCCAGTTTTCATCAATACGGACATTCGGATCGGTGACAGTGTCAACCTGCCATCAGCAACTCTCGATTTCAGAGTTCTGTGCGGCGGATTCGTCGCAGTCTTCATTAGTTTTATGACAAAAAGAGCCAGGTTTAAGCTGTCCATGTCGTGCGCGTGTTAAAAGTACACACCCGTGTCACCGGTGTCATGGTAGGCTTGGTCCTCACCCTGCCTTTTTCTTCAGCGATCTTCTGCTCCGATACGGCGGCGTGGAGACGAACCCCGGGCCAAAGTCGTCCAGCTCCAGCTCCACGAAACAGTCCTGCCTGGCTCATGATGGCTCTGTTCGTCGTGCAAGTACGGACCCAACCATGACACCTGATCCTGACCATGCTCCAAGTCATCCCGGTGAGATTACGGCCGATCACCCGATGCTAAAAGACATTTTCACAAAGTTATCGTGCTTAACCACGAAAGTTGACAGCGTGTCGGTCGATATGAAAGGTGTGAAAGACTCAATTGATGGACTGAAAATGGATATGCATGACATAAGAGAGACGATCGGTGATCTTCGTGTGCAAAATGAAAATCTGAAAGCAGAGAACAGCATAATGAAAGACAGAATTGTGCGTGTGGAAGGAAAAGTCGAAGATCTTGGACGGCCAAAAAGAAATAATTTGAATTTTTATGGACTGCCAAGGAGAGAAGGTGAAACCAACAGGACTGTGTGAATATTGTGCATAATCTGTTGACTGATGAATTAAAATTATCGAAAACCGTAGAATTTGACAGAATACATCGACTCTATAATAAGCCTAATTCACCTGTTGTTGGTAGATGCACCTTTTACAAAGACAAAGAAGAAATTTTCAGAGCCAAAAAGACCTAAGGAATACTTCAGTGTTTATTTGTGATGACTTCACAGGGAAAGTCCGTGACACTAGAAAGAAACTAGGACCACACTTAAAAGCTGCCAGAGACAACAACAAGAGGGCCACTATGATCTATGATCATCTCCTCATCGAGGGCCAGAAATGTGTTCTGGATGGAGATGATCGGTTAAAGGAAATTAGATTAAGGTTTGGCCGGCCCTGCAAACAAAGACAGAATTCCACAATCCTAAAAGTCAGTTTTCCCTGGTTGAGGACACAAAGATAGACACTGTTGACCAAACACCGGTTCCGAAGATAAAATGCGGAGACGCACGTGCTGGTGGCCGTGCGCCATGATCACTCAGTAAAGGCTGTACATGTGTAATGGATATTTGTCAAATCCATACTTGTTCTTCACAGATTGGAACGATTTGTGACACCAACCGTGACGAAGCACGTGAAAATGACAGGGAACATCACAATGGGGAAGAGAGACGATAATGTATAAGCAGTAGAGCCATTCTGATGCACGACAGTCTGAATGAAAGTACGAGTGAATGCGAGTATGAAAAATGAACAAAATATATATTAGTGAAACACATGTTAAAACATAAAGTATACTTATTCTCTTTCCTTCATTGGAAAGTGAAGGGCCTTTCGTCTAAACTGGGCGATCAAAAGTTTTGATTGTATGTTTATAAATTTGATTTCCTTTGTCTTGTTGAAAGTTTCATAGAGAAAATAGATTCCCATTTGTTCCCCTACCATTCTGTCTTTCGTAAACCCGCGATTAAGCTGACAAGACAGGGGAAGAGATCAGGTGGAGTGGTATGCTTAATTAAAACCGAGTTGATGGCTTATGTATCTGAAGTTACCTGTGGACAAGACACTATTATGTGCTTCTTATTAAATAAAACTTCATTTGGTTTTGAAAACAACATTGTTTAGAACAATCTAGCATTATGGTTTTTAGAAAAGGGGATACCTAGCAAGCACAGAGAGATGGTTTTACGACTATGTTAAGATGAGTGTAGTGAATTCATATCGATACCTAGGTATCTTGTTCTCCACAAGACAGTTTTAAGCCTGCATGCCAAGATTTAGCGAACAAAGGGAAACGAGCTGCTATTCGTATTATCTGTAAGTTGGATCAATTAAGTAATCACTCTGTAAAATTATTCTTGAAGCTTTTTGATTGACAGATTCAATCTATACTTCTATATGGTGCTGAAAGTTGGGGTTTAGAAATGTTTCATCAGTGATAGAAAGAAAGTTCATTTATTTGTGTTAAAGAAGTATCTAGGGGTAAGTATCAAAACATCGAATGACCTTGTATATGGTGAATTGAATCGATTCCCCCTGTCTATTAATTTTAGTGTCTCTTGTATTAGATACTGGCTGAAATTAACCCGATGGAAGAGCATAGACTGCCATTTAAATGTTATTAAATTTGTCTAATAAAGGAAAAGTCAATTGGGCTTCGAAAGTTCATGATGTTTTGAATAGTTATGGCTTCAGTTATGTGTGGGAAAACCACGGTGTAGGATGCACAAATTCTTTTATAAGAGAGTTCAAACAAAAATTAATTGATTGCAGGTGGCAACACTGTCATATGGATGACAGTGATAGATTTATAAACGATAGGAAATTCAAGACATCCCATGATTTGGAGACATACTTACTTTTGGATTTGGACAGATTTATTCGATACACACTAACAAGATTTAGATTTGGGATTCTAATTTATCGGTTTAAGGTATAAAGAATCGTGAACGTGTCATAAAATGCCCATTGTGTAGATCTGCTACAGCTGATTCTTCTTCTTCCTCGTTCGCTTCCCGTTAGATGAGCGGCGAGACTGTTGTGGCTGCCTCACAGAGAGCTTCTCGCTCAGCTCGGAAGTTGGTGGAGTACAGATGATGAAATTCACTTTTTTTGTCCTGCTTTTGATGATTTAAGACAGTTTAATACATCCACACACACAACACACACACACAACACACACACACACACACCTCACTCACTCACTCACACACAGACACACACACACACACACACACCATTCTTTTCTATTTCCAGTAATGCCCAGCATGTCTTCTCTTTTCCTTTCACTATTTTCTCCTCCTTTTGATTTTTGATTGCAGCTGCCCCCTCCCTCTACCCTTCATTCAACCCCACCATTCATTTTGCTTCTCTCTCTCTCTCTCCTCTCCTCCTCTCTCATCTCCTCCTCTCTCTCTCTCCTCCTCTCTCTCTCTCTCTCCTCTTCTTCTCTCTCTCTCTCTCTCTCTCCCTCTTTAGGAGAGATATGGGCCTGTGGCCTGTCAAATAAAATATTCTGAGTTCTGAGTTCTGAGTTCTCTCTCTCTCTCTCCTCCCCCCCCCCCCCCCCTTATCTATTACTCACGGCCTTCTACAAAAGCCTGTTTCTTTGTCCTTTATAACTGCCATCAGTTCCTGTCAAATCGTATTCTTACGGAGAGTTAGTTTCGCTCTGTCTAACCTTCACTGGTGCATACTGATAAACATGGTAAAGATAGCGACGATCGAACTGGGTGGCTCCTGAGAGTGATGGAAGAGGTGATTGTGGTAGGAGAGGGAAGGGGGGACCTGATAGT
>CM065728.1:56291583-56304083 GCA_033310375.1 Conus canariensis
CTCTTCACTAGCTGCATAAGGGATTGCGATGGTTCCCTTATGCAGCTAGTGAAGAGTTTTCATATCTGTAACATATTTTCTTAATTTCATGTTCCCAGTTTCTCCATCTTCAAATTCCGCCCCCCCCCCCCCCTCCTTAAGTCCAAATCTTTGCCAAGTCATTACTATGAAGATAGTTCAGTTGTTGGCCTGCGCTTGTTTTTTCCCCCACTATTAGATTGTTCGTCTATGTATTTGTCTGACTTTATTCAAGTTTAAAAGGCTGTGCCAGTCTTGAATAAAAGTTACTCTGTGTTAGGTTTTCTTATGGGAGCAAAAAATACCCAGCTTGTTTACTGTTTATCGTTTACTGTTCCCTGCCTCATTTCATTTCCGATTTCACTTTAAAAATGTTCTCCATGTTCTGATTCAATTCAATTTCGTCTGTTACGTTGGCGATACAACCTCAGGTCGGTCTGAGCAAAATTAAAGAAAAAACTGGTTTCAGTAAGTCTGTCTCTGTCTCTCTTTGTCTGTCTCTGTCTGTCTGTCTGTCCGTCTCTGAGTCTCTGTCGCTCTCTGTCTCTCTTTGTCTCTTTCTGTCTTTCCGTCTCTTTCCGTCTTTTGCTGTCTCTCTGTCTCTTTCTTTCTGTCTGTCTGTCTGTCTGTCTCTGTGTGTGTGTGTGTGTGTGTGTGTGTGTGTGTGTGAGTAGGAGTGATGAGAGAGAGAGAGAGAGAGAGAGAGAGAGAGAGAGAGAGAGACTGAGCGTGGGTGCTTCTATGCGCACATGTATGTGCATGCGAGAGTGTGTTTGTGGGGGGGAGGGGGGGGGTGGATGGGGGAGTGCGTGTGTGGGTGTATTCACATGTAAACGCTTGCATGTGTATAGATAGAGGGCTAGAGTGGATATATGTCTATGTTCGTGTGCGTGCCTTCGTGGTTTTGTTTGTTTCGTTTACTTTTCCCCAACCTGGAAGATTCCCTGCTGAAGCCTGTGGAAATTTTGTTGCTCTTGTATATTTAGAGGGTGCCATCTTACGGCGGCGCCTCGTAAGCCCATGTCCATTCTTCCGTTTCTTTATTATTTCCTTTTTCAGTTCTTCGTTTCTGTAAAACTGTTATCACTTACTGTGTGCGCAAATAGGATCTGTTCATCTATGCAAGTGTGTGCGTGTGTGTGTGCATGTGCGTGCGCGTGCGTGTGCGTGATGTGTGTGTGTGTGTGTCTGTGTGTGTGTCTGTGTCTGTGTCTGTCTGTGTGTGTCAATCTGTGTGCGTGTATGTGCGTGTGTGTGTAAATGTAGTGTGTGCGTGTGTGCGTGACTCTGTGTGTGTGTGTGTGTGTGTGTGTGTGTGTGTGTGTGTGTGTGTGTGTGTGTGTGTGTGTGTGTGTTTTCTATGTGTGAGCGTATGTATGTCTATTGTATATGGCTATGCAGATATGTGTGTGTGGGTATATGTGGGCCGGTGTGAATACAAATCTCTGCTGAAGTGCATACTGGAGTGTGTAAGCGCGCGCGAGAGAGAGAGTGTGTGTGCTTGTTTATTTGTGTGTATGTGCGTGCGAATGTGAGTGTGTGCGTGTGTGCGTATGTGCGTGCGTGAGCGCGCATGCGCATGTGTGTGTGAGTGTGTTTCTTTCCTTAAGAAGGAACGTTCCTTGCCGATGTTTGTGGACTTTGTGTATCCTATATAATTAAATGGCGCCATCTGACACCTCGTGAACACATGTCCATTCTACCCCTTCTTTTCCATTTTTTTTTTTCTCCATTTTTTTTCCCAAGCTTTCTCCATTTCTGTAAGAACGTTGGGCCTGGGCACAAGCAAAATCTGTTGAATTGTATATGTGTTTAGGTGCGCGTGTACTCTGTATATTCAAGTTATGGTGGCGGTGGAGGGGGTATGTGAGCTTGTGCGTGCGTGGGTCTGTTTGGTATTTGTGTTTGTGAATGTATCTGTGCGTTCGTGCGCAGTTCTGTCTTGACACTGCGTTTTGCTGGAACGATGACGCGTGCACGTACGGTGTGTGTGTGTGTGTGTGTGTGTGTGTGTGTGTGTGTGGTGCGTGCGTGCGTGCGTGCGTGCGTGCGTGCGTGCGTGCGTGCGTGCGTGTGTGTGTGTGTGTGTGTTGTGGTGCGTGCGTGCTGCGTGCGCATGTCCATCTATGTATGTGAGTGTGCGCGCGCGTGCGTGTGTACACATGTGCGTGTGCGTGTGCGCGCGTAAGAGCTAGAACGAAGTACAAGAAAAGATAGCAGAAGGCTAAACAGAGAGAGAGAGAGAGAGAGAGAGAGAGGACAGACAGACAGAGAGAGGGACAGACAGACAGACAGACAGAGACAGAGACAGACAGAGTGAGAGAGACAGAGAGAGAGACAGACAGAGAGAGAGAGAGAGAGAGAGAGAGAGAGAGAGAGAGAGAGAGAGAGAGAGAGAAGAGAGAGTATCGATGTTTGATTTTAATGAAATTCAAATTCTCCATTTCCTGATGTATTTTCTGAAAAAAAAATGTTTCCGTAAATCAATATTCATAGTCATTTTGTTGAATATCAGTACACTCATGTGCGCGTGCGCGCGCGCGTTGTCTGTGTGTGTGTGTGTGTGTGTGTGTGTGTGTGTGTGTGTGTGTGTCTGTGTGTGCGTGTGTGTGTGTGTGTGTGTGTGTGTGTGTGCGTGCGTGCGTGCGTGTGTGTGTGTGTGTGTGTGTGGTGTGTGTGTGTGTGTGTGTGTGTAGAGAGAGAGAGAACGAACGAACGAACGAACGAATTTTTATTTTCAGAGGGTAATGGAATAAGCATCACTGCTTTTTTACATCCAGCCCTCCGGGGCCAAAAGAAATTTAAGAAAGGAAAAGAAAAAAAAATTGATTAATATGAAATAATGGAAGATAACTCTTAAATGTGAAATATGAAAATACAAAAGGACACAAAAATCTATGTACAGAGGGAACACCGACAGAAGGTGTGGGAGACGGTGGGGGTGGGAGTGGGATGGGGTGGGATGGGGGGACAATTAAGAATGAGAGGAGGGGGGATGGAAGAAAAGGAAGAACTGATAAGGAAAATGAAACATTTACACAGAACAGTTATTGGTACATCTTTGGGCAAAGTGGTGTAAGATCAGACAGATACATCAAGTACGTAAAAAGATTGGATTTAAACTTACTAGTGTTTGGTTCGTTTTTTCAGTTTTTCTGGGATATTATTCCACAGCCAGCCCCCGGAATAAGCAAGGCTTGATTTGCATAAGTTAATTGATGGGAAAGGGAGATTTATTTTATGCGAATGTTGATGATCATTAGACGTAAATATATTCATTAAATAGGAAGGAGCACTGCCGTGTAGTATTTCATGCATAAAGAGTGCTTTATTGTACAATAGTTTGGTCTTGAATGGAAGGATACCTGCTCGTTCATAATCAGGGTGCCCTAGCGAGGGTTCATCAACTGTTATTTTGACAGCTCTCTTGTATATACTAGTCAATGGTTTAAGCAACTTATTGCTAGCTAAATCCCAGAGTGTCGAGGCATAGTTAATATTTGGTTGAATATAAGATTGAAAAAATAATATTCTGGTGTGATGATCTAAAACGTTTTTTTTTTATTTTCCTGAGCTGATACACTTTTACGGCAAGATTTTTGGAAAGAAGTTCTAAATGTTTCGACCAAGATAGGTTGTTGTCGATTGCTATTCCTAAGACTCTGTGATTTGAAACCTCTTTGATTTTTTCGTTACCAATATAAAGGATTGGCAAGTTTTCGGTTACATTTTGACGTTTTTGCCTTGTAGTAATCACATGAATTTCGTGTGTGTGATGTGTGTGTGTGTGTGTGTGTGTGTGTGTGTGTGTGTGTGTGTGTGTGTGTGTGTGTGTGTGTGTGTGTGTGAGTCCATGCATTTTGTGTATGTGTGTGTGTTAACATGTGCGCGCGTGTGTATATGTGCGTGTGTACTAGTGTCTGTGTATGCGTTGTGTGTGTGTGTGTGTGTGTGTGTGTGTGTGTGTGTGTGTGTGTGTGTGTGTGTGTGTGTGTGAAAGCATGTGTGTGTGTGTGTGTGTGTGCACGGGCGCGCGTTTGTGTGCGTGTGTGCGTGCAGGCGTGCGTGTGCGCTCATGTGTGTGTGTGTGTGTGTGTGTGTGTGTGTGTGTGTGTGTGTGTGTGTGTGTGTGTGTGCTTGCGTACGTGTGTTCGTGCGTAGGCGTGTGTTGTGTGTGTGTGTGTGTGTGTGTGTGTGTGTGTGTGTGTGTGTGTGTGTGTGTTGAGTTTGGTCAGTACAACCTTGAGTTAATCTGACAATAAATTGGTTTCAGTCAGTCAGTGTGTGTGTGGGTGTTCCATGTATGTCGAGAGAGTCAATATCTCCGCGTAAGCATTTATTTGCCAGAGAAATCAGATTGTCCTGTCAGGTTTGTTTACCTTCATGTCCTCTCTTTCGTTTTTTTATGATCATTTTCAAATATAAATGGGGAAAAAATCATTGCAGGTCTCCTGTATGTGCAAACATTTCTGAGAAATGTTTGTCTTGGTCACTACTTGATTTGTATTCCCGTTTCATCTGCTACATCACCTCAGTGGCATTATTCTCACTGCTGCTAATTCTGATTCCCCTACCACAGCCACACTCTGAATCGGCCACTGCAAACCGACGGTTAGAATCCATCGGAAGTTGTCAGTAAAGGTTTACTCACGAGGCTGCCCACCGCAGAAAACACTGCGTTGCCGTGTCACTTTGGTGCTGGTATTCGGTTGTGCCTGTTCTGATCCGCCATTCGCGGAACACTATGTAGTCACCCTCCCCCACTTCCGTCCCCCCCACCCCCCCTCCCATTGGCAGAGCGACACACACACACAACACACACACACACACACACACACACACACAACACATGCGAGCGCGCGAGTGTGGTTTATTGTATACCGACCACAGAGCATTATGGAAACCTAAGAGAACTGGCGATAGTGTGGAGAGAGGAGGGATGAAGGTGATGAGAGGAAGGAGGGCATGGAGGGCGGCGCAGAGAGGTGGGGGGGGGGAGAAGGAGGGAGAGAGAAGGGAGAGAGGGGGAAAGAGAGAGGGAGAGAGAGAGAGAGACGGACAGACAGACAGACAGACAGGGAGAGAAAAAGAGAGAGAGAGGATGCAAGATTTAGCTACTGACTAAATGTCAGCTGCAGCAGCACTGGTCTCAATTAATTACTGAATTAAACTACACGAAAAAAATACACACTTCGGGTTTTAGGTAACATTAAAGAGTTACGGCGTCTAGCCTCTGTTCTCTTCACTCTCCCATAATTCCTGCTTCTGTCATTGATCTCTCTTTACTGGAAAGTTCACTCTGAATCTTTCTTTCACTCCCCTTCCTTCCACCCCACCCCCCCCCCCCCCCCCCCCGCCACCTACATCCATCCTACCCGCACCTCCCCCCCCCTTTCACCATCTCCTATTACCTCTTATAATCCTGTCCACTTCTGTTACCAAAGAGATTCTCATTGGAAAAAAAGGGGGTGGGGTGGGGATAAAAAAAAAAACAACAACAACAACAACAAAAAGAAAAGAACTAAAAGATGAGGCTAGTATCCATGGATTTGGCTGGTGCGGTGTACGGTGTTTTCTGGGTTGCTTATCAACTTAGCGGCCCCTTTCTCTGTCTCCTGATTTGATTGGTCTGTCTGGGCGGTGCTTTGTCTGTGTGGAGCCTGACTGAGCAGAACAAACACGTTTCCTTGTCTGTACAGTGCGGGGGAGCCTTCTCCTTCTCCCTCTGCCGGTCTGTCTGTCTGTCTGTCTGTCTCGTCTCTCTCGCTCTCTCTATCTCTGTCTCTCTCTCTCTCTCTCTCTCTCTTTGTTTTTTTCCTCTGTCTCTTATCTTTCCCTGTATGAATATTTGTATTTCTACCTGTGCTGTCTGTCTGTCTGTCTGTCCGTTCTCTCTCTCTCTCTCTCTCCCTCTCTCTCCTTTTCTCTTTCTCTCTCTCTCTCTCTCTCTCTCCCTCTCTCTGTCTCTCTCTCTTTCTCTCTCTCTTCTCTCTCTCTCTCTCTGTCTCTCTCCTTGTTTTTTTTTCTTCTTCTCTTATCTTTCCCTGTGTGCTTTCTCTGTATGAATCTGAAACTTTCCCTGCATGAATATCTGACTGTATTTCTATCTCTCTGTCGGTCTGCCTGTCTGTCTGTCTGTCTGTCTGTCTGTCTCTCTCTCTCTCTTCTGTCTTCTCTCTTCTCTCTCTCTCTCTCTCTGCCACCACTGTGTGTGCGTGTGTGCGTGCGTGTGTGTGTGTGTGTGTGTGTGTGTGTGTGTGTGTGTGTGTGTGTGTGTGTGTGTGTGTGTGTGTGTGCTTCCTTCAGAATTATTAAAAAAAACAACAACAATGAAATGGATCTTGTTTAAATGATTCTAAGGATTTTCGCTTTGCCCCATTCATTCCTGAGTATACTGAATTTTCAAAAAACATTCCCCTTTATTTTCATGTTTGTTCTTCTATTATTGTATTAATACGGAAAAAAAAATAAAATGATATAAAGCAGTTACGCACAGAAAAGAAAATACACCTTCTTTAGTTTGGGATGAATTAGGTTGGCATTTTCTTCAGAAATTTCTTGAAAGGGCGAGTCTTATTCTCCCGTTGTCTTGTAGAAAGGTTATGCTATGTTTTCTTGAAGCAAGCGATTCTTCTTCTTCCTCTGCGTTCGATTGAAGCTGGATGCGTCAGACTTGTAACCCGGCCGCCATGATGAAGCCCGCGGTCTGCTCCAGGTCGGAACGGGCTCCCCAAAGCTGCGCCTGTAACTCCGCTCCCCCCGGCCAGGTTTTGTGTCGTAGAGCTGCGTGAGTAGGACAGCGCAGGAGGACATGTTCAGGGGTCTGGGGTCCAGTGCCGCATGGACACTGGTCAGTGTAGGTGATCTTCAGGCGGTTAAGGTGGCTCAGCAGTCTGCAGTGGCCGGTCCTCAGTCTGAAGAGGATTGTCTGCTGGTGCCTTTGGAGCTGGTGGATCGGGTCAGCACCACTCTCTGCACCCAGCCTTCTCTTCCACTGGGACTGAAACTGGTTGTGGATGATGGTCTTGGCCTCCCTGTAGGTCACGGCGATTCTGAAATGGAGAGAAAGAGACGCACGAGGTGAGGTTGGAAGACGGAGAAGCAGGGGATGAGAAGAGAGGAGAAAAGTTCTCCTCTACGCCTCTGTAATGATGTCTTTTTTTTTCAGTGCGATGTCTTTCACATGGAACATGATATTCCATGCACTAAGTGTTGTGTGTGCTTCTGAGAAGACTCTGTGTGTGTGTGTGTGTGTGTGTGTGTGTGGTGCGTGCGTGGTGTGTGTGCGTGCGTGCGTGCGTGTCGTGCGTGCGTGCGTGCGTGCGTGCGTGCATCCGAGGTGTGTGCGCGTCCTATTGTGTCAATGATTGCTCCTGTCTTTTATTGTATTGTACGTTTAAGTGTGTATGTGTGTGTGTGTGTGTGTGTGTGTGTGTGTGTGTGTGTGTGTGTGTGTGTGTGTGTGTGTGTTCGCGAGCGCGCGTGCAATTGCGTATGTGTGTGTGTGTGTGTGTGTGTGTGTGTGTGTGTGTGTGTGTGTGTGTGTGTGTGTTTGTTTGTTTGTTTGTTTGTTTGTTTGTAAGCTACTTTATGGAGCAAGTTCGTAATTTGATAGGTAGCTAGCCTTCGCAAAATAATGTATTTCTTCAGACATAAAAAGGTATCATTTCACAGATAATGCGGAATATTCTCTCTTTGCCCTGTTCATTCGAGAAAATGGCGCGTGTTATGAGAAACTTTGAAAAACAATCATATTTTGAGGGGTTGTTGTTGTTGCATTTCATCTTCACAGAATCGAATCAAATGGCAATGAAGCTAAGATGCTATAAAACCCACTTGAATCGGATTAGCCTTTTCCTCAGACAATTCTTTGACAGCCAGATTAACAAACAAATAGTTTTCTCGTAGAAAAGGCGCGCTACCTTTTCTTTATACCAATGACGCTCAACGCCTTCAGCATGTAAAGAAAGGAAGCAGGAATGAGGACAGAAGGGGAAGGTGGAGGGGATGTGGTGGGGATCGAGTGGAGGGAAGAAAGAAAAAAATACGATGTTCTTACCATCTTTATTTATTATGCTTTTTCCTTGCGCGCGCGCGCGCGCGTGTGTGAGTGAGTGAGTGAGTGAGTGAGTGAGTGAGTGAGTGAGTGAGTGAGTGATGTGGTGTGTGTGTGTGTGTGTGTGTGTGTGTGTGTGTGTGTGTGTGTGTGTGTGTGTGATGTGTGAGTGAGTGGGTGTGTGTGTGTGTGTGTATGTGTGTGTGTGATGTGCGCACGCGCAGCGCGTTGTGTGTGTGTGTGTGTATATGTGTGTGTGTGTGTGTGTGTGTGTGTGTGTGTGTGTGTGTGTGTGTGTGTGTGTGTGTGTGTTTTTATGTGGTGTGTGTGGTAGTGTGTGTGTGTGTGTGTGTGGTGTGGTGTGTGTGTGTGTGTTGTATGTCGCGCGCGCGCCGCGCTGCGCGTGCATTATTTTCTCTATCTTTCTCTCTCTCTCTCTCTCTCCCTCTCTCTCTCTCTCTCTCGCTCGCTCTGCTCGCTCGCTCGCTCGTCTCTCTCTCTCTCTCTCTCTCTCTCTTCTCTCTCTCTCTCTCTGTGTCTTTAGCCTTGCCATCTGAAACTGATGTTAACAAGCTGTGTGTTGATGAAGCTTCGAAGGTGATGTTGATAAGTCTGGTGCACTTTGTGCATAGCATTCATTTGTAACTAACTCTACGCGACAAAAGATAAAAAAAATATTCGTTGAAGCAGAAAATCCGTGTGACGCAGCCGGCAGTAATGATTATACCACTATTAATAAGGCACAGACACCCAATGCAGCAAACATTACAGTCATTGACATAAATAGCCTACTTGGAAGAAACGACAAGGAAAATGTATAATTGCCTGTGGAACTGAAGGAAGAGTTTGAACGGTACCCTTTCATGCAGCAAAGAGGTCAATAACTGAAATCTTGACGATCCGTCATGACTAATGCACTGTTCTACCTGCTGATAAGCATCTGGAAAATCCGATTGGCAGTTTACATGTGTTCTCATTGCAATCCCGTGACCTGAAATCCGCATTGCAATGCACTATCGTGTAATATATGGATGATGCTTATTTCTCATTTTTGTGATACAGTCCCCCATTTCCTTCATCTCCCGACGCTGTGAAAGGGCTTTGTATAGCCCACACAATAAACCATCATTCACTCATTATTCTCTCTCTCTCTCTCTCTCTCTCTCTCTCTCTCTCTCTCTCTCTCTCTCTCTCTCTCTCTCTCTCTCTCTCTTGGACACTTTCAAAGAAAAGTGTCAAAAAAAGTGTCAAAAGTCTCTCTCTCTCTCTCTCTCTCTCTCTCTCTCTCTCTCTCACACACACACACACACACACACACACACACACACACACACACACACACACACACACACACACACACACCACACACACACACAACACCCAGCAAAACAAAATTGCACCTCGGCATCAAAAGTTCCACAGGGCAAACTTCACAAGAGACGAGAGAGAGAGCAAATCAAATGAATAAGCGTAACGGGTAATAGATTTCTAAGGGCCAGCGAAGGTGCACTGGACGTCAGGGAGATAGACAACTCGCATCGGGTCAACTGAACCCGTCAGACATCAGCCATTCATTCCTCCGATGCATACGTGTTGCTTTTATTTGTCTAAGACAGCGAGGCCATGCTGGTTCTATTGCTGAAGAGGTATGCTATTTGTTTTCTTCTCGAAACAAGGGACTCTTTAGAACGTCTTCAAGTAGAGAGGGGAAGCAGGAAGGATAGAGGAAAGGAGCGTTTCCCTATTCTGTGAAATGTTTGGGCCTCTGACTTTCCAATGACAAGATGAAGGAATTTCAAAATGTACCGTTTTGAACAAGCAATAAGATGAAATAAATTTTAGTGCTGCAATGTGCTCGGATGTGTAGAAAGGAACCCAACAGGGGAGAAAGAAGGAGAGAGAGAGAGAGAGAGAGAGAGAGAGAGAGAGAGAGAGAGAGAGAGAGACAGAGAGACAGAGAGAGAGATGAGCGAGAGTGAGAGAGAGAGATAGATCAGTTCAGTTCAGTGGTTTATTTAACGTCTTTTCATCGCCAGATGATATTAGACACTTATTGAAATAAAAAAAATCGAAAGAAAGAAAGAAAAAAAACACCTCCACACTTAACTTATCATCCACGTTAGTACTTTTAAACCCACATCTGATACATGCGTATTTACGTAAGTAAAATACCCCAGTGGTACACACAATTGTTGATCTTTATAAAAAATTTTGCAACCTGTGACTGCGAAACAACCATGGCAATTTCAGTAACATATGAACCATATAAGACAGTATTGACATTATCAAATTCAGTCATCTGATAGAACAAGGTCAACACTGAGCATTCAAACAAAAGATGATGTACAGAAATGTTTTCTCTGCAGACACAAGTAATGCCATGAGAACATTTAGTGTTCCAAGTATTAAGCCTGAATTTATGAATTAATCTAACAATGTGCCTTAGGCACGATGGTAAAAGTAGCCATTTTTAGACTAAAATTCTGCTTATGTATATATTTTTCCATAAATTGGATTAATTCACAAGAGGATAAAGCTAAGGGATTGTTTAATAAATTTTCAGCGTTTCTATTTGATCCTTCTCTTGCAAGACTATCTGCTATTTCATTTCACTTTATACCACAGTGAGATGTGATTGTAAAACAGATCTGGAATCAACAGAAAGCAAAAGTTTATAGGAGGCAATTGGTGTATCATATAATATGTAAGTCAAAGCCCTCAATATTGCATATAATTCTGAGGTATGGATTGAAAACCCCTTTCCTAAATGATATGGTTTTCTGACATTTAAAGTTGGTATAATAAAGCCAGAACCACTGTCAGAGGATTCCATTACCGACCCATCTGTAAACACTTTTAAATGATTTGGATAGCTGATTTCTAAACGTTCACGAACTTCAGTTGTTAAAATATTTTCTGAATGACTTTTCTTTAACAAAGTGTATTTGTAATCAAAAGAAGCATTTAGGTGCTCCCAAGGAGGCATTGGAGGTACCGCAGGAAATTCTGGTAAGCAGTGAATATCAACATTACAATGTGACATAAAGTCAGAAGTGTAGTTCTAATTGGTTGAATATATTACATGGTTTTAGATCTCTTAGGAAAATCTTTACTGAAATCCGTCAGTATTTCTTCTGTAACTGAATTTTCAATATCCAATATTCGCTTCTCATTAGTGGTAATATATTTGTTTCTGTATAACATCTATGAGTGTTTGTATGAACTGGGACTCCCAGAGCTAATTTCATGGCCTTACTATCCAAGCTTTGCAATCTCTTTAAAAGAGAATTGGGTGCAGAGAAATACACTTCCTGCCCATATGCCAATTTCAATCGGACTAAAGAGATGTATAGCTGTAAAAGGGTATGACAGTCCTGACCCATGGTTGATAACACATAATTTTAAGAACGTTAAATCTTTTTCTTGTTTTATGAATCAAATTTTCAAAATGTGCTTTCCAGTTCAGATTTGGAGTTTAAAATACCCCCAGGAACTTAACATTTTGTTTATATTCCAGAGTCTGACCATCTAGCAAAAGCGAGGGTAGAATCTTTGGATTCTCACCATTGTTAAACAACATAAGGTATGTTTTTTTTTTTCTCCAGATAGTTCTAATCCGTTGTTTTTCATATATATAGATAATTCATCCAATTCCTTTTGGTACAACTTCTGTACAAAGTTTATTATTCTTGTACTGGAATGCTTCCGTAATGTACAGTTAATCCAAAAGCGATATCGTCCGCATATTGAACTAATGCGTCGCTTGAGAGAGAGAGAGAGCGAGAGAGAGAGGGGGGGAGAGAGAGAGGAGGGAAAGACGGGGAGAAGAGAGAGAGAAGAGAGAGACAGACAGACAGAGACAGGGAGATGAGAAGAGAGAGAGTGAGAGAGAGAGAGAGAGAGAGAGAGAGAGAGAGAGAGAGAGAGACGTGGGAGGGAAAGAGGGGGAATAGTGAGAGAGAAGAGAAAGAGAGAGAGAGAGAGAGAGAGAGGGAGAAGAGGGGAGAAAGAGGGAGAGAGGAGAGAGAGAGAGACAGAGAGAGGGAGAAGAGAGAGAGTGAGAGAGAGAGACAGAGAGACGAGGGAGGGAAAGAGGGGGAATAGTGAGAGAGAAGAGAGAGAGAGAGAGAGAGAGGGGGGGAGGAGGGAAGAGAGAGACAGAGAGAGAAAGAGAGAGACGATGGAGAGAGAGGGAGAGAGAGAGGAGAGAAAGGGGGGGGGGAGAGAGAGACAGTCTGACAGAGAGAGAGAGAAGGAGAGAGAGAGGGGGGGGGAGAGAGAGACAGACAGGCAGAGAGACAGACAGACAGGCAGACAGATAGACATACAGAAAGACGAGCTCTTGTTTTACGACAAAACCTGTCATGGATTTTCTTCTCTTGAACAAATCCATTATCTATGTTTCTGTGTGTCTCCCGGTATATCT
>CM065728.1:56311583-56324083 GCA_033310375.1 Conus canariensis
CGTCGGTAACTGACCAGGATGCCTAGCACCCTGCGTTTGTCTCAAAAGAGTCTTCAAATCCCTATCAAGGCTGGAATTGACCGAATGCCAAGTCAGTATGCTGTGACTTCTGGACAGGCTTATCTGCAGTAAAAAGTAGTGCTCAGTGTCTAAGACTACCAGCAGCTCCAAATCTGGCAAAATCGGGAAACGAGTTTTGTATGCAAGTGGTAAGATATTTTCACCATCGCTTAATAAAGAAAGAACGGACGAAAGCTGTTAATAGATGCGTGCGCGCCTACGCCTGTGTGTGCGTGCGTGCGTGCGTGCGTGCGTGCGTGCGTGCGTGCGCGCGCGTGTGTGTGTTGTGTGTCTTCGTGTGTGCACGAGCATGTGCGTGTATTTTCTTTCTTTTTTTTTTGTTAGATCAAAGACTGGGAGGATGTATGTGGGAAAGGGTAAGAATGTGACAAGGTGGGTTGGGAGGAGGGATGGGACGTGGAGATGGGAGGGCGGAAGCAGGGCACGTGCGTATGAAAAGGGTTTCTTTCACAGTTACTGCCGTATTTTTTTCAGTGAAAACTGAACCAAGCGTTCACAGATCCGGGGACACCCTAGTGGTCTGTCGCTTCCATTTTGTTTCTTTTACGTTCATTGCCCCTTTGATGTGACGTAGAATTTCACCTTTGTTGTTGTTATTGTTGTTGCTGCAAATACAGCGTATTTCAATGCAAAATATTGGTCTTGCTCATAAACATCTTTACTATCGTGTTGTAACTTTGATGGAGGAATGTGAATATAAAGGACCGTCAGTCGTATACAGTTTTATTGACAAAACCAACAAGGTTAGGTCACAGACTCGGAAAGCACAACCGACGTGATTTTCTCTCCAGAAATAATTGGCATGCTTTGGTTCTCTGCTGGTGTATGCTTGTTGCAAGTTCCCCGTACAGAGTCCGTCAAACTGGGCACGTGCAAATCGTATACGGTTGTGTGTGTGTGTGTGTGTGTGTGTGTGTGTGTGTGGCGCGCGCGCGCGCGCGCGCGCGTGCATTCGTGCGTGTACCTATGTACTTGTGGTGGTAAGTGTAAGTGTGTGTGCGTGCGTGCGTGTGTACGTGTGCGTGTGTGTATGTGCGTGTTTTGTATTTAGTGTTATGTTTTTTCCCACTGACTGTAGCATTAGACCAAAGAGGAGAGAGACAGACAGACAGACAGACAGACAGACAGACAGACAGACAGACAGAAGGAAAGAGGGAAAAACGACTCACGAATGTTCGCCCGTGTATTTACCTGGTGTATGCATGTGTTGATTCATCAGTGATGTCAACAGTCTACTATTTCGGGTTTGATGAAAGATACAACTTAGAACTACATGTGTAGATTTTATCAATCATTTTAACCGTCTACTACTTTAGGTTTGAAATCAAATACAACTTAGAACAAACACAAAACACACACAAACAATGAATACTCCTTTGATCAAGAAGTCATGTCGAAGGCATCAATAATTGATCATTTGTGCGACAAAAAGGATTTACACGTGGACGTTGTTAATCTAAATGTTTTGGTATTATGCGTGTTGAGAGAACTGGATTACATTTTCTTTCCAACGAAGTAAAATCACATGAAAAACTCTGGTCAAGCGTTGCATTCTGTCCACATACGCAAACGTTTCGGGAAGTCATTTTGTTTTAAAACGTCTATTTTCCACCTACACATTCAGGAAAGCGGCATTCTGTTTCAACACAAAAGAAATGCCGTCTAGTGCGCTTATTGCCGTATTCGCGAGTATCATTAGATCTCATGAGGCAGCTATGGAATCGCTTCCAAACGTACTATTATTTTAGACTTCTTCTAAACATAAGAAAACGTTTATATGAAAGATCCCACACAGTGCTTTTTCTCATGGTTAGTTCATTTGTCTACTTTATTACTGTAATAGAACGAGCAAGAAGATGGTAACCAGCAAAAGTGATTCCTATGGCACTAAAAACTAGTGTATGGGTTACATTATCATTATCATTATTATGAATACTTACATAGCGCCTATCCTCGGCTAGAGACCAGGCTCTAAGCGCTTTACAATCCACACTCGTTTACACAACATGACCATTTGTCTCTCATTTCTGTTTTTGTTTTTTTTTTTTGTTTTTTGTTGTTTTTTTTTGTGTCGTTATGTTACTGTGATGATTGCGAAGCTCGGAGTACCGACTTTGACTCAACGCAGAAGAGAACATGAAACTTAAATCATGGAAACCTATTTGTTCAGTTTTGTTTTGTTTTTTTGCTCTGGAACGAAACGATTTCTTTACGTTGAAATCGGTTATGCACACCGTGCCTTTCTCCTGCTACTGATCTGTCTGCAAATGTCTATCATAGTATGTGTATTTTTCTTCAATATAAGATTAAACATGCTGTGCATCATCCAAATGGAAATGGTATTACCAGCATCGAAAGAAGCACTTTGAAATTACCATACTTGTATCTTTAAGGAAAAAAAGGTCTGATGAATACAAAATCCTTCCTGTTTTATAATTGAGTAAGTAATAAATTTGGAAGATCATATTACATGCGTAATTTGAGAAGACAATTATTTTGCTCGTTTTTCTTGTTTATTTCTTTCTTTTTTCCTCTCAAACCCTCTCTCATACCTCCTCTCTCTGCGTGTGTATTTGTGTGTGTGTGTGTGTGTGTGTGTGTGTGTGTGTGTGTGTGTGTGTGTGTGTGTGTGTGTGTGTGTGTGTGTGACAGACAGACAAACAGACAGACAGAGCTAGAGAGGGAGCTCGTTCGTTTGCACTTTCTTTTCTGAAGACGTCAAATTTAATCAATAACAAGCCCTCTTTCTGTCCCTGCTACCTTTCTCTCATTTCTTCCTTGGTCTGTCTGGCGGTCGGTCTCTCTCTCTCTCTCTCTCTCTCTCTCTCTCTCTCTCTCTCTCTCTCTCTCTCTCTCTCTCTTCTGTGTCCCTCATGCAGACACATATTACCACTCGCACACGCACGCGCGCACACACACACACTCGCGCGCGCGTTCGCACGTGCATACGCACGCACGTGTACACACACACACACACACACACACACACACACACACACACACACACACACACACACACACACACAAACTCGCACGCGCGCGCGCCGTGGCGTAATGCATGCATGTATAAAGTGTTGTCCAAATTTCCTGACCAATACTGCAGATGTCGGTATCTCTCGGGCGTGAATGAGTCTAGAAATGTAATGAGAGGAAGCGTAGGATACAGCCCTGTAACATCAGTATCTTCTCCATCATCTTGAAACCTCATCGGTGAGCATAAGATCGCCTCAGATTCTGTGTCTATTTATTTCCATTCTCATAGTGACCTCAGTTCCGATTTCTTCTCCACGTCTGTGTCCTTGGTAAGTTCGTGCCCAGTTCCCTTGAATCGGCAAGCTCATAGGAACTGTCGTTGGATGGACATAGTGGCACCTTCCGGACGGAGACGCTCACTTATTACAGCTCCGCGATTAAGCACTTACTGTCGTCGGTAGGGGCTTTGTGAGTGGTGTTCTGTATATGCCGGATCAGAATAGGCACCACTGAATATTGCCGATGTGGCTCATCAGCAGGGCAGTGTCTCTTCTGGCGAGTAGCCTACAGACGACTTGAGATTGACAGCTCCCTGTTGATGGTCGGTGCTGAGAGTGCGACGTGACAAGCCAGAGTGTGATTTTGTGGACGGGTGGTTGAACAATCTGCGGGGGATAATGCCGCTGAAGTAGCACAGACCATCAGAAAAAAAAAAGGTTTCGTGTCAGTTTATGCATTGCATTCCTCTTGCCTCAGATCTTTGACGCCGTACTTTTGGGCTTTACGTTTGAGGTTTGTGCAGGGAACAGATATTTTTGACAGTTCATCGCATGTGGCAGTCTTGGAGGATGGTCAGCAAGTACATTGCACTGAATGCCAAATATGACCTAAAACTGAAGCGAAAACAATATTGTTGTCATCATCTTTATGAGAGATATACAGTTTGGGAAATTCAAAGAGCACAGATGGTTTCAGCTGTGGACAATAGCCTTGAGAGCGTAAAGAGAATCAGAAAGAAAACAAGGATTGAAGAACCTTTTTTTAAGTCATTGCTCAATGAGCTAGAACCACAGCGATCAGTTTTACAGTGCGTTTAGGAAGACGGCGTCTACACAGCAGATCGGTCTGACTGTAGGGACAGAAGGCGTTTTTCTGATTCCTCTTGCGCCGAATTCAGTGAGGTAAGTAATTGCTCGTTCTTCATTTTCATTGTCCTGAGTGTTGTTTATCTGGCCTGAAGAAGACTTCAGAGGTCGTGTTTTGTCTTGTGCTTTGTTTGATAATGTTTTGCCGGATAAAGTGCTTAAATTATTTTAAAGATCTGTTCAGATATCCGCCTGCAGTCGCCTCATTTTGCAGCCTACAGCAGTCAGGCAATGTTCTCTGGAGGTGTGCAAAGTTTTCACAAAGTTCTGCGTATTATTTTTCACAGGGCAGTAAGCCGATTTTCTTCTTCTTCTTTCATTTTTTTTTTTAAATTGAAAAAGGCAAGATCAAAGCTTACACACAGACTTTCAAACGACCATTGCGGATTGTCTGGAAACTTTAAGTGGTCAAAAAATGAGCCCCACATCGATGTCTGCATGTAATATATCTGTTCCGATTTTTCTTTAACAACAGTAAAACAGTTTCTGCAATGTTTGTGATCAAAAATGCAGAATCTTGGCGGTTCACTAACATCTATTTAAGAAAATGCATAAATTTGCAATTTTTTTAGGTTTAGAGCAGAGCAGAGGAGAGAGAGAGAGAGAGAGAGAGAGAGAGAGAGAGAGAGAGAGAGAGAGAGAGAGAGAGAGAGAGAGAGGCTGTTATGAAGTTATTCTATTACAGGCGGTCACGTCCTTTGAATGAAACAGGATGTTTGTTGTTTATTCCCTAGTTTCTTTAGTTGTTTGTTTTGTTTTGTTTACTTTCTTGCTTGCTTGTTTGTTTTGAAAACCAGAGTAGCTTATTCAGATGGATGATAATGTCTGGACTACAAACTAGCATTTTTGCATTTGTTTTGCATTTCTTAAAAAGGTAGGAACAAAATCTGCATTCAGCGCGTTGCGGACCTGTAATACCATCTGCCACCCCCTGTCCTCTCTCTGCCGCCATGAAATGAGTCTGAACCGGCGCGGATCAGGGGAAAGGGTGGAGTGAGAGGGTGTTCAAGGGTTCTGAACCCTCACTCTTTCCACATTCCTCTTCCAGTCCTCCATTTTCCCTACTCCATCGACGCTACCTTGATGAATGCACACGCATGGACACACAGACACACAGATACACCTACATACACACACAGACACACACACAGACACACACAGACACACAGACAAACAAACACACACACACAACACACACACACACACACACACACACACACACACACACACACACACTGGTACTGAACTAACCCCCATGCCATGATTAGGGTCTCCTCAATAATCGTGTGACATGCAGGATTACTTCCCCTGCACGAGGTTGTCTATCTCGCTCACGTAAACGTTTTTAGTTTAATGGGTCAGCCTCAAACTATTGAGGACATGTTATTCACGAAAATGGGGATTCCGACCGCTTCGTCCACCAATCACTAGCGGTCACTTTGACCAGTGTACGGGGGAAAAGCTAATGGGTGAATATAGTGAGAAAGGGTTTCCTTTTTCATCTCCATCCCCAGAAGACAAATGTTTATCAGACAAGCAATGGCGTTTCATTGAATTTCAAACGTAGGGAAGCTATTTGTTTGTTGTTTGTTTGTTTGTGCTTATTTTTATGGGTTCGGTGAATGAAATCTGTCCTCTAGCACAAGTTGGCAAAGTAAGGCCGTTGATGACAGAGCAATTCCTGATCTACCAGCTCCATGACAAACTTCAGCAATGACCAGTCACAGACAATCTAAATTGGACTCCAAACCTCAGGCTTCTACAACATCATTCCACCCACCCTTCCTCCCCACCCCCTACCCTTCGTCCCCTCCACCTTCTGTTCAATCCACCGTTGTTGCTTATTTTTAACCCTTCACTAAGAAGGTCATGTTTGTTTTTTTTTTAACCCGCCTCTGTCGCTACGTTGTTTGTTTGTTTATCTGCCGTCAACAGGAGTACGTAATACAGGAGGGGAAATAAAGAAAAGAAAACAAAGCAAATACACCACACAGCTTTAAGTTTACTTATTAGGCTTCATTAATAATCACCGACTAGAAAGGAGAATTATGAGTGAGTGGTGTGGTGTGTGTGTGTGTGTGTGTGTGGTGCGTGCGTGCGTGCGTGCGTGCGTGCGTGCGTGCGTGCGTGCGTGCGTGCGTGCGTGCGTGTGTGTGTTGTGTGTGTGTGTGTGTGTGTGTGTGTGTGTGTGCAATTAGAGATTCGAAAAGACTTCAGCTTTATGCTCCGTGCAGTGTATAATTTTTTTCTGTTTTTTTTTCTGTCTTTCTGTTTTCTGTTATCTTTGTTCCTTTTGCTAATTCTTGTCTTTGTTTATTTATCTATTTATTTGTTTGCTTATTCATTCATTTATTTATTCTATTGTTTATTTATTTATTCATTTCCCTGAGCAACGTGGACAGATTTCAGAAAATAATGTAAAATACGATTTGTTTGTTTTCTTTCCTTCTTCATTTCGTTTCTCTTTTCTCTTGTCTTATTTGTTTATCCACGTCTTTCTTGGAATAGAAACATAGTGAGAATTAAAAAGAAAAAAGTGATCAAAATCAGAATGGTTTGCTTCGTTTTTCTCTGTTTTGTTTTCGCTCTCTTTTTTAACGTCGGATACTCAGACAGAGAGGACGAATCGGTAGACATTAAACAAAGGATGAAAAATTGAAGGAAAAAAAACTGTCAGGAAAGAAACTGTAACGCAAAAAAGTGAGATGGCATTAGGACCACAAATCTTCAGAATACAGGGAGTGGGAAGCGAGGGGGGAGGCGAGAGATGAGTGGGGGGAGCGAGCTTGACAGGAGAGAGTGAGAGAAGGAAATAGAAAGCAAAAAGAAAAATAAAATCAGGATAGGATGAAAAGGAAACAGATCTGCTCTGGGTTTGCTTTTTTGTTTGTTTGTTTAATCAAGGAGAGGACCTGGAATTTAATTTCAGAATTCACAGGGCCTGCTGACGAAGGCACACATCTGAAGTAAGATATTCCCTCTAACGAAGAAATAATAAGACATAAAACAATGATAGCAAGCTCACCACTTCGATTGGGTGTCCTCTCTCTCTCTCTCTCTCTCTCTCTCTCTCTCTCTCTCTCTCTGTCTTGATTACTTTCTGGGTATATCTGATTTGAATGTACATTGTTATAGGTATAAATCTTGTAATGACAGCGATCTGATGTTTTTCGTTACGTCAGATGTCTTCAGAAGACGAGATACACTTCGTTCTTTGTTGCCAAAAGTTGAAAGAAATTAGAGAAAAATGTTTGGAACCTAAATGTTTTTGAGAACCCTGTTTATTTAAATTAAAGTTTACTGATGGCATTTAGTTAACCTATGTTATACGCAATTTTTCATTGTTTTTGTATAAGGCTTTTAAGTATAGAGAAATAGCTACTTCATAGTGCTGCATACGATTGCCATAGTTGTTGTTGATGTACGTGTTTTCAGTTGGTATGATAAAGCGTTATGTATTGCGCAATTCACCCCTTCATGAGGGGCTGAAGCCTACATGAATAAACTATCACTCATTCATTCTTTTGGTTAGTTAGTTGACAAGCAAAGTCAAACCACGTCGTGTGGTTTAAGCGCAGGCATCTTGCTCCTAACTCGGGGTCTTCAAATCAGGTTTCACGTTAGAAATGAACAGTTTACGTGGACCACTCTCAACAGTATGTACGCTGCAACTTTCTCTTCACTATGTGCATCCTTTGCATATATATGTGCTTTGAACACTAGACATGGGTGCGGATCATTTCGGCCAGACGGAGAGGGGGTCATTTTGTCTTAGGCGTCTGCAGCTGAGTGAAGACGAAAGCAGGTTGGCAGGACAGCGAATGAGGTAGCAGATTTTGTTCTCAGTTTCAGCCTAATTAACGAGCTGTCTATGTGGACTGGTCCATACACGCTGCACCATATCTGCTAAGCGTAGAGACCACACTGCGCAGGATTTACAGCTGATGGATAAATGAATGATAGACTAGGATGAAAGGATTTAAGGCGAGGGCCACACAGATACCACTTTGCAGATGTCTGACCCGAGCATCAGCCCA
This sequence comes from Conus canariensis, assembly GCA_033310375.1. NCBI lineage: Eukaryota > Metazoa > Mollusca > Gastropoda > Neogastropoda > Conidae > Conus > Conus canariensis. Next base: position 56,319,820 of record CM065728.1, read on the forward strand.
GCACGTTGGTCAAACATTGGGTAACTACTTAACATTGTCTGCGCTACTACTATCGTTGTCTGTGTGTACACATATCTGTAATTGTGTGTGTGTACTTGGCTGTGTGGACATAGGCTCCTGCGTGCACGTATGTGTGCGTCTGTACTCGTGTAACGAGGGACGTACACCAAACAAAAGTGCAGGGGAAGGTTAGATAGGTCGGCATGGAGGACATGTGGGAGAGGGTAAGGGGTAATGATGGAGGGGGTGGGTGAGAATCTCGTTTACCAGATGAAGAACCATCACAAGAAGAAAGGTGTTTGCGAGCAGGGCGAAGAGAAAAAGGGTGGTGGAAGGGACTGGAAGGGCAACGAGGGTGGAGGTGGGGGTGGGGGTGGGCGCCCACACTCCGCATATGTCTACAACTTTTGCTCCGGAAGTATTTCTAGGACGATTTTCCGCTTTCCTTTTCTTCCAAAATGCCCCTTCGAGCGCAGCTTTCGGGCCTTCCTTTTTAGTGTGGGGGCAGGAGGGAGTTGGAGGGTCTGGAAATCCTCGACTTTTATTATGTATACCATACCCTTCTTTCTCATCCTCCCTTCTCACTAACACAGTACACGGCACATCCCTCTCTAACCCCCTTGTCTAGCCAGACCCGAGATGTGTGACCATCTGATCGACCTTCTGCACTGCAACCACTTAATCAAAGGCAATGTAGGGAGGTGTCTGAGGGTCATGATGATGTATGGGGGGGGGGGGGAACTTTTATCTTGGACAGTACGCACAGTACGATGAATGTTAAAGGTAACGGAACAAACAAAATGCAACCAGTCTCGTGTGACTAGGATCGTACCTTTTCAAATGTTGTAGAGACGGGCACTCGCGTCATCGATGCTTGAATGCCACTTTCCCCCAAGGCTTGTTCCTTTGACAAATGATCCTTGAGGTAACTATTCAGATAGTTGTGACCAGCATAGTGAATTTAACGCCGGGTTAACCCGAGGGAGCCAGTGTGACACAGAAAAGTGCATCTTTCGATCCGGGCGTGAAATCAACCAATACAAAAACGCCGCCCACAAATGTCTGATCAGTGTTTGTGTACTGGTAGATACAATGCCCCTCTTCAGCGTCAAGATAACGTTCTATGATGTTTGAAAAGCAGCCGGCTCTCAAGCATTTTTTCTTCGAACTTTTCTGAGTGATAGGCAATGGTGATAAGTCTTCGTCACTTTTGACTCTATGTAGTTGTGACCGTATCATCGAAAGTCTTCATCTGTATGCGCGGCTCAGTTTCAAACGTTAACAGCACTTAAGAAAAAGCTTCAAAAAGAAAAATAGTGATCATTAAACAGGTCTCTCTGTGGTGGTGATTCGTCTTGAGGCCTTCGTCTGGTACAAACAAGTATGAGACATGTTCAACTCCAGATGGACGTTTTAAAGGAATGTAAAATGAATCCGCCAGTGAACATAGACAAACAAATTACAAGACAATACACGACGCGTTTCGACCTCTTGGGTCTTCTTCAGACAAGATAAGCGCCTGAACGCCCGTTCAACGCCCATCTTGCACCGAATTTGAGAAGATAAGTGATTGCTTGTTCTTCGTTTTACTTTGTCCTGAATGCTTTTTCTCTTGCTTGATTAAGACCTGAGAGGTCGATACGCGTCGTGTTTTGTCTTGTGATTTGTTTGTCCCTGTTATCTGGCGGATTTATTTTAAATTCCTTTTAAAATTTGTTTCCATTTCCGCCTGCAGTCATCTCACTTTGAAACTAACTTTAAAAGCTTCTTGTGTGTGTGTGTGGTGTGTGTGTGTGTGTGTGTGTGTGTGTTTAATCTCTCCCATCTTCCATTTTTACGGCGTCACTGCCATGTCGTTTACACCGGCTGTCCCGTAGGCAGTTCCACTTCAGTTCGTCCTGTCCCAGTCTCCGAACCAGCGGCCCGCACGGAATGATCGATGGCATGACGTCATGGAGGCAACTGCCTCGGGCTGGAGTTACTTATTCAAACATTTGTTGACACCCGGGGGAAGAGTATGAGGTTCGTGGAGGGGGAGAAGGGGGTAGGAGGCAGCTCTAATTACCTTCTTTGTTGTATAATTCCTGGGATTCGCTCAGTCTTTTTTCCCTTGGAAATATAGAATCAAATGGTTTTGCTCTTGACATTTCTGGCATAATTTGTTATCACGCTTTCCTGTAGAAAGAAACTCGTGGAGAGCGTAGCAGCAGAGAATCCTCAGAAGAGAAGTCCCCTTCAAGCAAGTGTTTCGGCCCTTATCCCCTGACACTCTACTGGGGTTGGGTCACACCCGGTTCATGACTCCGGATGTCCCTCTGCCACCACAGTGTTACCTTGTCGTTGTCTGAAAGGTTCGTCGTGATGATGAGCGAATCAGCTGCAGTGCAGTGTCTCCTTTACTGGGTGGCTTTATGACGACCTGTGTTAACTGTTTGTGGACAGCCATTATTCAGGCTGCAACAGATAAAGCCTTTCCTTGGATGCGCATGGGAGAGTCGGAAGGAACAGCTTTGAAGTAGACGTATTGAGAAGACAAAGAAGAGAAGACGGCAAAACAGCACCACGATGAATGGATATTGTTTGACTATTGAGAAGGCAAGGAAGATAGGACAGAGGGAAAAAAAGAAAGAGTATTAGAGAAAGAGAAAAGGAATTACAGTGATTATAATGTTAGTGGATTAGCTGCCTACTATTCTAGAGGTTTATCCTGTTTTAGTCGTCGTTGCAGTCAGCACGAAGTGCGTTCGTCCTTGAATGACCCCGTTCGATGTTTGTTTAGTGTGTCTGTGAGGCTGAGCAGCATTTGATCTCGATCCGTAACAAAGTTACATGGTAAATCACTTGCGCTCTTTGATTGCGCTGAAATATTCGGGCTCTCCTTCAAATACAATTTCATTGTGCTCAACATCCGTCTTTTTCCGCTTTGTCTTTCAGACCCAGATTGTGTTGAACAATGTCATTTCTCCTTCAAACACAATTTGCATGAAGTTTTGAGACTTTGTTGTTGTTGTTGTTGTTGTTGTTGTTGTTCTTCTTCTTCTTCTTCTTCTTCTTCTTCTTCTTCTTCTTCTTCTTCTTCTTCTTCTCTTCCTCTTCTTCCTCCTTCTTCTTCTTCTTCTTCTTCTTCTTCTTCTTCTTCTTGATGTTGTTATTATTGATTATGGTATTGGTAAGTTGGTTTGTTGGTATTGGTGTTGATGACTTTGTTGCTGGTGTTGGTGTTGGTGCTGATGTTGGTGTTGTTGTTGTTGATGCTGTTGATATTTTGTTCGATGGGTTCCCTGTGCTAGTCAAACCGCTAGAGCTCGGTACCATTTAGGACCTTGCAATTACTTCGTGTACTCGGTCTGAGTGGATACTTGGACCTAATTTTAACATCTCCAGGTTTAAGTCTGGGAGGAAAGCAGACTGAGGGAGGGGGTTGGGGGTTGGGTGGGGGTTTCAGTCTTGATATCCATTCAATCTTTTTTAATTTGATTTTTTAACGCCAAGTTTACCAGGATTTCTCGAACGACAGTTGTTTGTTGTCTCGTTCGGATAGTGCACGCAGCTTCATTACTTTGACAGTGATCTTTCGCTGTGTCAAGTACAACAGAAGAACACGGTTACATTTTCTATGTACAAAACTAAAACAGGAAGAAACTTTCTTTCTTCCAACAACGTCAACATCTAGCAGTGATAGAAGCAATATAGCGTGCATTTGCTGAGGATTATTGTGGTCCTCTGTGTGTGTGTGTGTGTGTGTGTGTGTGTGTGTGTGTGTGTGTGTGTGTGTGTGTGTGTGTGTTTTGTGTGTGTGTCTGTGTGTTTGTTGTTGTTATTTTGGTACCCAGGTAAATGATGTATGAGAGAGAGAGAGAGAAGAGAGAAAGAGAGAGAGAGAGAGAGAGAGAGAGAGAGAGAGAGAGAGAGAGAGAGAGAGAGAGAGGAGTCGAGGAGTAGAGAGTGAGAGACAGACGGACGAACGGAGGGACGGACGAGCGGACGGGCGGGCGGGCAGTCAGTCAGACAGACAGACAGACAGACAGGCAGGCAGGCCGACAGACAGACAGACAGACAATTCCTTTTTATACTAAAGGGGGGGAAATGATCTAGAAGGAAACCTGATTTAGAATGTCGTTTGCTGTTGCGAGTCGTAGCATTGCTCTACTGGGAGACAGTTTCCATAGAAGGTTTTGGCCATTCTGTCGTGGATTGGCCGAATAATCCCTGAAAGCTAGTCGCTGTTGTTTCTGTTTTAACGTGCCAGAATTTAAGTGTGTGT
>CM065728.1:56331583-56336583 GCA_033310375.1 Conus canariensis
ACACACACACACACACACACACACGCACGCACGCACGCACGCACGCACGCACGCACCCACGCATGCTAGGACAGGTTGGAAGAAAACGATATGTTTTAAGTATTAGTCTTAGATATGATAGACTTCTCTAATTCCCGATATACCTCTCTCTCTCTCTCTCTCTCTCTCTCTCTCTCTCTCTCTCTCTCTCTCTCTCTCTCTCTCTCTCTCTGTCGATTCTCTCTCTCTCTCTCTCTCTCTCTCTCTCTCTCTCTTCTCTCTCTCTCTCTCTCCCCTCTGTCGCTCTCATTGTGTTTCTGTCTCTGTCTCTCTTCCTCTCTGTCTGTCTCTCTCTATGTCATATCGGTCTGTCTGTCTGTCTGTCTGTCTGTCTGTCTCTTCTCTCTCTCTCTCTCTCTCTCTCTCTCTCTCTCTCTCTCTCTCTCTCTCTCTCTCTTCGGCGCTGATTTCCATGCCACGTCTTGTTGATGTTTCATTATACACTTTCAACAAGCTTGCGACTTCTTGGTCACTGTCTGCTAGTTCGTCGATTTCTTTTACACAGTGAAGGTTCATAGTGGCTCTCCCTCCTATGCTGACGGTGCTGACATAACCATCGAGTGTGGCAGATAGAAGGCGGCTGTGATGAACTACTGCTACACTTGGAATCACTCTTCAACGTTTCGACCTACTTATTTGTTTCCCCTCCAGACTCTGTCGAACGTCCTCATGAAGGCCATGAAGAGCACTAGAACCGCCTCTGATAATGAAGATGCTTTTCGCAAAGATCAAAGATCAGTTATAAGCATTCCTGCCTTTGCAGAAACCTGCCTGTTGTTAAAAAGTAATGGTATCTGGTCGCAGCTGTGATGTATTTGGATTTTGAGCAGTAGTTTGCCAGCATAGCTGATCAAACTTATCAGAGTGCAATAGTCCTGCCATTGTTCACAATTTCATCTCTTGCGAAAGGTGACGATCACAGACTGCGTCCATTGCGTGGACATGCTATCATGGTGCCAAATTTTGTGGTAGGTGGTAGTAAACGTATCATTTATTTCTCATACACCACGTTCCGAGAGTTCTGTAAAGATGTTGCCGATGCCTACCTGCATCCCACATTTCAGCGATTACACTGCTGCTTCAGCTTCTTCCGAGTGATGGCACCTCATCCTCATTTAATGAATCGCATGCTTGTAGTACTCTCGATCTTCTTTGCTGTTTTGCTGTAGATGTGGGAGCAGTATTCGGTACACCTTTTTGTGTGATGTCTTCTTCCTGTGTGAGAGAGACAGTAGCCATCTTTTTACGAAAATCAAATTGTTTATATGGGGAGATGAAGAATTCGAATATTTGGTACATGAGAGTCGACAAGTTCATTTGGGACTCGGGAACGTCCAGAATGTTAGAAGTGTTGTTTTCTACTGACACCGAGCATGAATTTAAAGGTAAGAAAAGAATTTGAATTTTTAGAAGTGACAGTTGACTTCCTTTCGGAAGATAACCGTAATTAACATTTTGCATTTTTCACCAATTGTACACTTGTTGCTGATTTTGCTGGATATACCAGAAGAAGCACTGCGTTGAAAAAGAAAGAATTGATGATGTTTTTAGGGAAGGGTAAACAAAGCAAGGTGAAAGAAAAGCGTATGTGGTGTTCAAAGACTTAAATGAAGGATTGAAAGTATTGAATGTCAGATCGTTTTTATTTCCTATGAAAGCAAGTTGGTGGAGAAGACTTTTGGACGACCCTGAATAGAAAGAGTATATATACAATTAATATGTTTCAAGAGTTCTCAAATTAGAACGATGGTGTTGAGCACAACATGAATGTGGTGGAAAAAGCTTGATCATTCTTTTCGGAAAGATGCCATGAAATCATTACGAAAAACTGTCTATGAAATCCTGTCGAACATCGTTTAACCAATGTACGGCAGAATGTCTTCAAAACCATGTCTTTACACAGAGGTGCCGAAAGGTGTAATCACACTTTATTATTAATTGTAATTGTTGATGGTGCTTCAATCTAACGACTTTCCTAGTATACAAAGGCATCTTGAATGCATTAAGGGCATATTGTCGGAACATGGACATGGTTTTGATCAATAGGTATACACTGTAAGAGAACAAATCTTGGTCTTACTAACTTTATACAGGATATGGGGCATGACAATGGAAGCAGCCTCGAGTGCTATTTTTTTTTAAGATGGAATAATGTATTTGAAAACTGAAATTGGAAGGAGTTTTCTTTATCATGTTTTGTCTTGTAATTTGTTTGTCTCTTTCGTTCGGGGCAACAGTAAATCTTCTTTTAAGTCTGTTTCAGTTCCTGCCTGCGGTGCCTCACCTTGACACCCACTTTGTTTGCATTGACACAAAGATCTAGTGACGTGCACTGAGCTCGTTTTACTCCAGATTTCTACACCGGTCACTTACAATCCAGCAGTTCTTGTATTTTGGCCGCATAGTAAATTCTTCTTTATGCAAAGTGTGTGTGTGTGTGTGTGTGTGTGTGTGTGTGTGTGTGTGTGTGTGTGTGTGTGTGGACAAGAGAATCGTATATGTTTTATTTGAACACCAGTTTTATATGAACTTTCAGCAGTTGATGATTCAGAACTGTTTGCATCAACATACTGTTGGCATAAAACTTGTGTGATTTGGCATTAAGCAAAAGATACGGACAGACACTTTTCAGATTCTATAATGTTTGCAAAATTCTATTAGAACCAATGTAAACTGCTACCTGCACACCGCATGATCAAACCTTTGTTCCATTGCTACTAAGCAGATATAGCTTATAAATGGAACATGTGCACAGTTCTGCAAACTTGTCTACTGTTCCGTTCGATTCTTGAATAATCCTACTACGAGTATGTGCAATAGAGATAACGCGTTTTATCTGTAATCCATCGCGCTGTCAGGGTATGCGTTGGCTGTATATATTTGAAAATGACTGTATATCTGGATGAAGAAGTATGATTAATACTGTGTATGAGTGTAGAAGTTGGATTCCTTTCCCTCTCCGCCGCCTTTTCGTTGTTTTTTTTTTTACATGTAATTTGCTCGAAACAGATGTCGTGTGTCGCATAAATGAGTTACGTTTTGTTTTTTTGTTGTTTTTTTTTTAATGTTTTCAAATTATTCAGTCCATCCTGTTTATGATATCTGCGTGTGTGAGACAGTTACTGTCCTTGTCCTTACTTGTGTTGACTGGGCTGCTCTTTTGATTAACTTTTTCTTTCTTTTTTCTTTTTTCACGGGGGTTTCCTGTTCTTTCAGTCTTATAAGTTTTCTCTGTATCCTCCTCGTGGTCAAAAGTTGTCTCATCGTCCTCAGACTGCTGTTGGATTCAGCGTTCCCTGGCACTCTTCGTTTCGGGACTGATTCTCTGTTTTATTGTGCTGTTTGTCTCCCTCTCAGTCTCCCTGGGCGGTGTTAAGCTCCTTCGATTGTCATAAATTTGTCAAGATACTGCTTGTGATCCATAGGCGTATACCTAGGACCTCTGCTGCTGTTGTTGTTGTTGTTGTTGTTGTTTGTTTGTTTCGGTTGCCATTTGGTGGAGAAATGTCAAGGTCTTTCTCCAGCGAGTAGTAGTGGGGCGACTGTTCTTCCCGTTCAGCGATGTGAGGATCTCCCCGTTCGTCGAGTCTGCACATGAATCGGCTGTTATTGTTCTCTTATCCTCCATCAGTTGTACTGTAAAGTTCATTACAAACACAGATATACACAAACACACATACACAGACACGCAGACAGACACACAGACACCCACGCACGCACGCACGCACGTCGGCACCCACTCCCTCCCCCCCCCCCCCCCCTCCCCCCACACACGCACACACACACACACACACACACACACACTGGAAAACGAGACAAAATTTTACATTCGACAACAGGATTTAGGGTCCTATTCAGAATATTTACAAGAGAACCAAGTACAGAGGCTGACAGATTTCATGGAGGCTCCTAATCACGGGCTCGGAGTTCCTTGTTTCCTTCGTGCAGAAAGCAGCAGAAAAAATGAGGTCAAAACCCAGATCGCCAGTTTCACGTGAACAGCCACCGTGGTGGGATCAGGAATGTGAAAGTGGGAAGCAAGAAAAATACAGGCACCTGCAAAAGTTCAGATTTACAAATAAACGTGATGACTTACTCGAATACCTTGACCTGAAAAAAGCGTTTAGGTCTCTTTGCTGTTCAAAACAGAGAGACATAATCAGAACATTTTAAATGACCTGAATGAAGCATGTAATGATATAAATTCAAAATCATTTTGGCAAAAAGTACGTTCATTGACGACACAAAGCCTAAAAACACCCAGTTCAATATCGGCTGGTAAATGGTTTCATTACTTCAAGTCCCTATTGACAACAGAACCTAATGTTGTTGATGCAGACTTTAATCAAGAAGTTACTGATACGCTTTACAATCATCAGTCTGAAACATGCGAAGAATGTAACTCCTATGAATTTAACCATGAAATTTCCGACTCTGAGATACATGATGCGATTAAAGGAATGAAAAGAGGTAAAGCTTCCGGCCCGGATGGCCTGCCTTCGGATCTTTTCCACGAGGGAAGAAACGTACTTGTTAGATTTTTACATCCTTTGTTCAATAAGGTATTTGAAAGTGGTGACTACCCTGAAGGCTGGTCTAAGGCAGTTATTTTTCCTTTACACAAGAAAGGCAGTCGCGGATGTGTAGACAACTACAGAAGCATTTCCTTGCTAAACGTGATCAGTAACATTTACAATTCGATTATCAACAGGAGGCTGTCACTTTTCTGCGACCACCATGAATGTATTCCTGAAGCTCAAGCCGGTTTCTGGAAAGGCTACAGCACCATAGACAATATCTTTACCTTGCAATCACTTGTACAGAAGTACTTGACCAAACAAGGTGGCCGCTTTTACTCGCTTTTCGTAGACTTTTCTAAAGCCTTTGATAGTGTTGACAGAAAAAAGCTGTTGTATGTACTACTTGCTAAAGGAATTCATGGGAAAATGTTCAAAACTCTG
>CM065728.1:56341583-56366583 GCA_033310375.1 Conus canariensis
TCTCTCTCTCTCTCTTTCTGTCAGTCTGTCTGTCTCCCTCACGTGTTATGTTTATCTCTGTGTCTGCTTGAACCCCCGCGCGCGCGCGCGCGCGCGCGCGTGTGTGTGTGTGTGTGTGTGTGTGTGTGTGTGTGTGTGTGTCTGTCTGTGAGTGAGTGTGTGTGTGTCTGTGAGTGTGTGTGTGAGTGTGTGTGTGTTGTGTGTGTGTGTGTGTGTGTGTGTGTGTGTGGGGTGTGTGTGTGTGTGTCCGTGTGTGTTGTGTGTGTGTGTGTGTGTGGTTGTGTTGTGTGTGTGTGTGTGTGTGTGTGTGTGTGTGTGGTGTGTGTGGTGTGTGTGTGTGTGTGAACTCTTGTTCTGAGTGTTACGACGAAGAATCGAACTCCCATTATTCCACAGTGAAGTGACGTAAACGACAGTTGGTCCTAGTCTGCAGCTGAATCGATCTTTTCCTCCGCCCTGGTCCCCCCTGATTACAAGATCAAAGCCTTTTATAACAAGCACATCATTCAAAAGTTTAGTGACCAATGACCATTGCAATGGTCTCAAAACAAAAGCACGTCCGACTCAAACACTTTCACGGGTCAGCGTCAATTCTCTCGCCTCTGTACTCTAAGGATTTGTGTGTGTGTGTGTGTGTGTGTGTGTGTGTGTGTGTGTGTGTGTGTGTGTGTGTGTGTGTGTGTGTGTGGACCAGTTCTTTCCCTTTCAACCTGAACTGTATAACGATATCAATTGATTCTTCTGTGCTATCTGCCATTTTGAAAACGGAGAGAGACCTTTCGGTCATTTTTTTTTTCTGGAATAAGATCAAACATGTATGGCTTGGCTACGAATAACACTCTTATCAGGAGTACGGAAAGTGCGTAGACGTGATATATCATTATGATACACATCTCTAGAGACTACAGATTTCCTGTACTTCGGTGAACCCGCACAATGTCCACCACACGACACACGAAATGGATGAAGAAGACCAGACGCTGAATCATTCTGTCCCTGTGTGAGACAAAAGCAAGATTTACTGACGCTTGCTACGTGAGAAGTTTAACAAATGCTTCCCATTCTGCCTGGAAGTAAGCTCTATTTGCCAGATTGTGGTGTTTGTCTATGGCTGTCTGCACGGTGTGCATCGGAGGGTTCTACGAGGTCTGTGCATGGCTGTTGTGAGGTCACACACCACGGGTTGTTTGATTGAAGATCGTAGGATCAGTGCATTCATTTCGTGTGTGGTGAAGACACTGTAGAAATGTGCAAGTGTAATAAATTCACGTGTTGCTCTGCAAATGCTTGCTGTATGTCCGCTTCCATGTCAAATGGAATTCTCACGCGCGCGGGCGTGTGTGTGTGTGTGTGTGTGTGCGTGTGTGTGTGTGTGTGTGTGTATGTGTGTGTATGTGTGCGTGCGTGCGTGCGTGCGTGCGTGCGTGCGTGCGCGTGCGAGTGTGTGTGGTGTGTGTGTGTGCGTGTGTGTGTGTGTGTGTGTGTGTGTGTGTGTGTGCGTGCGCGGGCGCGCGCGCACGCATGTGTGTGTACACGTGCAAGGGATCTTTCTATTCTTTGAATTTTGAGCTTGCGCATCCTGTCTTAATAACAATCTGACATGGTTCCGCCCACGGTTGCGCTGTAAACAACACGAACGTAATCTTTGTCCCAGTCTCTGTGTCTCCTTGTGTTGTTTGCTTTCCCCTTCTCTTTTCCTCACACCTATCTCCTTTTCCCTCAAAGAATCTATCTGGTCATTTCTTGTATTCGTTGCTCATGAGATTCAAAGTTTAGAAAGTATTGCGAATCGCTCATGGGTGTAAACAACCCGTCTCCTTTTGTTCTTACCGTGTAGAACATTCTTTCATTAGAAAGACATTACCTTTCAGGAGTTTTAATTAGGCGTATATCAAACGAGAGTATTGAATGAGCTAGAACACGGTATGGTGTGTGTGTGTGTGTGTGTGTGTGTGTGTGTGTGTGTGTGTGTGTGTGTGTGTGTGCGCGCGGGCGTGCGGGCGTGTGTGTGTGTGTGTGAGTGTGTGTGTGTGTGTGTGTGTGTGTGTGTGTGTGTGTGTGTGTGGTGTGTCCTTCATTTAACGTCTATCCACTATTCGTGATATTAGACCAAAAAAAAGAAAAGAAAAAAAAAAGAAAAAACGTGAATGTGTACGGAAGTAATTGCGAGCGTGCACATAATGTGTGTATGCGTATATGTATGGGTGCGCGTGCACGCGAATGTGTGTGTGTGTGTGTGTGTGTGTGTGTGTGTGTGTGTGTGTGTGTGTGTGTGTGTGTGTGTGCCTTTGTGTGTGAGTGAGAGAGTTATGGATGTGTAAGCGTGTGAATATCTTTACACAAGTCATAAGAGAAAATTAACATGAAACAAAATACTTATAACCAAAAACTAACTAATCAATTAAAGTCAAAACGGATGACAGTATTAAAGAAAAAAAAATCCTTTGCTCCCCCCCCCCCCACCCATTTTATCCACCCCACCCCCCTTTTTTTCTTATCCCCCGCAAATAAAGTTAATAAAGAATATTATAAGTATTTTCCAATAGGGGTGCGTTCTAAGTGTACAAAGAATTCGTACGTTAAAGCTGGTGACTGAAAAATGGCCGGCACAGTATTTTGCTTCAATACTGGAATGATTTTTTTCATATCATTGCATGAAACAATATGAACTGGAGTAATCTTGTTTCCACATACGCAAACTACGTTTTTTACATATTTTGTTTTAAATGCATTAAGTTTCCACCTGTGCATTAATGAGAGTAATTCTCTATTAAGATTAAAATTCTCTTTGATTCTTTTAATATCAAACTGTTCTTTATAGACGTGATCTACCATACTATATTCAAAAGCTTTCCAGATATGCGACTTAACCAAGTTACACTGTTCATGTACTGATAAGGGGAAATCAAACAGTTCTGAATCAAAACTATTTTTGGCTCCACGTTTAGCTGCCCTGTCTACTTTTTCATTATAATGAAAAGAACAATGTGAAGGAATCCAACAAAAAGCTACATGGGTTCCTCTTGCAATTAACATGTGTATCTTACAACTTATCTCTATGATCATTTCAGGTCTTGTGTGCAATTAAAAAAAAACTTTTAATGCCTGAAGAGCTGATTTAGAATCAACACAGAACAGAATTTGAAATATTGTTTTTGGAAAGTTTAAAAGGTAATTTAAAGCCAGGAGTATCGCTGTTAATTCTGCTGTAAATATCGATTTGTTAATGCCGATATAAAATGATTTCTCTACTCTTTAAGTCTGGTATTAAGAATGCACAACCTGTTTGTTTATCGATGCACGAACCGTCTGTGTATATTTTCAAATAATTTGAATAGTTCTTTTCAACATGGCATTTGATATAGCTTGCTAACATGTGTGTGTGTGTGTGTGTGTGTGTGTGTGTGTGTGTGTGTGTGTGTGTGTGTGTGTGTGTGGTGCGCGCGCGCGCGCGCGTGCTTGCATGCGTGCGTACGTGTGTGTCTGTGTGTTTCACGAGGAACATACTTTTGTTCGAAATACATTTCGAGGTTGTTCTACTCGTACTTTTTCTTTTCTTTCTTTTCTTTTTTGTCTTTTGTTTGTTTTTGTGTTGTTTTGTGTTGTTTTATTTCATTTTGTATTCGTTTTCAACCCACGTCCGTGTTATTTGTTTTATTGCTTGTCTTTTCGTCATTAAGAGATGGCAACAACTACTGAACCGATCAGGCCCACCTTGGTTGTAGAATAGAAATTTTATTTTATCTTGGTGCACATCCTTAGTGCGGATCCGGATCAAGCGACTGATCCAGGATCCGGTCAGCAAAACTACTGTTAAATTTCCACTTAACATGAACACTTTGAAGTTTCAGTTCAAGAACTGAAAGCTGCATATGAAACAATACACTTTCAGAGAATAGTAAAGCATTTGCATTGTGTGAACATTGCATATTTCGTTTTTTCAATATCCTGTTAAAACAGGGCATGGAAAGAAATGTTTCAGTCTATATTATTTTCTCTGGCGATTTTGATAATTCTGCCTACAGCCATGAAATGGCTCTCTCAAAGCTTTTTTTTTTTTTTTAAATCACAAAAGCTTACCTATTGATCCTGTTTTAGGTCCCATGTTACTGTAAACACACCATTTTTTCGACCTCTCATTTTAGATTCCATTCTTCCCAAAGCTTGTACCCTCCTTCTCCTCTTTGTTCTTCCTGACCACCCCCCCCCTCCCCCCCCCATCCCCTCCCACCTCCCTCTTCTTCTTCCTTCCATCCCTCATTGTTACTGTTAATATTATTGCTATTATTATCATTATTATCATTACTGTTATTGATGTTATTTTTTTAACCATTACTTTTGTTATTATAACTATTATCATCATCACTATTACCGTTACGATTGATGTTTTATTATAATAATTATTATTATTGTTGTTATTATTATTATCATTATTATTATTGTTGTTGTTGTTATTATTATTATTATTACTATTATTATTATCATTGTTACTATTATTATTATTATTATTGTTACTATTATTGTTATTGTTATTCTTATTATCATTATTATTTTGTTATTATTGTTGTTGTTGTTTTATTATAATAATGATAATAATAAAAATGATTATTATCATCATGGCTATTATTGATATTACTGTCATTAACATTATCATCACCATCATCATCGCCACAAACACTGTTGCCACCACAGCAATGCTGTTCGACAATCCTCTAAGCGTTGTTACGGCATACTTTGTCGCCCCTGCACACTTTGTCGTCGGCGACAAACTGTGCTGCATGCTTTGTCGCCGACGACAAAGTGTGCTGCACAATTTGTCGTCCCAGCCATGACAAATATCGACAAGTTTGCACATTTTGTCGCCCTTGCACACTTTGTCGTCACTTTTCATATGTGACATTGCTGCACACTTTGTCGCCCCTCGAAAGAGGAAACTTCGGATCTGAAGTCATATCGTACATTTCTGACGATTTTCTTGTACTCTCAGTTAAAACAACAACAACTAACAAAAAAAACAAACAAACAGACAAAAAAGAATACTTTACAATCGGAACGTAAAAATTCTCTCTCTCTCTCTCTCTCTCTCTCTCTCTCTCCTCTCTCTCTCTCTCTCTCTCTCTCTCTCTCTCTTCATTGTTATATATTTGTTTGCATAAGTGTGTGTGCGTTTGTGCATATATATGTGTGTGTGGTTGATTTATTTTTGTCTTTTCTTTTCTTTTTTCTTTTCTCTAGAGGGCCTGGTGTAAAGAAACTCTTAGCTTAACCAATTACCCTCAATAAAGATTCGTGTTCGAAAAGATTCGTGTGTTCTCTCTCTCTCTCTCTCTCTCTCTCTCTCTCTCTCTCTCTCTCTCTCTCTCTCTCTCTCTCTCTCTCTGAACAAAGTGTGTTCCACGCGCTGCAACAAAAGTACTGGGCCGAACTTTCTGAAACTTTGGAGGTATATTTACTGTGGGTCAAGGATGATGCTCACGGATTATTCCCACTTCACCCTTTCCCATTTCGTCCCCAATCTATTCCCATTTCGCCCCTTCTCACTTCACCCTTTCCCATTTCGTCCCCAATCTATTCCCATTTCGCCCCTTCTCACTTCACCCCTTCCCATTTTGTCCCCAGTCTATTCCCATTTCGCCCCTTCCTATTCCGCCCCTTTCCAATTCGCCCCTTTTCCATTTCGCCCCCTTTCCATGTCGCCCCTGTCCCGTTCTGCCCCCTTTCTGTTTCGCCACTTATTCCTATTTCGCCCCTCCCCAATTTGCCCCTTCCCCGTTCATCCAGGGCATCCCTTTCCCATTCCGCCCCTTCCTGTCCCCCCCCCCCCCCCCCTCCCAATTCGTCCCTTTCCCATTTCGTCCCTTCTCATTTCGCCTCTGTCCGTTAATTCCCATTTCTGAGAGAGAGAGAGAGAGAGAGAGAGAGAGAGAGAGAGAGAGAGAGAGTTTCAGTCAACTAGCACACAGAGAGTGTAATAATATAAAACACTTTCTCTTCTACACTATTCTGTTTCATATTTCATATCATACACGCAGTGTAATAATATAAAACATTTTCTCTTTTACATTATTCTCCGAATTTCGGAGAAAGTGTGGGACTGGGAGAAAGTGTGGGGTTTGGGGTTGGGAGAAAGTGTGGGACTGGAAGAAAGTGTGGGGTTGGGAGAAAGTGTGGGGTTGGGAGAAAGTGTGGGGTTGGGAGAAAGTGTGGGGTTGGGAGAAAGTGTGGGACTGGGAGAAAGTGTGGGGTTGGGAGAAAGTGTGGGACTGGGAGAAAGTGTGGGACTGGGAGAAAGTGTGGGGTTGGGAGAAAGTGTGGGGTGGGGTTGGGAGAAAGTGTGGGGTTGGGAGAAAGTGTGGCCCCACACCCTGACGATGACATGCAAGAAAATTAAATTTTCGTAACAAGTGCGGCGATCTTTGTCGGCATACGTTGTCGGGCGATCTTTGTCGGCATACTTTGTCGGGCGATCTTTGTCGGCATACTTTGTCGGGCGATCTTTGTCGGCATACTTTGTCGGGCAATTGGAAAGAATCGACCGGATATGTCCTCCTATAAAAGGTCTGAATTTTCACATTGGAGGGCAGGAGCTTCTAAGCAACTGTTGATTTCGTCAGAGACCTGTTGCAGGTAAGAGTTTTCCAGACAGTTCGTTGACCTGAACCCACCCAGCGCCCCGTATTAATCTATGTGTCTACCTACCTAACTACCTACCCACCCACCCACCTACCTGCCTACCTACCTATCTTTCTGTCTGTCTGTCTGTCTCTCTATCTATCTGTCTGTCTATCTGCCTATCTGTCTGTATGTATGTCTGCCTATCTGCCTGCCTCCTGCTGCCTGTCTGTATGTCTATCTATCTATCTCTATCTGTCTGTCTATCTATCTATCTATCTATATATATATATGTCTGTTTCTCTGTCTGGTCTTCTGTCTGTCTTCCTATCTACCTACCTGCTTGGCTGCCTGCCGTCCTGCCTGTCTACATACCTACATATCTGTCTATCTGTCCGCCTGTCTATGCGTCTGTGTGTTTGTCTGTTCACCCTTCACTCTCGCGCTCCTACAATCCATAAATCTTAAGGACACCATGTTCACAGGGGAGAAATATCTGACTGGTTTCTCTGAGGAAACAATAGATCCCTCCACATATCATTATCATTATTATTACTAGTAGCAGTAGGAGGAGGAGTTGTAGTATGTGTGTGTGTGTTCCAGATCGAATGAGAAAATGGATCAAGCAAAGCAAGTCGACCAGGAAGACAGCTGCCCTAGCGCCAGAGGATACTTGCAATCCGTTTCCAAAGATAAGTTTTTCACACTTCGACGTCTTCTGAAAGGAAAGTTCAAAGTTCCAAAGAAAAACCGCACTGCTGTGGAAAAAAGTACTGTGAGGCAGTATCAAAGACGCAAACATGACTTTTCTTGTAGAAGGAAATGTACATTTCAGAGGAAAACCAGTTCTGATTGAAAGTGAGGCACCACAGACAGTAAAACATAGATTTGATGAAAATCTCGGATCTGGGTCTAGACCAGTTTGGAGGCAAGTCACAGAGAAATTTGCTGGTGTTTCGTACACAAAAGTACGAAAAGTTCTTGGTGTGTCAAAAAGATACCAAGAAAGAAATGCAAGGTTCACAAACACAGTCCCTCCCAAACCAGTCATGACCACTGCAGTAAATGAACGCTGGCAGCTTGATTTAATTGACATGAGAAATAAGCTGGTCCTTCACAACGGAAAACCGCAGCAGTACATTCTGTCAGTTCTGGACACATTCTCTCGTTTTCTGATCCTGAGACCACTTGCAAGCAAAAGTAGTAGGACTGTAGCAAGAACACTGAATGAAATTTTCTCAGGACACGAGTTCCTATTTGTGTTCAGTTCGATCAGGGCACGGAATTCAAGGGGAGACGGAACGACTGTTGCATTCCAAAAATGTCAGAACCATCAGGAGTAGTGCGTATCACCCACAGTACCCACAGTCTCAAGGCAAATGTGAGCGATCACATCGGGAGATCCGAAAGAAAATTTCATTCATGACAGCTTGCAAAGGAGGATTCAACTGGGCAAAGAATTTGCACCTCATTCAAAAATCCGTCAATGACACACCCAAAGATGTACTGGCCAAAAAAATGCCCGTCTGAGGTATATTTCAGCAGATCAGAATCACTGATAAACAAAGTAAGAGAAGCCTCTGAAAAAGCAGCAAAGAAAAGCATCGCATCACATCGCCAATGTCCATCCCTGTACAGTCTTGGCGAAAAGGTTCTGATCCGGTACCCCCCAAAATCCACCAGTAGGATACGTGTTCCCTATCGAAGGTCTGTTTGTAGAGGCAGGGTCACTGAGCGATCTTTGGCTCGAAATAAATACAAGATTCAATACCACAAACCAACCGGAGAAATGGTGAGTCAGTGGATATCAGTCACTGATATTACAAGCACAACAGCGACAAAGGAACGAAGAAAGAGATGCCAGGAAAAAAATGGAAACAGCGCTCAATACAGAAGAACACAGACAAAAGTATTCCATTCCCTTGAATCATTCTGACAGAATCAAAAACCTGGAGGCCATGAACATTGAAGTGATCCTAGATCCAACAGATAGTCCTGGTAACTGTCAATTTGAGGCTATTGGCCATCAGCTTTCCCTGTTTGGAGTCAACAGAACTGCAGAAGCTCTCCGAAGGGACGCTGTAAACCATATCATCGACAACATGGACACATACAGCCCATTCATTGACGGAAACGTTCATGATTATGTCATGGACATGACAAGACGGTACGTACGACGACCACCTGACTTTGTCCGCGCTCTCAGCCGTCTACCATGTTCAAATATTGGTGGTATCAGGAAATGGCCCTGATTATTCTACTCTCATCACCCCAGACCAAGGACCATACCATCCTGGTATTTTCACTCTGACCCTGGGTTATTACCCTGAACATTACACAAGTATTGGTGTTCCCAGGGAAGTGCGACTTCCACTGATTTTGCAATGTATTGGTACTGACGACAACGGCACTGCGACTCCTACAGTCAATGCCAAAGTCCCTGGTAACAACGACAACGGCACTGCGACTCCTGCAGCCAATGCAGATGTCCCTGACAACAACGACAACGGCACTGCGACTCCTACAGTCAATGCCAAAGTCCCTGGTAACAACGACAACGGCATTGCGACTCCTACAGTCAATGCCAAAGTCCCTGGTAACAACGACAACGGCATTGCGACTCCTACAGTCAATGCCAATGTCCCTGACAACAACAACGGCACTGCGACTCCTACAGTCAATGACGATGTCCCTGACAACAACGACAACGGCACTCCGACTCCTACAGTCCCTTTCGATAGTCGCGAGTTTTTGCCTCAAGAAATCCAGGCTTTGATAATCCACCATGCAGTCCGAATGGATCCAAGCTTCAGATACACGCTGCAAAATGTGAACACATTTTTCAGGCTGACAGTTTCCAGAATCCCTTTACCCAGACTGCACATTGACTTCTCTGTTATCCCCAACGTTCCAAATCCCGTCAGTATTAGAAGACTGATACGTGCAGCACGACGAGCAAGCGGTCTTGCCTTGGAAATCAGGCGGATTGTAAATAATAGACAGTGGTACAACACTTGGCTCTGGTTGAGGGAAGACGATTTCAGAAACTTTTATATCACTGGCATTTGGACAAATCAGAGGTACTGATCAGTTTCTGAAATCGTCTTCTCACAGCCACAGCAGAAGGTTGTACGAAAGTGCACATCACAGTTCTCTTTTCAATTGTCATTTTGAAAGACTGTTTCTTTTATGTATAATGTGAGCAAATCAAAGATTTGCAGTTCCTCACAAGTTTGCATTTAAAGACTGGCTGGTAGGAAAAGAAATGGGCCTTAATGTGTAATATGGCTACAATGTTGCGTTTGACATTTTCATTGTCGATGTGACGGTAATGATATTTTTGTTAAGTTTCGCTGTTACGGTTTGTACTCTGTAATTTGTTTTTGATCATTGTGCACAGTATACATCCAGCTGAATTTGACACTCGGATATTGTTCATGTGACAGCGTTTTATTATTTTTTGTTTCTTGTTGAAAATCTGTGTGCCAAATTGTGTGCTCAGTAATATGTTAATGTGTTCAACATTTAAAAGTGATTCATCTGGCAGTTCTGTGTTCACCGTTTTGAATGAGAATTTTGAATGAATATAAATCGTATAAGTGACTTCATATTTCAAGGACTTTTCAAACTGTTTTTCGAACTTCGACCACAGACCTCTGTTCACATGGTACATACACACTCGTGTAAAACACACAGCAATAACACAACTACAAAAATTCATCACTCACAGGTGACTACTCTGATTGTGTAAATGGAGAATCAAAGACCTGGAAAAAAGCCAGAAAGTACACTTGCAGGTTGCATGTATATGGTGTTACGTTTTAGAACACTTTGATTTTCGATTTGACGATAACAAGTTTCTTTTTAAAACAATTGCATTGTTTTACATTGGGGTGTTGTTCATGTGACAACGGTTTGATTTTTGTAGAATATATGTGTGACAATGAGTAGTGTTTCATGGTCTTTTTTTAATTTTTCATGTCACTCTCTTTATCATCATTACTTAATTTTGTCGAATTTTTGTTTATATTCTTAAAAAAAAGAAAGTTATCTACGGCTGAATTGCTGTCTGGGTGTGTAAATTTAGAAAACGCTGAAAATTACAGTACTTAACTTGACAGTATTTTCATTCTAGTCGTGTCAAATCACATACTGGCACTGTGCGTTTGCCTGAAATTCAAAACAGCCGTATGTTGTAGATTGTGTAGTTCTACATTGTTGTTGGATTTGGTATAGGAGGTTCTGGTGTAACTAAATTTGAAAACAGTAAAAGTTCTTTGATTGCAAACGCGTTAACATTTCATCGTTTATTATAAAATGTGCATAACGCTGGATCTGACATGATTTTGAATGAGACAAATGCAAGAAATTTAAATGAAAACTATTTTTTGTTGGGAAGAAAAGCATTGTCTGCTGTAGCTGTTTAAAGCTTCACATTTGAATTATCTTTTTTTTTGTTTTTTTGTTTCTCCGTTTGTTACATTCTAGTTTTCTTTGAACAATGATTAGATGTTTAAATACGCCTGTGCTTCCCTGTTGATGACAAATTGAATAAAACGATCTGCAGAAAGAATGTTTCCCTTGTTTTTTTTAAACTTGTACCCTAGATTTTTCTTTCTTCTGTTTAGTGTGTTTGAATGCAAAGTTCTTTTTTTCGTCTAACCTATTATTATTTCTGTCTTTAAATCTCTATCCTAAAATGTAGTCAATTTTATGTTCCCAGACAAATAAACCCCATTTCGAGCGCCTGAGTTTACACTAGAGGCATTCAATTCAGTTAATGCCACACAAGGGCTTCATTTTTGTACTCCCAGTTTCATTAAATCTAGTTTTGTGGTATCTACACTCAACATGGACAAGTTGGATGTAGGAACTGCAGGAAGCCTGTCAAAGACAAAAGAGCCACGCTTAAATACTCTGGCGAAAAATATTAACTTTTCTTTACCCCCAGCCCCGATACATATAATCACATATAATCTTTTTCACTCATACGCTTGCCAACGACAAACACTGCACACACGAAAACTCAGATTAATCACAAGATGTGATTTTTTTTTTTTTTTTTTTTTGGGGGGGGGGGGGGGGCTGTTTTAAATTGGTTAAAATAGGCACTTAATCAAATAGAGGGGAACAGATCTATAACAAGGGAAATAATTATAACAAGATGCAAAGCATATGATTGTACTCCCAGTTTATCTTGAATAGCAACGTTTTCTAACTGTCACAAATATAGGCCCATATCCATATTTGTATCAAGAGCTCTTTGCTTTGCCACAATCTCTCAAAAATCGCTTAAAACTCAGTCAAGTAGATTCTAAGATATTCAATAAAGGAGAGAGAAGAAACATTTATGGTCGTCACGGCGGAAGCCGGTGAAGACCGTTGAAAAATAAAATGTCAGCATCAGCCTTAACCATATTTAACATACCTACCAATTTTCAGAACGATCAGTTTTCTGTGAAAAGAGTGAAACATATTTTCCTGATATTTCAACAGTTTTTAACAGTTATTTTAAAGAATTGTAACAATTATATCTCAGTATCTGAAGGAAGGCCTTGATTTGACACAAATTCGTCCAAACCGCTTTACAATCGGTCAAGTAGCTTTTGAAAGAAGAAAAAACAGTTATTTGCCGTTATAACCATTATTAACGGTTATTCTGTGATAAATAAATAAACAAATAAGTAAATAAAATGAAAATGTCGTCATCGTCCCTGACCCACAGCAAACATATGTCCTACATTTCAGAGATCATCACAGTTGTTTCGTCTGTAGCGTGTGGAACATATCTTTTACACACACACACACACGCGCGCGCGCGCGCGCACGCACGCACGCACGCACACATAATTTTTCCATGTAGATTGTAATGTACGGTCTTATAACCGGGATTATAAAAAAAAAAAAAAAAAAAAAAAAATTAGTCTTAAGTCCAGTGTACACGATTGACTTCAGATCTGAAGTTGTTTTTTTTTCTTTCGAGGGGCGACAAAGTGTGCAGCAATGTCACATATGAAAAGTGACGACAAAGTGTGCAAGGGCGACAAAGTGTGCAAACTTGTCGATATTTGTCATGGCTGGGACGACAAACTATGCAGCACACTTTGTCGTCGGCGACAAAGCATGCTGCACAGTTTGTCGCCGACGACAAAGTGTGCAGGGGCGACAAAGTATGCCGTAACAAACCCTTCTCCTTTCTCCCCTTCTGTGTGTAGAGCCACTAGTTACTCTACAATTAGTATCGTCATTAGAGTGGTTATAATCTTCTCTTTGTTATTTGCTTCTTTTTTTAATCATCATCATTACCATTATGAGTATTATACCTATCAGCATTATCATTATCATTTTAACCTTTTCAACGGTCTCGTTTTCATTCGACGCCCATCTGGCGCCGAATCTGAGAAGACAAGTGATTGTTCGTTCTTCATTTTCGTGGTTCTGAGTTTTGCTTATCTTGAGTGTAGAAGATGTACAAGGTGAAAACGTGTCGTGTTTTGTCTTGCAATGTCTTTGTCCGTGTTGACTGGCGAAGTTGTTTCAAACTCTTTGAAACGATTCTGTCAATTCAGCGCGGTAGGGGATGAAAGTGTGGAGTTGGACAGAGGCCTGCGCTGGCCTGTGTGCTCTCCTGCTTTGTTCACATGGTGCACATTGGCATTTCCCCTTTCGTGAGACTGGCAGCCCAACTCAATGCACGGCGGCTTCCTTGTGGACATGTGTCTAGGTCTTGTTTGAAAATCAAACAGCAGAGAATCGTGGGGACTGGGTTGCTTCAACTCTTGACGTTTTTCTGATTGGCTGTACTCTAAGGCTGCTTGCTTAGCAGGGCATTCGCCCGAACCTCGTGTTGTGGTCGGGAATATTCATTGTGTGACATGGTTAAAACGAAACATCTAGGAAATATTCGAAGTAGTGTATTGAATGACTCCAGACTGGTCAGTGTGAAGTGCGGCCAGAATATCGCTATAGCGTGACAGCCATTCTTTGTTTTTATCTGTCTGCGTTGTTTTTGTTTATCTATCAAAGTAGGTTATTGTTGCCAAGGAAAATTGTACTGCCGAAAGACCACTTTCTTAAGGTGCGCTAGAAGTGCATGCTCCTCTCGTCGTATGCGAAAGACTGGCACTCAGTTTAGTGGAAATAGTAGCGCAATAGAGGAGTGAGAGGTAGCGGAAGGAAGAAAACAAGGAAAGATCCACCCAGCGTAAGACTCGGATCAAAGACCAGGGTTCTCCGGCATCCTCGGCGAATGCTTTATCCACAAGACAGCAAGTTTCAATGTTCCTTGGGAAATGGGTTCAGACTGAAAACTTTGTCGCATGACAAAGATGAACACGGTTGCAGGCATCCGAAGGGGAAAAAAAATCAGCGAGTATACGTGTCAGCGAAGTGATTAGGAAGCAGCGCTGAGTCACCTCCGGTGGGTCGCCCTAAGGATGACCTGATGTTGATTGCTATCTGTGGACGGTCGATGTTAGGGGGCTATAGCAGGACGACTCCTGGATTTGGCTATGTAGAGGTAAATGACGGCATCTACGTAATGTGAATTAAGGGCAACAGGAGAAGACAATCAATCACTTCACGCAGTGAATTTTTCTTTCTTAAACTGCCTAATGCATCGCTTCTTTCCTGCTCGCAGATAGTCTCCCAACCTACCTAAACCAAGAATCAAAAATCGATCTTAAGTGCCAATGACCCGTTCTACTTTTCCCTGCACACAAAAAACAACTCTGCTGACGTCCGTCGGCTTGACAGAATCCAAAAATACCAAACAGGTTCTTTTATTTGCTTCTCTGTCCTTCCAGTATCCTTCTCTCCTAATTGTGATATATTCTTCGCTTTTATTTCGTTCTTGTTTGGCTTGAAAGGGTCAAACGACAGTATCCCCCACCCCTCCCTACGCCTTCCTACAAGAACACCATTATATTGATTTAATAGACAGTGTGACAGAAACAGGTCAGGCTTTCTGATGCCCTCAATTCCAATACAAAATCCCTGTTATGGTCAGGTGTTTGTCTTCTATACGTTTGATTAATGCACCAGCAAATGTCACACTGTTTCGGAGATGCCTTGTCATCGAGACTTGGTCATTCGGAAAAACAAGGATTTGGAGAACCTAAATAAGATGAAATAAAATGAATGTTCAAGGCCCAGAGAGATTAGGCGAGAGAGAGAGAGAAAGAAAGAGAGAGAGAGAGAGAGAGAGTGTGTGTGTGTGCGTGTGTGTGTGTGTGTGTGTGTGTGTGTGTGTGTGTGTGTGTGTGTGTGTGTGTGTAAGATAGAGAGGAGGGAGAGAGAAGGGGAAAGAGAGAGAGAGAGAGGCAGAGAGAGAATGAGACAGACAGGCAGACAGAAAGAGGCTGAGGTGCATGGCGTGGTGATTTGAAAGGGGTTTTGATTTCAAGGGACACCCGGGAACTGAGTGTGAACGAGTAGGGGACTGACCACCGATGACATGAGAATGCATGGACTGAAACAGAGGCTGAGACAGAGACCAGCTTTCCACGTGGTCTTGAAGGGAACAAACGGCTAGCTGAGACAGCAGTATCTCCCGACCGTTTGCAATTTAGACTGACAGTTAATGTAGGCACTACAGTAACAGAAAAGCATGCCTGTATATACAAAATCATTTGTGAACATGCACTAATCTGTATGGAAGCACTGACCCGCACTGGGTGCCGTGGCGGTACCGGAAATTAGGGTGCCAGTTCAATGACTGGCGCTGGTTTCAATGGGAATCTTGGCTCCTGGGCTAGGGTGAGGTTTTTCTGACCTGACTGCCAAGAACCTGGCCATGTGAAGGGACAGCGCTACCACCAAGGACAACAGGACTGGAACTTAGTGAAGCTGCCTGACGGATGGTGCTGCTGGGTATTTTGAGCACGTGGTGTTGAGGCTGGAGAGGGAGGGCAGGGCGCATGGAGAGCAAATCTATCGTTCCGTGGAGTGGAGGCAGGGGTCTTTAGACGTTTGTGGCAGGTGAAGAATTCGATATCGAAGGGAGTTGCGGATGGATGAGTTACTGCATCTGCAGAATTCTGATACCAGCATGCGCATTTTGTATAATCAGTGTATGTTGTTGTTATTGTTGTTGTTGTTATTGCTGTTGTTGTTGTTGTTGTTGTTGTTGTTGTTGTTGTTAAAAGCACGTAGCTGCAAAGACTGGACTTTTATTATGTTCCATTCGATGTTTCTTTCACGAGTACTTCTTTCGTGTAGCTGGCGCAACATAACTTGCAAACAGACTTAACCCTATTAGCAAAGGATTATGCGAGCTTTATGTACACTTCTTAATATGGAAATGTGATTTTGAGTCCTGCTTTAAATGTATGAAGTCAGCGAGTCTGCACGTCTGAGAAACAGGACTAATGAATCAGGTTTCATGCAGCAGGAACTTGGACGAGAGAATTGCCTTAAAGTCACCGACTCGTTAATAAGTGTGTCCACACACACACACACACACACACACACACACACACACACACACACACACACACACACACACACACACACATTAAGGGCGCGCACATGTATTCTCTCCCTTTACACCACTGGAGCATGACTTTAAATCAACATCTAGGAACAGGACCTTCGAGTAACCAGCAGTACAATCTTTTGTCTGAAGTCGGTATACAAACCTTTACACCTAGGACAAACAACGTGCAGCTTTTTCATCTTGTAGATGATTAGCATGGCTAAGAACAGGGTGGTCTCTTTATATCCAACTGTCGCGTCTTCTTCTATTTGAAAAAACTCTTGGAATGATTTCTCTGAAAATTGGGTCGAATCTGGAAGATCTTGTACGAGAAGGAGAAAAAAACCCAAACAAAGAAACAAACAACAACAACAACCCCCGACGCACGCACACATGCATACACACGCATTCATGTATATACATGCACGCACGCACGCACGGACATACGTTCGCACACGTACTGGAACATTAACGTACGCAGAGAGAGAGAGAGAGAGAGAGCAGGTGCGCATGCGCCCATTGCCTTCTTCTAACTAATTATTTTGAAATTTCCACCAAGAATGTTTCAGCTTTTTGTCATTAACTACTAAACTAGTGCACGAATAAATATTTTCCCCATATTTTACAAAATTCCAAAAATTTGAATTCTTCTTCTTTCGACAGTTACCTTTTTTGTAATGTAAAGAATGAAAGAATATTTTTTAAACAGAGAGTGTTGGCACATACACGCTGGAGTCTTTTCTGCGTGTTAATTTTAAGGTTTCTTTTTCTCCGTCAAATAAAACACCCAGCGTTGTGGGTGTAGGAACAAAAGAAGAACAAAGAGAGAGAGAGAGAGAGAGAGAGAGAGAGAGAGAGAGAGAGAGAGAGAGAGAGAGAGAGAGAATTTCTGTTCTTCGCCACTGCTTGTTTTTCACCTCTATATTCAAGGGAAAAAAATAACGACCAGCAGATTGATTACAATGACACGGGTGGTGGGAAGGTCGGATGCTGTGGGTAGGATGGGGGGGGGGGGGGTGAGTGAGGGGGAGCAGGGAGGTCACATCCCCCCACTCCACCCCCTCTCCCCTGCCTAACCCGATGATTTGAAATCAGAAGCTTCCCGTGGAATAATGAAACAATATTTTGGAAAAGAGGAATCGGAGGACGGACGCAGGGGACGTGCTTGCTTGCTTCCAGTCCCACCTTCACACAGGTCTGAGTGCCTTTCTCCCCTCGGAATAGAATAGCCCGTGTCATGACAGAAGAAGAAGAAGAAGAAGAAGAAGGAGATGAAGAAGAAGAAGAAGAAGAAGAAGGAGATGAAGAAGAAGAAGAAGGAGAAGAAGAAGAAGAAGAAGGAAGAGGAATTTTTAAAAAAGCAGAAAGAAGAAGGAAAAACAAGAAGGAGGGAGAGGAAGAAGAAGATGAAGAAGGAAGAAGAAGAGGAGGAGGAAGAGAAAGAAGATGCAGAGGAAGAAGAAAGAAGAGTGAGGAAGAAGGAAGAAGAAGAAGAAGAAAGAAAAAGAGGAAGGAAGAAGAAAACGAAGAAGAGGAAGGACGACGAAGAAGCAAGACGAAAGAGAAGGAGGAGGAGGAGGAGGAAGAAGAAGAAGAAGAAGAAGAAGTAGAAGAAGAAGTAGAAGAAGAAGAAAAGGAGAAGGAGGAGAGGAAGACGAGAAGAGGAAGAGGAAAAGGAGGAAGAAGAAGACGAGAAGAGGAGGAGGAGGAGGAGGAGGAAGAAGAAGAAGAGGAAGAAAGAAAAAGAAGAAGGAAGAAGAAGACAACGAAGAAGAAGAAGGAAGACGAAGAAACAAGACGAAGAAGAAGAGGAGGAGGAGGAGGAAGAGGAAGAAGAAGAAGAAGAAGGAGAGAAGGAGAAGGAGGAAGAAGAAGACGAGAAGAAGAAGAGGAAAAGGAGGAAGAAGTAGACGAGAAGAGAAGAAAAAGAAGAAGAAGAAGAGCGAAAGAAACGCTGTGGTCTTTCAGTTTTCGATTCGTCAGCACCAGCTGGTATGAGCCTGCTCGTCTCCAGCAGAAGGAAAGAAGATATCTATCAGTCAAACACGAAAAACAAAAGACAAAAAAGTCGATATATAGATAGATACATAGATAGATAAATAGGAAAAAAGAAAGAAAAACAAATTAAGAAAATTCCGTCTCGGGAGAGCTTTGCTTTTTTTTTTTTAATCTGCTGAGGCAAATCTCTCTCTCTCTCTCTCTCTCTCTCTCTCTTCTCTCTCTCTCTCTCTCTGTGTGTGTGTGTGTGTGTGTGTGTGTGTGTGTGTGTGTGTGTGTGTGTGTGTGTGTGTGTGTGTGTGTGTTTGCCGGAAGAGTTCAGGAACCCTGTTACTTCACTCGATATTACAATCCCAAGATTTGTTGCAAACTGAGAAAAGGAAAGTGGGGCTGAAGAGTATCGGGGAGAGGGAAGGACGTGGGGAGGGTGGATGTCGAGGTGGATCAAACCTTCTGTCACACTAGGATGGTGGTGGTGGGAAAAGAGTAGGCACAGGATTAGTCGCAGGTAGAGGTTAATGTAGAAATAAACTCCAACAATACCAGTTTTGTTCAAGTCTTAGTCTAAAACCATTTTAAAGAAGATAAGGAAGAGAAACAGAAACCAAATGAAACATTTATCTTTTTCAGTTTAATTTTTCATAGCTATTTTACTATCTGTTTATTCATCTTTGCGAATTGAACATACACAATTGATCCACGTTTGAAAGAGAGAGAGAGAGAGAGAGAGAGAGAGAGAGAGAGAGAGAGACAGACAGACAGACAGACAGACAGACAGACAGAATAGAGAGAGAGAGAGAGAGAGGAGAGAGAGAGAGAGAGAGAGAGAGAGAGAGAGAGAGAGCTCTTCCACGGAATGCTTGCAACAGAAGTACTCGCAGAAAAGCGTATGTACGAGGACCAGTTCACAATATGTCCTACTCGTTGCACCGGACCTGACTGCAGCTCCTTCAGTCCTCAAAAGTTAACTCCCCTGGTGGAAAACATTTTTGCTTTTTCTCATTAACCGACTCGGCAGGCGGGCGGAGGGGGGAGGGAAGCGGGGGCGGGGGGGGGGGGGGGTCCCAGAATTCGTTCATCTTTGGGGGACGTCTGATCTTTCCCCAGTGTCCTTGTTGCTGGAGATGCTTCGTTCAATTTTGGCTGCAATCTAAACTCTGCTTCTTTCATGTGTCCTAGTAGCTGGAGATGGTTCGTTTAATTTTGACTGCAATCCAAATTCTTCTTCCATGTGTCCTAGTAGCTGGAGAAGTGTTCGTTCAATTTTGGCTGTAACCTTGAATCTTGCAAGTGTCATAATAGCTGGAGAAGTGTTCGTTCAATTTTGGCTGCAATCTAAACTCTTTTTCCATGTGTCCTAGTAGCTGGAGAAGTGTTCGTTCAATTTTGGCTGCAACCTTGAATCTTGCAAGTGTCATAATAGCTGGAGAAGTGTTCGTTCAATTTTGGCTGCAATCTAAACTCTTTTTCCATGTGTCCTAGTAGCTGGAGAAGTGTTCGTTCAATTTTGGCTGCAACCTAGAATCTACCAAGTGTCATAGTAGCTGGAGAAGTGTTCGTTCAACTTTGGCTGCAATCTAAACTCTTTTTCCATGTGTCCTAGGAGCTGGAGAATAGTTCGTTCAATTTTGGCTGCGGTCTAAACTCTTCCAAGTGTCCTGGTGACTGGAGAATGGTTCGTTCAATGTTGGCTGCGGTATTAACTGTTCAAAGTACCACTGTAGTGGGAAAACAATTCGTTCATCCTTGGTCAAGATCTGATCTCTCCCCAGTGCTATTCTAGCTGGGCAATGCTTTGTTCTTACTTGGCTGAGGTTTAAACTCTCCCAAGTGCCTTGTAGTTGTAGAATTATTCGCTCATTGGTGGCTGAGGTTTAAACTCTCCCAAGCGTCCTTGTTGTTGGACAATTATTCGTTCTTCTTTTGCCGAGTTCCGAAGTCTCCCAGATGCCCTCGTGGATGGACAGTGATTCGTTCGTTCTCGGCTGAGGTCTGAACTCTTGAAAGTATTCTCTGGTAGCTGAACAACGTTTGACTTTCCGGATGAATGTTTGTATTCGGTGCCAGTTTCAATTTCATTCCTATATTGCAGCCACGAGAGTTATACAAAAATTATGAAAAAAGAAAGAAAACTAGAGAACAGTCTTTACATTCTTCTGAGTTTATAACAGGATCCGGTTGTCATTTAACATCTTCCTGGAGGCAACAATATCCATATAATATTAAACATAAACCGGAGGAAAACTGATCAGCTGGCGTTTTTGGTCTGTTTGCATTAGCCCGTTGAATGTGTAGATTTTGCCACAGTTCTTTTATGGCAGATTTACAGTAGTGGTAAGCTGAACGATCTCTGTCCCTGTCTACGTTTTCTTTGCGGATTTAACTCTCAAATCTTCACCCTTCATGTTCCTGCCGCTGTTTCCTTATCTGTCTTTTAAATCGCACCAGCTGCCCTGCTTCACACACAGACAGACAGACAGACAGACACAGACAGACAGACAAACAGACAGACACACACATTCACAGAGAGAGAGAGAGAGAGAGAGAGAGAGAGAGAGAGAGAGAGAGAGAGAGAGGCAGACAATGTCTGATATCTAAAGACCGCAATTTCCATTTAAGCTACTTTCCTTATAATATGAATTCTATCTTGATAACCAGATGTCTGGCGGTCGAAAAGGAAGTTCTTTCAAATTATGTTTTATCTCCCTTTTAGCCAAAATTCACACGTCTTGCAAATGGTTGATGAAGTCGTCCGGATAATCTTACTCTCCAAAGCTGCAGCTAAGAGGCAAATAAAATGAAAAATGAAAAAAAAATAAAATAAAATAAAATAAATAAGTAAAATAAAATGAAATAATATAAAATAAGATGAAATGAAATAAAACAAAGTAAAATTAAATAAAATGAAACAAACCAAGGCAAAAAACCAAAAATAAAATGAAATCTTGCAAAATGAAGTACAATAAGACATTCTTTCTGTCCGCCTGTCATGGAGCTCTGACTAGCACGGCCTTTGGGAATGTGGGACACGTCAGCCTGATAAATGTATTATACCTCTAAAGTCTTACAGTCTTTAGCCGAAAGGCTTGTACTTGTCACATCGCGTTGTATTGATCTCTCTCTCTCTCTCTCTCTCTCTCCGTGTCTCTCTGTCTGCTTGTCTGTCAGTCGGTAGCTCTCTCTCTCTCTCTCTTGAAGACATGAGAAATGGCTTCCAGCAATATTGAAGCTGTTAACGACGGAAATCTTGATGACTGTGGATAGACGTGTTGATACTTTGACAGTCGTGTTCGCAGTCACACCGGCGTATGGTGATAGTTTCTAATATCTTCCGTGATCGGGTTTCCACATAGCGATGCTGTATTCTGACATGTATGATCTTTGTTTATTCTTTTACAGTTATGTTATGAGCACACACACACACACACACACACACACACCCTCCCATCGAGTCCTTCCCTTGAGAATGGGCTTTGTAAGCCTTCCTCAATAAATAAATAAATCATTCATTCATTCTCTCTCTCTCCCTCTCTCTCTCTCTCTCTGTCTCTTTCTCTCTCTGCGTCTGTCTTACACTTTCCTCTCCCTCCTTCCTCTCTCTCTCTCTCTCTCTGTGTCTCTGTCTCTCTCTCTCTCTCTCTCGCATATTCGTCCGTTCATTTTAGACTCCCCACAGCACCAAAGTGTCATAAGGCCCAAATGACATTACACGGAGTTCACATACGAAGAATGAAACTGACCCCTTTCTTTTCTTTTCATAACTAAGTCCCACTTCTGTCCTTGTCCTAGCAGCAAAAAAAAAAAGGAGACATTTATCAGTCAACTTAGGCTAAAAGATTCAAACAAGGAAAGGTTTCCTTTCTGCTCCCTACTTCCATGAAGACAAAGCTCCTCTCCCTGTCCCCTTTCCCCCCACTTCCCTGCCCTCCCCCCTTTCTACCCCCTCCACTCCCCCCCCTCCCCCCCCCCCCCCCCCCCCCCTTCTGATTTTTTTCCGCTTTTTTCTCTGCAAGCTTACAAAAGTCTTATATTCCTTACGGTTTTATTTTTTTTAGGAACAGTACAAGCTAAATTGAAAAGGATTGAGACCTTCTGGGAGAAATGGATAAAGATATTAGGCCTATGGAACAGTAGTGCTGTCACAGACTGCGTTTTGGGAGATGGTAGTGTCAGAACCCATTAGAACAATGAAACCTTTGCGAAGCTTTTTATCTTATTGTTATTATCATTGCTTCGATTGTTCACACTTCACGTAAGTCCCTTTTTTTTCACATGGCGCGCGCGCTCTTCACACACACGCACCCTACTCCCCTCCCCTCCCCCTCTTTTATTTTTCCCTTTATTTTTTTATTTGTTTTTGTTTTCCCATGTTTTGACTCCTTATTTTGATGCATTGCGTGCACTCAGTATTTTTTCGTCTTTTTTTTGTTTTGTTTTGTTTTGTTTCATGTTTCTTTTCCCGTTGTTTCTCCTCTTCTTTCTGCATAGCATAATTGGCAACAAGAACATTGTTCTTCCTTACTTATTTCCTTCTTTCTTTGTTTTCTCTCTTTTGTTTTGCTAATGCACTTGTTTTTGTTGTTGTTGTTCATCACTTGCTCATTGACATTTTCTGTTGTCTGTTTTTTTTTTAATTTCATTTTGCTTCTCCCCCTTTCTAGTGCTTTGTATGCCTTCTATATTTGCAGTGTTTCTTTGTTTTTTGGGTTTTTTTTTCTTTTTTGTGTTCTTATATATTCCCCGTCCTCCTTGTTTCTGTTAGCATTGTTTGTCTTTTTGGATACATCGCATGTCCTGTTCATTGGTCTTTTTAACATCTTTTGAAATCTCCTTTTCTTGTTCTTTGTTCCCTTTCTTTCCTCTTTGAGCATCACGTGCCTTCTTTACAGGCCAAAACAGTTCTTTTATTGACTTTTTTTTCTTCTCTTTCTTGCATATTTTCCTTTTGTTTCCCATGGTCTGTGAATGGTATGCATTCTACATCGGCCAACACATGTTTTCCTTTTTTTTTTTTTTAAATTTATTGTCTTTTTTCCTTCGTTTTCTTTTTCCCGTACATCGCATGCCTACTTTATCGACTCATTTTTTTCCTTGCCTTTTTTTTCAAAATGTGTTCTGTTTTTTTAATTTTCTTTTTTTCGTTTCTTTTCTTTCTGTTTGTTTGTTTGTTTGTTTGTTTCCCAAGTTTGTATTTAGGTCCACTTCTTCAAATGGCCGAGAAAAAAAGAATACTTCTATTTTCGCTGTCTAACCCCCTCAACCCCCACCCCCCTCCCGCGATTGTGCCCGTATATGTGTGTACGTGCGTGCGTGCGCGCGCGCGCGCGCGCGCGTGTATGTGTGTGCAGAGAAGGGGGGGGGGGGGGGGGGGGGCGTGGTGCGCGATTGTGCGCGTGTATGTGTATGTGTGTGAGAGAGAGAGGAGAGAGAGAGAGAGAGAGAGAGAGAGAGAGAGAGTGGGGGGAAGGAGGGAGGGAGAGGGAGACAAAGAGATTGACAGAGAGGGCGCGCGGGCGTGCATGTGTGTGTGGTCTGTTTGCACGTGTTCATCGTTCTAGCATCTACGTGTTAGATGAACATGACCGTTAAATGTGTCTGGGTTTTGTTTGGTTGGTTGCTTGGGCTGTGTGATATTTTTGTTATTGAAGTGTGTCGTTAGTGCTAGAATGCGCATTTTCTTTTTATTGTCGTGTTTTGTTTTGTTTTGTTTTGTTTTGTTTTCTGGCGTTATTCCCTCTCATCTTTATCATGACGTAAAAGGGATCACAAAACAAAAAGACGTCGATGATTTGTTATGAATAACAAATGAATGGGGGAGTGTGTGTATGAATTGATGCGCTTGTGTGTATGTGTTTATGTGTGTCCGAGCACGCGTACGTGCGTCTGTAAAAGAGAGAGACAGAGAGAGAGAGAGGTGTGTGTGTGTGTGTGTGTGTGCGTGCGTGAGTGCGTGCGTGCGTATGTGAATGTGTGTGTGCGTGCGTGAGTGCGTGCGTGCGTGCGTGTGTGTGTGTGTGTGTGTGTGTGTGTGTGTGTGTGTGTGTGTGTGTTCGTGTGTGTGCGCGCGAGCGGGCGCGCCCGCGTGCGCCAGCATGCGTACTTGTGCGCGGACCCTCATGTTTGCGTATGTGTATGCATTTGCATGCAAGCATATGTATGCGCGTGTCTGTCTGAGTATTTGTGCCCACGTGGGCATGTGTGTGTGTGTGTGTGTGTGTGTGTGTGTGTGTGTGTGTGTGTGTGTGTGTCTGTGTCTGTGTGCGTGCGTGCGTGCGTGCGTGTGTGTGTGTGTGTGTGTGTGTGTTGTGTGTGCATGTGTGTGCGCGCGCATGTGTTTGTGTGCGCGTGCGCGTGTGTGTGTGCGCGTGCACGTGTGTGGTTGTGTGTGTGTGTGTGTGTGTGTGTGCGCGCGCGTGCGCGCTATGTGTGTGTTTGTTTGTATGTGTGTGCCTACGTGTGTGTGTGCGCGAGCGCACGTGTGTGTGTGTTTGTGTGTGTGTGTGTGTGTGTGTGTGTGTGTGTGTGTGTGTGTGTGTGTGTGTGTGTGTGTGTGTAAATCTTTCAGTTGCGAAAATGTGTGCGTCCTTGGCTAGGACTCGACGCGGTGACAGCCCTGATATGGCCCTTTGCGGGCGGCTGGGCTATAAGCACCATTACCTTCCCTTACTTCTTGGCTGGGAGGATTGGAAGCGCACATCGTGTTTTATCCACATACAGATGGGCATCTGGTAGTCTGTTGTTCAAAAGTTCAAAGCATTGCGAGTAAAAGTATTGTTCATGGATTTCTTAACGTTATGATATGTTACCAAAGAGACACACTGGGAGAATCTTGCCATACAGGTATGAACGGGAGCGCCCTCTGTATGTCAGATCAAACCGGTCTCAACCTAGTACCAGCCAAAGTTACTCAACAGC
>CM065728.1:56371583-56379083 GCA_033310375.1 Conus canariensis
AGCGGAAAGGGGGTCAGGGAATGGATGCGTGCAGAGGTGGGGTTGGCGACAGATGTCTTGGTGTATATGTCAGTGTCTTTCTGTCTGCCTACATGTCTCAGTATTCATTTCCTCTATCATCTCCTTCATTTATATCTGTCAGCTTCTCTCTCTTATTTGTACTTTTTTGTTGGTCTGGTTAGATTTCCGTCGCCTCTTTTTCAAAAGAAAAAAAGAAAGAAAAGAAAAGGAGAATAGAATATCTCAAAATGGAGCCAACATGCTGTTGCCCATCTTTTATCTCCTAATACGATGACTCAGTGGACGAGTCAACGGCTTGCTGGGAAGACGTATGATTGTTTCGGATCCCTAACAGCCAAAGGAGTGCTTTGTCTTTACTGGATTCATCAGAAAATCGATTTCTCTTCTGGTTAACAATCTTTTTGATTTCATGTGATATATGTCTTCTTTGTTGTTGATGGGGTCAGACTAGAAACTGGCAGTGGTGATGAACGGATTTTTTGTTATTATTCCAAAGACGTTGATTATCTGTTTTCAGGAGCCAAACGAGAAGAGCGAAAGAAGAAGAGGAGTAGGAGGAAAAGGGGGAGGAGGACGGAGAGACAGACAGACAGACAGACAGACAGGGACAGAGAGAGAGAGAGAGACAGACAGACAGACAGACAGAAAGGCAGACAGAGACACAGGAAGATAGACAGACATACAGAGACACAGATACACAGATTGGGGGTAGAAGAAAAAGAAGAAGAAGAAGAGACAGAGTGAGACAGATAGAGAGAGATGGAGAGAGCGAGAGACAGAGACACAGAGAGAGAGAGCGCGTACTCACGCGTGCGCGCGCGCGCGCGCGCGCACACACACCACACACACACACACACACACACACACACACACACACACACACACGCACGCACGCACGCACGCACGCACGCACGCACGCACACATTTTCATGGTTACTAGTTTATCTATTCATTTATATAATTAGGATCAAGGTGGGGTACATGACAATACGTAGGACAAAAGGAATACATTTTTATTCCATTTTTTTGTAAACCTTGTTACAGACATATCCACTTACTCTTATTCACTCACAAACTCACCATTCAATGTTTATTAACCTTATTACAGACACATCCACTTATTCTCATTCACCCACAAACTCACTATTGTCTGAATCACTTTCAGTGGAAGGACATTAAATTGAAGAACACACACACACACACACACACACACACACCACACACACACACACACACACACACACACACGCACGCACACACACACGAGTGCGCGCGCGTTTGAGTATGTGTTTGAAGGTACATTTGCAATGTCAATGCACTTCCCTGTCTTCTTTTCTCCACCACCATCTCTCTCTCGCTCTCGCTCTCTCTCTCTCTCTCTCTCTCTCTCTCTCTCTCTCTCTCTCTCTCTCTCTCTCTATCTATCTATCTTGGTAATCTGTAATTTTCCTTTTCGAAATGAAGAGAAAGATACAAAGAATAAAAAAGTACAGGACCATTAGGTACCGGCACTGAGCAGAAGTATATTATCTTTCTTCCTTATACTTTCTGCTTAAGGAAGATATTACATACGCGTAACAAGACAGTTGCCTTTATTCTGCTCTCTAAAAGCTTCATATAAAGAAGTTGAATTTTTTTTTAAGTCACCAGTAAACCTCCTAACGTGTAGGTTTTTCGTTGGCTTTGTAAATGGGTTCTGTCTTCTTTGCCAGGAAGAGGCAAAAACCTGGAAGAGGTGAAGAAGAGACAGAGTGGTTTGCCTCCGTCCTCTAAACCAGACATTAGCGATCACTTTCCCTGTGGAAACGGTGCCGGGGTGGAAGGAAAGACAGGAACGAAGTACGAGATAGTGACGAAGGACGTAGAAGAGAGAGAGAGAGAGAGAGAGAGAGAGAGAGAGAGAGAGAGAGAGAGAGGATGGAGGGAGGGGGGAGAGAGAGGGAAGGAGGGAGGGAGAGAGAGATGGGGGAGAGAGGGAGAGAGAGAGTTTCTGTGAGAAGAGGGCCTCCTCTCTCTCTTTCTCTCTCTCTCTCTCTCTCTCTCTCTCTCTCTCTCTCTCTCTCTCTCTCTGAACGCGCAAGACAAACAGAGACAAGCAGACACCCCGTTTACATAACTTTGCAGTCAGACGTGTACGGTACTGGTTAAGGTTGACAAGAATGGATGAGGCAAGATTAGCACGAAAAGCATATTGTACATTGTTTGCTTTAGATTCTCGTGACAAAACAAACTGGGCATCTGATATTTGTTGTAAATTGCACATGTCTGGTTTTGGGTGTGTATGGTTAAACCAAGGCGATGAAGGAGTAAATCAGTTCCTTGCATCTAAGGAAAGGCTGGTTCTCTGTAGATGGCAAATATTTGATTTTCATTTTATGAACAGTAAAAGATTAAGTTTGCATAAGACAGTCTGCACAATAGCTGCTGATAAAAGACATTCACAATTGAATCTAGACAGACATCTAAAAATGATTGCCAAAAAGTTCAGACTTGGCGTTTCATAAATGGCTATTCATAACTGTCGGTACAAACAACACGTAGTTGTTGATTTGATTTGTCCATTGTGTAAACAAGCCAGAGAAGTCGAGGCGCATTTTGTCTTGTGCTGTCCCGTACTAAGACTAGTGATCCAAGGGTACGGTGTATATATACTATGATTGTTTTGTTACACCCCTTTCATGAGGGCCGATGACCTGTCAATGAATAAAATATCCTTATCTATCTCTTCCCCCCCCTCTCTCTCTCTCTCTCTCTCTCTCTCTCTCTCTCTCTCTCTCTCTCTCTCTCTAACGTTTTTTGTATTAGGGTTCAGCTTCCTAACACAGCACGGGTGCTCTAAACCAAACTGAAAAAGACCACCGTTACATATAGCAAAATACCCCTCCTCCCTTCTCATCATCTATGTTCCAGTCCCCAACCCTTCTGCCTCCCCCAACCCTCCCCCGCACCTCACCACACACAAACACTGTCAAACGTCCAATCCCTTTCTCCCCCTCCCTTCCTCACAAGCGCGACCACACACACAACACACACACACACACACACACACACACACACACACACACACACACGCACGCACGCACGCACGCACGCACGCACGCACGCACGCACGCACGCACGCATACGCACGCACTAAGCACGCACTCGCACACATCATAAAATAGGCACATGCACATACACATACGCACGCACTAAGCACGCACTCACACACATCATAAAATAGGCACATGTACATACACACAAATAACACAAAACACACACAGACGGACGCGCGAGTGCGCAACAAAACATACCTCCCGCTTCCCCCTACTCTGAAAAAGAAGAAGAACAACAACAACAAGAACAAGAAGAAGAGAGAGAGAAAGAGACAAAGACAGACAGTCAGACAGACAGGGACACAGAAGAGAGAGAGAGAGAGAGAGAGAGAGAGAGAGAGAGAGAGAGAGAGAGAGAGAGAGAGAGAGAGATGACGCCACGGGGGAAAAGGAAACACAATATCATTTTCTCTATCCATCATCACTGCCTTTCCCACTGTAGCAAAGAGAGAGATTTATTAAACGATTGAAATACAAACAGGCCCCCAGAGTTTTTGATTACGTCATCGAATGCCGGCCTGTCCTCTGGAACTGGTGCGGGTCAGAGAAACCCATACGTCTTCCTGCAAAGCTGCAATGCGTCCTTCACCACCAAACCGTTTTCTGAAGAATTTGTTGGAACACTGGAACAGAATTCACTCCAGTGGCCAATGTCAGCATTTGCTTTCTCTCTCTTTTTTTTTCTTTCTTTTTTTTTTTTTTTTTTTTTTTTTTTTGGGGGGGGGGGGGGGTGTTTGTTTGTTTGTTTGGTTTGGTTTCTAGGCGACTTCAGGTCCAAGACAGCTACATGTTTTGACGTGAACGGAGAGGACGATTTAACTTGAACATTGAACTATTTATCGCACAACAGGTGTAGTCCCTTCCACAAACAATGCTGGGATGGGTGTGTCATGGGTGCAGGGACAGCAGGGGATTGGGTAACTAATATCCAAACCGTAAATGACACGGCCACAATAAACTACGGTATATAGATGTCCAACACACACACACACACACACACACACACCACACACACACACACACACACACACACACACACACACGTGTGTGTGTGTGGGGGGGGGGGGGCATCTTTTGACCTCCCTTGCATCCTTGGGTGGATCCTCAAGCATAGGCTCAAAGATTTTCCCCTACAGGTTATACTATTCATATAATGATTTTAGTTTTTCAGCGACTTCTTTCCTTACCACACTGTCTGTTTGTTTTACTTTTCTACCTTTCGCTCACTGCTTTAGGGTTCTGCTAGATTCTTTTTTTTTTTAACCCTCTGTGGTGAGAACACCACAGAATTATGGACTATAGTGTATCTCTATTTGATGCCAAGGGGCATGAACACAATCAGTCCGTGTGTCACTGATGAGTCCGATCCAGCGGACGAAAGGCCTAGGAGCAGGCAATATGAACAGTCTGTCTTCAAGAGGAATTACGTTGGTTCCCATATACTACTGTTAGGGAAGGGTTTAACATATATAATATATTTCCCTAATTTTATGTTCTCATTTTGTTCCCCTTCCAACCTGTCTCCCCCAACCCCTTTTATTTATTTCTTTTATTTTATTCCCCTTCCTCCTGTCCCCCCCCCCCCCCCTTTTTTTTTTTCCTTTCTTTTATTTAAATCTCTGCCAAGTCATTAATATAATGACGGAAGAATTGTTAGCCTGCACTTGTTTTCCCCCGCTACTAAATTGTTCAGATATATACTGATATAAAGACTGATTTCTGCATTAAGTGGCTTCTTGTTAATGACATACTACGTTTTCTTTAACTGACACTTCTGTTCATCACATTGAAAGGTGACTTTGGTTATGTTTCTTACAAAACCCCTGTTCTTTTTGAGAATCTTTCCCTGGAACGCGTGCACGCGCGCGTGCGCATGCACATATCACTAGCTAGATAGACAGACAGATGAATAGACAGATAGGTAGATGGACAGACTGACAAGCAGATAACACAGAGATAGGTGGATGAATGTAGATAGACCAACAGATAGATAGATAAATTGACAGATATAGCTAGATAGATTGATTTTTATATCTGTACCCCTCTCGCATTCTTTTTTCTTTGGAGCTCCTATTCTCTATACACACACTATCAATTACGGAACAGAAAAGAACAAACCTATCTCTGATCGTCACCTTTCCCAGTTTTGCCTTTTGTCCCAGTCCGATCCCAGCAGCAAAAAAAAAAAAAAAGATATTTAATGAGTCATGCAGACAAACAGGATTCTCACCATTCATAAGCAGCGGATTAGATGATACTTCACCTGAGGCAAAAACCCTCCCTCGGCCTTCAGGGAATCACAAAGAGTCATTCGTCTTCTAGTGAGATCATGACAGACATCCAGAGTTGAAACACACAGACAGGCAGCTGCGAGCGCACATATGCAAAGCACACACACACACACGCACGCACGCACGCACGCACGCACACACACATACCACACGCACACACACACACACACACACACACACATACGAACACACAGCGCGTGCACGCATGCGCACTTCCGCGCGCTCACACATAAACACTGCGAGACACAAGAAGACAGATATCATAAGAGAAAACGTATACATCACAGTAGGTATTCAACACAAGAATACGGTTGCGAAACCATATGTCTCTCTCTCTCTCTCTCTCTTCTCTCTCTCTCTCTCTCTCTCTCTCTCTCTCTCTCTCTCTCTGTTACCCATAATCGTCGCTTTCTAGTATTCTTATCATCATTAAGATGATGATGAAGATAATGAGATGATGATGATGATGACGATGATGAAATTGTTGGTGATGATGATGTTGATTATGATGATGGTGATGATGAAGATAATGATGATGATGATGATGATGATGATGATGATGATACCGTGATTATCATCATCATTAAGGAGAGGTTCATGGAGCACGTACCCATACATGACTACGCGATTTACAATCACATGACAAGAACAAAAACATCACATGATATAAAACACGGAGTGTCTTGAACACATCGACACATTTTAACGAACATTTCTAATCACAGAGTCTTTCCAACTGATGTCTGTGTAGTAAAAGAAAGAAAAGGAAAAAGAGGGGAAAAAGAAATCAAAATCAAACTGTTCTCGTCAAAGGAAAGTAGGTCACTGCAACACCCTGCCATTTTTTTAATTGAAAATAAAAAAATCTGCATGTTTACTTATTTCTCTTCAACATACTTTTTGCCAAGGACAGCTCATTTGTTGGTTCTTTTACGTCAGCTAAGCGGCTGTTGCCCACGAGACCTTGCTTTAATGTCAGGTTAAAAAAAAAAGACCAACAAGCAGGCCCCCGCTCATGTTCAACGACAGACGGAGAAGAAAAACTCGTTCCACGCAAGGTCGCGAGGCTTGAACCTCCTATCATATCAAAGCATTCAGTAAGTTTCTTGCTTCGTAGGCTAGTGTGTGTACCCGCTAGGCCAGAATACACACACGTCAAACCAGACAACTGACGCGCCACGGGGAAAGAGGAGAGAAAAAAAAAAGAAAAGAAAAGAAAAGAGACAATATTAGTTTCTCTATCAATCGTCACTGCCTTTCCGAACATCACAAAGAGAGAGATGTATTCATCAGTTTAGAAAAGGAAAACACAACTGGCCAGAAGATTTGCTGATTACTTCATTGGATGCAAGACTGTCCCTAGGGATCAGCGTGTCAGAGAATATTGTAGGTCTTTCTCAATGCTATCACGCCTTCCCCGAGATGAAAAAAAAGAAAGTTTTCCGTTTGTTTGTTTACTTGTTTTTAAGAAATTATACTGAAACAAAAAAAGGAGCTGCAATAACTGATCCTCTGTTGTCTTTTTGCTCTTTTTTTTTTTTTTTTTTTTTTTTTTTCTTTTTTTTCATTCAGCAAACGGGAAATCAGAGGCAAGCAGACGTCATGAGACAGGACAGGAAAGGAATGGCAAGAGAGAGAGAGAGAGAGGGGGGGGGGACTGAGAGGAAGGGAGATAGGTGGGCAGAGAGAGAGAGAGAGAGGGGGGGGCAGAGAGAGAGAGAGAGACGGGGGTATGGAGAGAGAGGGGGACGGAAGGCATAGAGAGAGGGGGAGGGGGAGAGAGATGGAGTAACGAAGAGAGACAAAGGGAGGGAGAGAGGGGGAGGGAGAGAGAGAAAGAGAGAGAGAAGAGAGAGAGACAAACAGACGGATAGACAGAGAGGGGGGGAGGGGGAGAGAGGGGGGAGGGGGAGGGAGAGAGAGAGAGAGAGAGAGAGAGAGAGAGAGAGAGAGAGAGAGAGAGAGAGAGAGAACAATACGTCCTTCTTTCTTCCTGTGTTGTATTTCGTTACTGTCCTGAAAATAGATCAGCAGTGTCAGGAGAGAAAACAAAAGCATCCATTCTTCCCCATTTCCTGTTTTACTAGTCTGGT
>CM065728.1:56394083-56406583 GCA_033310375.1 Conus canariensis
ATATTCCTTATGAAACTCAGCCCTTTCACACTGATATTCTCGTTCATGTGGAGAACAAAGTGGATTTGAAACAGAATGGAACTAAAACAGAGGACGTAAAACGAGGACTAGAACCCTAAAGACAATGACAGAGGACTACAACCCTAAAGACAATGACAGAGGGCTACAACCCAAAGACCAATGACAAGAGGGACTACAACCCTAAAGACAATGACAGAGGACTAGAACCCTAAAGACAATGACAAGGATACAACCCTAAAGACAATGACAGAGGACTACAACCCACAAAAGACAATGACAGAGGACTAGAACCCTAAAGACAATGACAGAGGACTAGAACCCCTAAAGACAATGACAGAGGACTAGAACCCTAAGACAATGACAGAGGACTAGAACCTAAAGACAATGACAGAGGACTAGAACCCTAACAGACGGACTAGAACCCTAAAGACAGACAGAGGACTAAACCCTAAAGACAATGCAGAGGACTAGAACCTAAAGACAAGGGCAGAGGACTAAACCACTAAAGACAATGGCAGAGGACTAGAACAGACACCTAAAGACAATGGCAGAGGACTAGAACCCTAAAGACAATGCAGAGGACTAGACCATAAAGACAATGGCAGAGGACTAGAACCCTAAAGACAAGGACAGAAGGACACAAACCCTAAAGACCAGAGGACTAGAACCTAAAGACAATGCAGAGGACTAGAACCTAAAGATGCAGAGGACTAGAACCTAAAGACAATGGCAGAGGACTAGAACCCTAAAGACAATGCAGAGGACTAGAACCCTAAAGACAATGCAGAGGACTAAACCCTAAAGACAAATGACAGAGGACTAAACCCTAAAGACAAGGACAGACGGGACTACAACCCTAAAGACAAGAGAGACTAAACCCTAAAGACAGAGGACTAAACCCTAAAGACAATGCAGAGGACTAAACCCTAAAGACAATGACAGAGGACTAGAACCCTAAAGACAAGACAGAGGACTACAACCCTAAAGACAATGACAGAGGACTAAACCCTAAAGACAATGGCAGAGGACTACAACCCTAAAGACAATGCAGAGGACTACAACCCTAAAGACAATGCAGAGGACTACAACCCTAAAGAATGCAGAGGACTAGAACCCTAAAGACAATGACAGAGGACTAAACCTAAAGACAATGACAGAGGACTAGAACCCTAAAGACAATGACAGAGGACTAGAACCCTAAAGACAATGCAGAGGACTAAACCTAAAGACAATGCAGAGGACTAAACCCTAAAGACAATGGACAGAGGACTAAACCCTAAAGACAATGAGCAGGGACTAAACCCTAAAGACAATGACAGAGGACTAAACCTAAAGACATGGCAGAGGACTAAACCTAAAGACAATGACAGAGGACTACAACCCAAAGACAATGCAGAGGACTACAACCCTAAAGACAATGGAGAGGACTACAACCCTAAAGACAATGACAGAGGACTACAACCCTAAAGACAATGCAGAGGACTACAACCCTAAAGACAATGCAGAGGACTAGAACCCTAAAGACAATGACAGAGGACTACAACCCTAAAGACAATGACAGAGGACTAAACCCTAAAGACAATGAGAGGACTAAAGTAAAGACAATGACAAGACTAAACCCTAAAGACAATGGCAGGACTAAACCTAAAGACAATGACAAGGACAAACCTAGACAATGAGAGGACTACAACCCTAAAGACAATGCAGAGGACTACAACCCTAAAGACAATGACAGAGGACTACAACCCTAAAGACATGACAGAGGACTACAACCCTAAAGACAATGACAGAGGACAACTAAAGACAATGACAGAACAGAACCTAAAGACAAGACAGAGGACTACAACCTAAAGACAATGACAGAGGACTACAACCCTATAGACAATGGCAGAGGACTAGAACCCTAAGACAATAACAAGGACTACAACCCTAAAGACAATGACAGAGGACTAAACCCTAAAGACAATGACAGAGGACTACAACCCTAAAGACAATGACAGAGGACTAAACCACAAGACAATGACAGAGGACTACAACCCTAAAGACAATGCAGAGGACTACAACCCTAAAGACAATGACAGAGGACTACAACCCTAAAGACAATGACAGAGGACTAAACCCTAAAGACAATGACAGAGGACTAGAACCCTAAAGACAATGACAGAGGACTACAACCCTAAAGACAATGACAGAGGACTAGAACCTAAAAAGACAAGGACAGAGAGACATGACAACACTAAAACCAAAGACAGGAGGATAAACTAAAGACAATGACAAGGATAGAACCCTAAAGACAATGGACAGAGGACTACAACCCTAAAGACAATGACAGAGGACTACAACCCTAAAGACAATG
Organism: Conus canariensis; assembly: GCA_033310375.1. Taxonomy (NCBI): domain Eukaryota; kingdom Metazoa; phylum Mollusca; class Gastropoda; order Neogastropoda; family Conidae; genus Conus; species Conus canariensis. The sequence continues at coordinate 56,396,461 of CM065728.1, forward strand.
ACAGAGGATACAACCCTAAAGACATGACAGAGGACTACAACCCTAAAGACAAGTGACAAGGACTAGAACCTAAAGACAATGACAAGATAAACCTAAAGACATGGCAGAGGACTAGAACCTAAAGACAATGACAAGGATACAACCTAAGACAATGGCAGAGGACTAGAACCTAAAGACAATGACAAGGATAAACCTAAGACAATGACAGAGGACTAAACCTAAGACAATGACAGAGGACTAAACCTAAAGACAATGACAGAGGACTAACCCTAAGACAATGACAGAGGACTAAACCCTAAAGACAATGACAGGATAAACCCTAAGACAATGACAGAGGACTAAACCTAAAGACAATGACAGAGGACTACAACCCTAAAGACAATGACAGAGGACTAGAACCCTAAAGACAATGACAGAGGACTAAACCCTAAAGACAATGACAGAGGACTAGAACCCTAAAGACAATGACAAGGATAAACCTATAGACAATGACAGAGGACTACAACCCTAAAGACAATGACAGAGGACTAAACCCTAAAGACAATGACAGAGGACTAGAACCCTAAGACAATGACAGGGACTAAACCTAAGACAAGACAGAATACAACCCTAAAGACAATGACAGAGGACTAAACCCTAAAGACAATGACAGAGGACTAGAACCCTAAAGACAATGACAGAGGACTAAACCCTAAAGACAATGACAGAGGACTAGAACCCAAAGACAATGACAGAGGACTACAACCCTAAAGACAATGACAGAGGACTAGAACCCTAAAGACAATGACAACGGAATACAACCCTAAAGACAATGACAGAGGACTACAACCCTAAAGACAATGACAGAGGACTAGAACCCTAAAGACAATGACAAAGGAATACAACACTATAGACAATGGCAGAGGACTAAACCCTAAAGACAATGACAGAGGACTAGAACCCTAAAGACAATGACAAAGGGACTACAACCCTAAAGACAATGACAGAGGACTACAACCCTAAAGACAATGACAGAGGACTAGAACCCTATAGACAATGACAGAGGACTAGAACCCTAAAGACAATGACAAAGGAATACAACCCTAAAGACAATGACAGAGGACTAGAACCCTATAGACAATGACAGAGGACTACAACCCTAAAGACAATGACAGAGGACTACAACCCTAAAGACAATGACAGAGGACTAGAACCCTAAAGACAATGACAAAGGAATACAACCCTAAAGACAATGACAGAGGACTAGAACCCTAAAGACAATGACAGAGGACTAGAACCCTAAAGACAATGACAGAGGACTACAACCCTAAAGACAATGACAGAGGGCTACAACCCCAAAGACAATGACAGAGGGCTACAACCCTAAAGACAATGACAGAGGACTAGAACCCAAAAAGACAATGACAAAGGAATACAACCCTAAAGACAATGACAGAGGGCTACAACCCCAAAGACAATGACAGAGGACTAGAACCCTAAAGACAATGACAGAGGACTAGAAACCCCAAAGACAATGACAGAGGACTAGAACCCTAAAGACAATGACAGAGGACTAGAACCCTAAAGACAATGACAGAGGACTAGAAACCCTACAGACAATGACAGAGGACTAGAACCCTAAAGACAATGACAGAGGACTAGAACCCTAAAGACAATGACAGAGGACTACAACCCTAAAGACAATGACAGAGGACTAGAACCCTAAGACAATGACAGAGGACTAGAACCCTAAGACAATGACAGAGGACTAGAACCCTAAAGACAATGACAGAGGACTAGAACCCTACAGACAATGACAGAGGACTACAACCCTAAAGACAATGACAGAGGACTACAACCCTAAAGACAATGCAGAGGACTACAACCTAAAGACAATGACAGAGGACTAGAACCCTACAGACAATGACAGAGGACTAGAACCCTAAAGACAATGACAGAGGACTAGAACCCCAAAGACAATGACAGAGGACTAGAACCCTAAGACAATGACAGAGGACAAACCTCATACATGACAGAGGACTAGAACCCTAAAGACAATGACAAGGCTAGACCAAGACATGACAGACTAGAACCCTAAAGACAATGACAGAGGACTAGAACCCTAACAGACAATGACAGAGGACTAGAACCCTAAAGACAATGACAGAGGACTAGAACCCAAAGACAATGACAGAGGACTAAACCCTAAAGACAATGACAGAGGACTAAACCTAAGACAATGCCAGAGGACTAGAACCCTAAAGACAATGACAGAGGACTACAACCCTAAAGACAATGACAGAGTACTACAACCCTAAAGACAATGACAGAGGACTACAACCCTAAAGACAATGACAGAGGACTACAACCCTAAAGACAATGACAGAGGACTAGAACCCTAAAGACAATCGCAGAGGACTACAACCCTAAAGACAATGACAGAGGACTACAACCCTAAAGACAATGACAGAGGACTAGAACCCAAAAGACAATGACAGAGGACTAGAACCCTAAAGACAATGGCAGACGACTAGAACCCTACAGACAATGACAGAGGACTACAACCCTAAAGACAATGGCAGAGGACTACAACCCTAAAAGACAGTGGCAGAGGACTAGAACCCTAAAGACAGTGGCAGAGGACTAGAATCCTAAAGGCAATGACAGAGGACTAGAATCCTAAAGACAGTGACAGAGGGACTACAACCCTAAAGACAATGACAGAGGACTAGAATCCTAAAGACAGTGACAGAGGACTAGAATCCTAAAGACAGTGACAGAGGACTAGAAGCCTAAAGACAATGACAGAGGACTAGAATCCTAAAGACAATGACAGAGGACTACAACCCTAAAGACAATGACAGAGGACTAGAATCCTAAAGACAATGACAGAGGACTAGAATCCTAAAGACAATGACAGAGGACTACAACCCTAAAGACAATGACAGAGGACTAGAATCCTAAAGACAATGACAGAGGACTAGAATCCTAAAGACAATGACAGAGGACTAGAATCCTAAAGACAATGACAGAGGACTACAACCCTAAAGACAATGACAGAGGACTAGAATCCTAAAGACAATGACAGAGGACTAGAAGCCTAAAGACAATGACAGAGGACTAGAACCCTAAAGACAATGACAAAGGAATACAACCCTATAGACAATGACAGAGGACTACAACCCTAAAGACAATGAGAGAGGACTACAACCCTAAAGACAATGACAGAGGACTACAACCCTAAAGACAATGACAGAGGACCACAACCCTAAAGACAATGACAGAGGACCACAACCCTAAAGACAATGACAGAGGACTAGAACCCTAAAGACAATGACAGAGGACTACAACCCTAAAGACAATGACAGAGGACTAGAGCCCTAAAGACAATGGCAGAGGACTACAACCCTAAAGACAATGACAGAGGACTAAAACCCCAAAGACAATGACAGAGGACTAGAACCCTAAAGACAATGACAGAGGACTACAACCCTAAAGACAATGACAGAGGACTAGAACCCTAAAGACAATGACAGAGGACTAGAACCCTAAAGACAATGACAGAGGACTAGAACCCTAAAGACAATGACAGAGGACTACAACCCTAAAGACAATGACAGAGGACTAGAGCCCTAAAGACAATGGCAGAGGACTACAACCCTAAAGACAATGACAGAGGACTACAACCCTAAAGACAATGACAGAGGACTACGACCCTAAAGACAACGGCATAGGACTAGAACGCTAAAGACAATGGCAGAGGACTAGAACCCTAAAGACAATGACAGAGGACTACAACCCTAAAGACAATGACAGAGGACTATAACCCTAAAGACAATGACAGAGGACTAGAACCCTAAAGACAGTGGCAGAGGACTACAACCCTAAAGACAATGACAGAGGACTACAACCCTAAAGACAATGACAGAGGACTACAACCCTAAAGACAACGGCATAGGACTAGAACGCTAAAGACAATGGCAGAGGACTACAACCCCAAAGACAATGACAGAGGACTACAACCCTAAAGACAATGACAGAGGACTATAACCCTAAAGACAGTGGCAGAGGACTATAACCCTAAAGACAGTGGCAGAGGACTAGAACCCTAAAGACAGTGGCAGAGGACTAGAACCCTAAAGACAGTGGCAGAGGACTAGAACCCTAAAGACAGTGGCAGAGGACTAGAACCCTAAAGACATTGACAAAGGACTAGAACCCTAAGGACAATGATAAAGGACTCGAACCCTAAAGACAATAACAAAGGACTAGAACAAGAAGCAATGGCAGAGGACTAGAACCCTAAGGACAATGGCAGAGTACAAGAACGGTAAAGACAATGACAAAGGACTAGAACAAGAAGCAATGGTAGAGGACTAAAACCCTTGAGATAATGGCAGAGCACTGGAAACACTAAAGACAATGGCAGAGGATCAAAGCTCTATGGGCAGTGTCAGATGTCTTTCCCAGACGTCCTATAGCAACCTGTAACATATCATGAAACAGCTCGCGATTCCTCATGAGGAAAGGAACAGAACCCTAAAGGCCATGGCAGAGACAGCTTATAGAACAGTTACAGCTTGATCCGATCGAGGTGGAACAAAAGAGTACTTCATAAGGGTTAGATTTTCCAACTTGGAACAAGTACCCCATCGTGAGGTAGGAAAGGCCCGTCTAAAAATACCGTCTTGAGAAGCCCACTCATTCAGAAGTTACTGGTTCGAATCCTGGCAGCGCCAGGGAAAAATTCTGATAGCAGATAGCATCCAGAAGTCATGACCTGGATGCTGCAAAACTTCCTTAGACGGGAAGGAGTTCAGGCCGAAACACTTGCCTGAGGAGAGGGGAAAAGGATTATTCCCTGAAAACATGTTGTCAAGCTCTCCGTAGAGATTCTTCCTGCTGTAAACTTTGACTTTGTTTTCTATGAATGTCTCAATTACATATGATTGTCAGTATATGTCAGGTCATGTGATTCGTAGAATCCTGTAAACTTCGTTGCCATTCATCCGAAGAGACATCAGCATTCACTTGTTATTTAGATGACGCGTTGATCCGTGCCATGCTAATTCTCACTTCGTGATCTTGAAATTTCTCGCGAGTTCAATCGTCGCGTGACAGACACTCGTCTCTCTCTCTCTCTCTCTCTCTCTCTCTCTCTCTCTCTCTCTCTCTCTCTCTCTCTCTCTCTGACTGTCTGTCTGTCTGTCTGTCTGTCTGTCTGTCTGTCTCTGTCTCTCTCTCTGTCTCTCTGTCTCTCTCTCTCTCTCTCTCTCTCTGTCTGTCTGTCTGTCTGTCTATCTGTCTGTCTCTCTTTGTCTCCTCTCTCTCTCTCTCTCTCTCTCTCTCTCTCTCTCTCTCTCTCTCACGTTGTTGTTTCCTTATCACTCTTTCTTCCCCTTCACCCCTCCCCTTTACCCATTCCTTTTCAATGCGGTGTCGGTTTTCTGGTGTGCGATGTTCTGTGAGCATGATTGAGACGCTGAGCTTTCTCACGGATGTAGACATCCGACAAGTAATCCCTGTTTCTTTGATAATTGCCATGTGGGAGAGAGAGAGAGAGAGAGAGAGAGAGAGAGAGAGAGAGAGAGAGAGAGAGAGAGAGAGACAGACAGACAGACAGACAGACAGACAGACAGACAGACAGACAGACAGACAGACAGACAGACAGACAGACAGACAGACAGACAGACAGACCGACCGACCGACAGACAGAGACAGAGAGACAGGTGAGGTGGTCTGAGGGGATGGGAAATAGCTTTTTTCGCATTTAAACTCACTTTCTCTCTCTCTCTCTCTCTCTCTCTCTCTCTCTCTCTCTCTCTCTCTCTCTCTCTCTCTCTCTCTTCTTTACACACACACACACACACACACACACACACACACACACACACATGCGCGAATGCGTACGTTACTGAAACTATAGGCTTCAGATAGAAGGATAGCAGAAACCAAACCATGCCATGGTTTTCAAGCATATCATCAATACCTCAGCTTTATCTGGTGTCAAGGAACATGTGTAGATACGATCCATGGTTGGTTGATGTTTCAGTTGAAAAGTGTCGTTTCCTATTCTACATATCACTGAGGATTGGGACGGGAGATTCAAGAACAATTTGGAAGATGGGATGGGCTGGAGGGTTGGAGAGGGATGTGAAGGAGGAGGGCAGATGGGAAAATCACATAACGCATTTCTGTCGAACATTCTCTCTCTCTCTCTCTCTCTCTCTCTCTCTCTCTCTCTCTCTCCTCTCTCTCTCTCTGTACATATATATATTGATGTTGATATCAAAAAAAGGAATTTGGTGCATCCTTTTGGAGACACTGATCCGCCTCTGCAGAGAGGCATCTTATAGAAATAACAGGAACTGTAATCCTATCAGGATTATTGACGAAAGGAAGACCTTGTCACCGACTTACAAAGGATGCTGCATCATAGGTGTTTACCTGTCAGCCAAGGTTTGCGCTTAAAGGGTGGTGTCACCTGTCACTTGCTGTTTGAAGCTAAGTGGCTGCGTTATCGTGCGCAGGGCCGTTAGCCTGTCTTCCAACTGAACTTTAGGGTGGCTTTCAACCCATCTTTCTTTGAAGATGAGCGGACTGAAAACGAAGGTTCGCTGCTTCAGAAAGCATATTATCTGCACTTTTGTTTTAAGGAAAGTGAGATTTAACGGTCGGAGAGAGCTCCGAGGGCTATGAAAGACGTGGACAGGAGGGGAAGATAAGAACTATCAGCAGAGGGACATCCGGAGTCATGAACCGGGTGTGGCCCAACCCCACTAGAGTGTCAGGAGATAAGGGCCGAAACACTTGCTTGAAGGGGGCTTCTCTTCTGAGGACTCTCTGCTGCCACGCTCTCCACGAGTTTCTTTCTACTGATGCATGGGTAAACCATTGACTTCCGGGAATAGGCCGGAGGACGTCCGGGAAAGACCGGAGGACACTGGGAAAGACCAGAACCAAGGGCTCTGTGGGCTGGCTCCCCACTTTGCCGTAAACATGTGGCTACTAAGAATAAAAGGAAAAGATGCTCCCAGGATTCACCGAAAGGGGGAGAGAATGATGAATCCATCGGTGCTCAACCAATCATGACTGCAAATCCCAAACGGACTATGAACATGGACCAAATGGAATATCCATGTGTCTGTGGAAAGCGTTTCGCTACCACCCGTGGCATGAAGATCCACAGAACAAAGACGGGATGTGTGAAGACTCATCTGAATGAGCAGCAGCGCACTGCATCAGCAGATAAGACGTCGGAAGACCAAGGCCAGGATTTAAACCACAGTGCCAAGGACATCCACGCTGTTGGTTCGGATGAGGAATTTGCACAGGCCCTCGATGCCAGGCGCCTGAAACTCAACCTGCCACGAGCAAACGAAACTGAAGATTGGGAGAAACTGGATGCAAAAATCGTCCAAAGACTCGATGCACTGATAGGGAAAAGCACCCTGGAACACAAACTAGCCACATATGGGGACATTGTGTATGCCACATGTAGAGACGCCTATGGAGCAAAACTACCCAAAGAGAAAACACCTCCAAAGAAATCCAGACGCCAAGAAAAGATGGACAAGATCAGGGTCCAAAAGAAAAACCTCAAGATGCAAATGAAGACCGCACTGCCAGCTGAAAAACAAGGCTTGGAAAAACTGTGGAAAGACCTGAAAGAAAAACACAGCGCCCTCAGCAAAGCGGAATCTGCGAGGAAGAGGAAGAGCAAAAAGAAGAAGACACAAGAGCGCTTCTTCAGAGACCCCTTCCAGTTTGCCAGAACACTGTTTGAGCAGCCAAAATCTGGGACCCTAAGTGTGGACAAAGGAGTTCTTGAGCAGCATCTGAGGAAAACATACTCTGACCCACAGAGCAAAGCACCACTCGACATTCAAGGTCTGGTGTGGCCAACCAACCCTGAGGAACAATTCAATGGCAAGCCTCCAACGTTGGCGGAAATCAAGAAGGTGGTCGACAAAGCCAGAGCCAAATCATCACCAGGGCCAAACGGAATACCTTACCAGCTTTACAAGAAATGTCCCAAGGTGCTGGAGTGGCTCCACAGGCTGCTGCGATCGGCTTGGAGAAACCAGAAGATCAGCGGCCAGTGGATGACGGCAGATGGTGTGTACATCCCCAAAGAGCAAAACTCAAGTGACATCAGCCAGTTCAGGCCAATATCACTACTGAACGTCGAAGGGAAAATCTTCTTCTCTGTCATGGCAGCAAGGCTGACCAAGTACCTGATGGAAAACAAGTACTTGGATGTGTCAGTCCAGAAAGGTGGCATCCCAGGCGTGGCTGGCTGTGTAGAACACGCCACAATGATCTGGGACGCAATCCAAAAAGCAAAAACAGAAAAGAGAGACCTGGACGTAGTGTGGCTTGATCTGGCAAACGCATATGGATCTGTGCCCCATGAGATGATACAGTTGGCTCTTGAGATGTACCATGTGCCAAAGAACATCCGCGACATGCTCAAGAAGTACTTCAATGGCTTCTCAATGCGGTTCTCTACCAAGGAGTACACAACAGACTGGATCAACTTGGAAGTGGGTATTGCAATGGGCTGTGCAATTTCCCCAATACTGTTCGTGCTGGCAATGGAACTCATCTTGAAAGCAGCAACAAACAACGCGAGACAAACAGACCTTGGCGATGGATACAAGATGCCTCCTCTCAAGGCCTTCATGGATGACACTACAGTGATTTCATCCAGAGAAGACGAGACACGTCATGTGCTGGAGAGGCTGGACGACATAGTTGCCTCATCCAGAATGAAGTTCAAGCCAAAGAAATCACGGAGTCTCTCACTGAGGAAAGGAAAAGTGGCCGGATCTGTGGTCTTCAGTGTTGCCAACCAGGCCATTCCAACAGTCACAGAAGAACCAGTCAAGAGCCTTGGAAGATGGTATGATGATACGCTGAAAGACACACAAAGAGCAAAAGAAACCAAGCAGATGGCGGAGGAAGGCTTGGAGACCATTGACCAGTGTGGGCTCCCTGGCAAATACAAGGTCTGGTGTCTGCAGTTCATGCTGATACCAAAGCTCCTATGGCCTCTGATGATATACGACATCTGCACCAGCATAGTGGAGGCAATGGAAGCCAAAATCAACAAGTTCACAAGGAAATGGCTTGGTGTCCCACCCTGTCTGACTGACATAGCGCTGTACTGTCGCCAAGCAAAGCTGAAACTACCACTGAAATCCATCCTGGAGGAATACAAAGCAGGGAAGATCAGACTTCAAAGCATGCTGGAGGACTCAGGAGACAAGGTGGTAGAAGCAATCAAGCCCCAGCTGAAGACAGGCAGAAAATGGAAAGTTCAAGAGGCGATGGATTCTGCAAAAGAAAGTCTCAAGATCAGAGAAATAACAGGACACACACAGACCAACAGACAAGGACTGGGGGTGACCAAAACTGAATGGTGGTCAAAGGCCAAAGGAAAAGCCAAACGAGACATGATGATTCAGGAGATGAGAAAAGAAGAAGACCAAAAAAGACTCCAAAAAGCAGTCCAGCAGAGCCAGCAAGGGCAATGGACAACGTGGGAGAATGCACTCCAAAGAAGTCTCACTTGGAATGACATTTGGCACATGGCCCCTCTCAGGATCAGCTTCATTCTCAGATCTGCATATGACCTTCTGCCCTCAAATGCAAACCTGGTGAAGTGGGGGAAAACAGACGATCCTGCATGCCCCCTCTGCCATGAAAAACAAACAGTGGAGCATGTCCTAAGCTCATGTAAAGTAGCCCTGGCTCAAGGAAGGTACACATGGAGGCACAACCAAGTGCTCAAAGAGATTGTACAAGTAGTCTGGGCTAGTACTAACACCACAAAAGGGAAAATCAGGACTCCAAAAGCACCCGCAACATTCTTCACGGCAGGAGGCAGCAAATCATGGCCAAGAACAACAGTGCCACTCGAAACATGCAGGCAGAGTCTGCTGGACGGGGCAGATGACTGGGAGTGCACTGCAGACCTCCCAGAATGGAAGAGTCACCCAGAGATCATCAGCGAGAGTGGCATGAGACCAGACATAGTAGTCCACTCTAAGTCAACCAAGCAGCTGATCATGATCGAGCTCACGGTGCCATATGAGAACAGAATGGAGGCAGCTCAAATCTACAAGACTGAAAAGTATGC
>CM065728.1:56411583-56414083 GCA_033310375.1 Conus canariensis
GAAACGTGTTGTATTGTGCCATTCACAAAATCTGTAATCTTGATGACTTCATGTGTAGATCGTCATTATTGGCGTGTTCAGGTGAACTGACATGGATTGTACGTGGCAGCTTCCTCTGGTGAGGAATGCTTACTTATGCTGGCTTCAAGACTAGGAAAGTACAGGTAGTATCCTGTATATGCTAGATCGGAACAAGAACTACTGAACAGTACCAAAGTGACTTTGCGTCTCCCCTGAGGTTGTTTCAAGATACTTTAACATTGATACCTGTCTGTGGATTGCAGTAATTGGGTCGCCACTTGAGCTCCTTGGGCGTGGCTGTGTAAATGGGAGTCTTAGTAATTCTCACATGATGGGAGAGGAAAAGGTGAAGGAGATGAAGAAAAAGGAGTGGAAGTAGGGGGCACAGGAGATGAGACGAGCATAAGAATAGCTGTCGAGAACTACTGAGCAGATCTGTGATCAAACCGTACAGACTTGTCCGCTGGTTCTTTGTCCAGAAGGAATGACATTTGGAGGAGTGTCGGATCAAATCTACCAAAGCTGGAATACCAGACCAAAACCAGTTGGCTCTACAGCATGTAAAGGATGGTTTATGAGTGCTAGGGCTGGGGTCCCTTCCTTGGAATCTGTATTCATTCAGCTTTTTTTTTTCTTTAACTCTTTCAATAGCGTTTATATTGATGGTTATGGTCTTAATTTGGCTGATTCACCACTCTTTGAATAATGTTCATACGTTTTCATAGTTGCTAATGGTCACTTTTCATTTTGTATGATAATGTTTTCATGCATTCCGATATAATCAAAGAAATCATCTAGCCCAGTGACAATCTGTAAACTTGTACCCAGAAATTTATATGTACGACCAAAACCAGTTTGACATCACGATTCACTCCGCATGAAAAGAAAATTGAAAGACATGACCATAGTGTGGTGTATTCCATAGCAAAGTCTGCTATGTATGTCATCTCATTGTGTCATGCTTATTGTAAAGGACACATAGTGAGGGCAGCTAATTCTAAAAGAGTTCTATAAGTCCTATCGATTGCTGCTTTCCTTTAATTAATTGCTTCGTGGTTTATTTGGACAGTTTATTGCTTTATTGAGGGGTTCATTACTTCATTGGTTGATTGATTCATTTGTTGATAGCATAACTTGTGTTTTCCCCGAAGATGGAGTATGGCTGCCTTAATGGCGGAATAAAAAACGGTCATACACACAAAAAGCCACTGCCTGTCTATACGGGCAGTGTCCGCAGGAGTATCAGCCTGCGTACGCAGAAAGAAAGAAAGAACTTGTATACTTCTTTATTTTATTTTTTTCAATGACTACCGTTTTGGCCTATATCTGATGTAACAATTATGATTGCCATACATTAGTACCTGACTCAGGTCAGGGAAGGTTACAGCAGTGGAAAGGTCTGGATCTGACTTTTCATGATGTGATGCCTCAGACACAATGAACCTCTAATAGCTACAGTTCAGTGCCCTTCGAGCAGCTAGGATATGAGACTTTAACCTTTTAAAACTTGATATCTATTGCAGCTGTTCCCCTCTTCTCTCTCTCTCTCTCTCTCTCTCTCTCTCTCTCTCTCTCTCTCTCTTCTCTCTGTGTGTGTGTGAGTGTGCATGTGTACGCATGGATGGTAAAAGCTCATAGAATGTGAGTTTTAAGTGTGCATATGGGGAAACAGAAAAAAGAAGAAAGGAAAGAATTGAAAAACGAAAAAGGAATGAAAGTAAACTATGAAGACAGACAGGACATCTCAATGTCACAGACTGCTCAGATCAGAACATGATCTGCACAATCATCTCGCCCACTGTGTAGCTCCATCACGGGTCCCCCAGCCAGAAAATGGCGGCCTGCAGCATGTATCAGATCGCCAGTTGCCTCGACAGTGTCTGTACCGCCTGGGGGCACTGGCTGAAAAAAAAGGACAGACAGCAGTGGTCAGGACGACGTGAAATCTGATCACGTCAGCGTCGAGGTTCGCTTGAGCTGGTGCAAACACGTGCCCCGATTTCCGTCCTTGTCAATCACCATTGAGAGTTGTAGGTGTTTCTATGAAGGCTGGCAAGTTAGGAAGAGAGAGAGAGAGAGAGAGAGAGAGAGAGAGAGAGAGAGAGAGAGAGAGAGAGAGAGAGAGGGAAAAGACCAGAAAGAAGAAACGAAAGCCAGTCTGGCCTCGATTGAGACAAAAATGAAATATTTTTACTTCTGGCAGAACCTTTTCTTTTTCTCTGATGAAGCAACAGCTTAAAATAGTCTCCTTGAAACCTTGAAAACTAGTCATGTTTTCATCTAAACCATCTAAATGTTGATGAATGTGATTTATACTCTTAGAGAGTTAGCCGGAAAACATACGCCATGGATATTTCTCACCTTCAAGACTCTGCACACGAATGGAAAAGGAATGAGTAGTTTAATTGTTTGCAGTCTTTACTGATGACGTATATGACGACTTGTTTTTCTTTCTTTGTTTTTTTCATTCTAGGAATCA
>CM065728.1:56419083-56426583 GCA_033310375.1 Conus canariensis
TAGGATTGGTAGGTTTCTGTCTGTTGTATATCTCTCCTGAAACCCGGAAGGGGTCAAGATAATGATTTCTTGGCCCTGGCCCCTTAGTTGGACTCCATGGTGGGTGGGTAAGGGAGAGATGAAATTTTATTCTTATAACTATGGCTTCTTTACCAAACAACCATCCCCCCAAAAAAAGAAAGGTGAATCTAATTTCACGAAGAATGTCGCAGGAGTCTGATGCAGACTCAGATTCCGATTTAGAAACAAGGAAGATGTCAGGATTTTGGTCCTCTTGGCTAGTAATGGAAAGCACGGAGCAGGACAAACCAATTTCTGCACTAAGCCCGTTTGCAATACAGAAGGGCTTTCAAGGTATTGCAGGAGACCCACAATCAATAAAACGACTCCGAAATGGTACGTTTCTTATCCAATACAAGAGTAAGAAACAATCAGAGCAGCTGCTGAAAGCTACAAAGCTGGTAGACAGAGAGATCCGGGTGACTCCCCATAAACAGCTGAATTCCTCTAAGGGAGTGATTCGATGCCCAGATCTTAAAGGTGTCTCAGAGGCGGAGATCAAGACAGAACTTACATCCCAAGGTGTGACAGAGGTGCATAGGGTGACAGTCAAAAAAGGTGCAGAAAGAGTGCCCACCAACACCCTCTTTCTGACATTCTGCAACCCTGTGCTGCCTCCGGTCATTAAAGTAGGTACCTAAATGTTCGTGTCCAACTGTATGTCCCATCCCCGTTGAGGTGTTTCAGATGCCAGAAGTTTGGACATGTCAGAGACCGCTGTTCTGGGCAGGAGGTGTGTGGTGTTTGTTGCAAGGCAACCCATGATGGGCCGTGTAAAGACCCGGCGCATTGTGCGAACTGCGGTGGCGACCACCCCTCCTCTTCACGCAACTGCCCTGTCTGGATCCAGGAGTCCAACATCCAGAAAGTTAGAACAGAAAAGAAGATATCGTTTTTTGAGGCACGTAAGCAGGTTGTTGGCAGTCAGACGCCAACAGCGTCTTCATATGCTTCGGCAGTAAAGAAAGTTTCGACCCGGTCAGTCTGCTGCCAGACTGATGAATTTATTTTCTCTAAAACGCTGCAAGGAAGACTGGTAAACTCTGGTGGAAGCAAGTCCACCACCTCCCAACCCAAAGTGGATGCGCCTGGTGGAGGCAAAAAATCCGCCACCCCTCAGACTGCCCAGCAGTCTACTCCATCTGCTGCTGGGCAGATCAAAAAGCCAGGCCTCCCGCCTCGAACTTCCTTGAGCAGTGCTCGTGCAGGCAAGGGAGTTCAACCGAGTGTGGAGATGGTGGAGATGAGGAAGAAACCTCCACCATCTCCAAAATCCAGGCCTTCTTCAGCTGTGGGCAAGTCTGCCAGCAGGTCTGAAGACCCAAACAGTCCAGTGAAACTAAGCAATAAATTTGCTCCACTGAACGCAGACGATGACGAGGAGATGACCTGACTTCTCTCCTATTCATCCTCTGCACCATGGACAGTAGTAAACTAATCCATTGGAATATCCGTGGCCTAAATTCAAATTTTGAGGAGCTGCAACTTCTGTGTCAAACTATAAAACCTTCCGTCGTGGCTCTTCAGGAAACTAAAATTCAAAGCCAGAAGACCTTCACTCTTTCTGGCTTTAATATTCTTTCCAAACCTGCACAACCATCCACATTGGGACTGTCGGGCGGTGTTGCCCTTCTTGTACATAAAACTTTGCTGTTTAGTCCTGTCGCTCTGACTACCTCCCTTCAGGCTGTAGCTGCGAGAATCACTCTCCACAAGACTGTTACAATCTGCTCACTGTATCTGCCACCTTCTGTCCCGGTTTGTCGTCAGGACCTTGTCAGTCTGATCGGAGAACTTCCTCGACCTTTTTTGCTGTTGGGTGACTTTAATGGTCACAATCCTCTTTGGGGTAGTGTCAGTTCGTCATCCAGAGGTCTGCTTCTTGAGGATGTCCTTTCAGACTTTGATTTGTGTTGCCTGAACGATGGAGCTCCAACTTACCTCCACTCTTCCACAGGTTCACTTTTGTGTTTAGATTTGTCGATTTGTGACCCCTCGCTGGTCCTGGACTATGAGTGGTCTGTCCATGACGATCTGCACGGAAGTGACCATTTCCCTGTTCTTTTAAAACCCTTATTAACTGAAAACGTCTCTGTCTCACATCTTAATTATAAGAAGGCAAACTGGAATCTGTTTGTAACCAATATTTCAAAAGAATTCCAGGACACTGATTTTCTTCAGAGTCCAGACCCAGCAGAATCTCTGTCCAATACTGTGATAAACTGTGCTAAAACCTGTATTCCAATGTCTTCCAACAAACTCCAAATGCCAAAAACACCCTGGTTTAATTCTGACTGCCAACAAATTTCAAAAGTTCGCAAACGGGCTCAGCGTCGGGTATACCAACGACCTTCAGGTCCCAACGCTCGAGCCCATCAGAAACTCCGTGCCAAATCGAGACACACTTTCAAAATCAGTAAATGTCAGTCTTGGAGAAACTTTTGCTCCGGGCTGACATCAAAAACTTCAAAGAAAAAAGTCTGGAACATCATCAGAAAAATCAAAGGGAAAAACACCAACCCCTCCATTCATCACTTGAAACTTGCCGATGCTCTGATCACTGACAAACAAGCTGTTGCCAATCTGTTGGCCTCCACCATCCAACAGAACTCCTCATCTTCAAATAAATCTGCAGCCTTTTTAAAAAAACAAACAACTCAGAGAGAAATCTTTATACAATTTCACATCAGACAACTCTGAAGCCTACAATCTCCCTTTTTCAATCAATGAACTGAAAACAGCTTTGCAAACCTGCACTGATTCTGCCCCTGGTCTGGATGATATTCATTATCAGGTTTTGAAACATTTTCCAGAAAGCTGTCTCCAGACTCTTCTTAAAGTATACAACCATATCTGGACCACAGGGTACTTTCCGCCCTCCTGGCGGAAAGCCCTGATCATTCCAATTCCAAAGCCTGGAAAGGACCTTACCAACCCTTCCAACTATCGTCCAATAGCTCTAACTAGCTGCCTCTGTAAGTTGATGGAAAAGATGGTCAACTCCCGTCTGATGTGGAAGCTGGAAACCGATGGCCTTTTGGCCAGTGAACAATGCGGGTTCCGGAAGTACCACTCGACAGTTGACCATTTAATCCGTCTGGAAACCACCATCCGCAACGCCTTTGTCAATAAACAGCATGTGGTCGCTATCTTTTTCGACCTCGAAAAAGCGTACGACACCACATGGAAATCAGGAATCCTTATGGACCTGCACAAACTTGGTTTTCGTGGTCACCTGCCTCTGTTTATCAAAAACTTTCTGGCTGATCGACAGTTCCAGGTGCGTGTTGGCACCACACTCCCTGACATCCATGGGCAGGAGTTGGGTGTACCTCAGGGGAGCATCCTTTCTCCTGCCCTTTTCAGCATTAAAATTAACGACATTGTCAAATCGGTAAGCCAGGGTTCTGAGTCCTCTCTGTTCGTTGACGATTTTTGCGCTGTACGCAGTTGGAGCTTCTTACGCCAGCGTACAGCGTCGACTCCAACTTTGTGTCAACAAGATCCAACAGTGGGCCGAGGAAAACGGGTTTACCTTCTCACGTACCAAAACTCAGTCAATCCATTTTCACAATTTTCGTCAATTTTTTGCTGATCCTGAAATTCGTCTGGACAAGTCCACCATTCCAGCTGTAAAAGAAGCCAAATTCCTAGGAGTTATTTTCGACCAAAAACTCAACTTTCTCAGCCGCATTAAAAATCTCAAAACTTCTTGCCAGAAAGCCCTGAATATTCTGCGGATCGTAGCACATACTGACTGGGGCGCTGATAAGAAAACTTTGCTGTGTCTCTACAGAGCCCTGGTCCGCTCCAAACTGGACTATGGTTGTGCTGTGTACGGCTCTGCAAGACCCTCTTATCTGAAACTCTTGGACCCTATCCACCATCAAGGGCTTCGTCTCTGTCTTGGAGCATTCCGTACCACCCCTGTGTACAGCCTGTACGCAGAGGCAGGTGAACCCTCACTGTCCAACCGCAGGCTGAAAATGTCTCTAAATTACTATATCAGACTGTTCTCAGAACCGCAGGATCCTGCCTATGACTGTATCTTTGACCCCCAGTTTCAAAGCAAATTCGAATCCAACCCTAACTGTATTCCGCCGTTCGGTGTTCGTATGCAGCCTCACGTGCGGAATGCAGGTCTAGACCTAGGAGTTGTGTCGGATTTTTCCAAATTTCCAGATCAGCCTCCGTGGACCTTTTTCACACCAGAGATTCATTTTGATCTTGCAGCTTTTCGTAAAGAGTCTACCAGCTCTCTGGCATACAAGGCCTTGTATGCTGACCTCTGTTCAAAATTCCCATCTTATCAGAAAATTTTCACTGACGGTTCCAAGTCTGAGGATGGAGTGGCCTGTGCAGCCTATTGCCCTGGTGCTCCTCAGATATTGTTAAAACATATACCTCCAGATGCTTCTGTCTATTCTGCTGAACTTACTGCTCTGGTTCTGTCATTGAAGATAATTTCACAATCTAAGAAGAGGGACTTTCTGGTTCTGTCGGATTCGCTGTCAGCTTTGGAGGCCATAGCTGGCCGCAACCTTCAGCATCCAGAACGTTTACATTTCTTTGAACTTTTTAGCAAGTTGAAAGCAGATGGTTACAATATTATTCTAGCTTGGGTTCCTGGTCATGTTGGCATCGGAGGGAACGAAATGGTTGATTGTTTAGCCAAGAATGCCACAAGAGAGAAATTGTCCAACATATATATCCCTTGCTCAGATTTGAAAGCCAAAATTAACGATTATGTGAGAGACCTCTGGCAGGAGGATTGGAATACACAGACGGATAACAAACTCTTTCAGATCCGTCCAAACCTTACAGAGTTCCTCCCATCTACGTCAGGTGGTCGTAAAGAAGAAACAGTTCTGTGCCGGCTGCATACCGGCCATTCGTATTTTACCCATTTTAAAGAGTGAAGAAGCGCCGTGGTGCATTCCATGTCATGTGCCACTCACAATGAAACATATTCTTTTAGAGTGTTGGGACTTGCACGATGTGAGACACAAACATTTTACAGCGGAGTCCATGAAAATCCTGTTCAGGGATGTCCCGCCTGACGTGATCTTTGAGTTTTTGAGAGAGATTAACATTTTTCATCTGATTTAAGATTTTACGGATGAAAGATTTTTAACGAAGTTTCTGGTGCGTTTCTAGAAGATGTCTTTTAAAGAGATGTGTGAAAGGGTTTTTTTGTTGTTGTTTTTTTTGTTGTTTTGTTTTGTTTTTTAACAATGACTTGTGAGTTGATTTTAACGTGGTGACAGCCCTGATGTGGCCCTTTGCGGTCGGCTGGGCTGTAAGCAACATTATCTTATCTTATCCCTGACGAAGATACTTCATTTGCTGTACGAGATTAAAGATTTGTCGCCTCCTACCACTCTGTATGTGTGTGTGTGTGTGTGTGTGTGTGTGTGTGTGTGTGTGTGTGTGTGTGTGTGTGTGCGCGCGCGCGCGCGCGCGCGTGTGTGGCGTGTGCGTGCATTCGCGTGTGCACGTGTGCGTACATGTTACCCGTCTTTAATTTCACAGAGTTTGAAAAACAGCTGACAATTATATATTGTCAACAACACTGGAAAAGTGAATTTAAGGCTTAATACGTCAAGGTTTCATATAGATATTTTTCGTAATAAGCGTTCTCTTCAAACGACTTATTCTTGTTCAACAGAAGATCAGATACATGTTTGCGGGCTCTGGGAAACAAACAAGGGAGACAAACTGATTAAACCTTTCGGGTACACCAGCTGTGTACCCGATGTCCATGTCGGCGGATAATGAAAAAAGAAAAAAGAAAGGAAAGAAAAAACGGAAAATGAAAAGGTCGGAATTGGAAGGAAATGAAATCGTGTTCTATATGTTCTTATTTATCTCAGCTTTTTTCTGGAGGGGAGAAGTGTGTGTGTGTGTGTGGGGGGGGGGGGGGGGAGAGGGAGGGGGGAGGAGGGGGTGCGGAGGGAGGGAGGAGAGGGGAGGAGTCGGAAGTATGCTTCTCTTTGATGGATTTTTCTTCCCATTTACCTAATGCTCTTGCAAGCCTACTTTTTTTAAAGAGAGAAAGAGGCTTTTCTTTTTCCATTCTTGAACTGTATTTTGCATGCCATGGGTTGTGCTTTGCCCTTTTCAACCATGTTAACTTGATGAATCCTTCAGAGACAAAACAGCTATCGTTTGCTATGTTGCATAGCACACGGTGGATCTTCCTAGCAGAATATACTAGACACAAGTTGACCACTTGTTGGAACAAACTTCACACAACCCAGCCGTATGATAGGCAATATTCCTGAAACCCTCCAAACACCCACCCCCACCCCCCATCCCCATCCGCAGCCCACCTTCTGTGACCTACAGTAGCCGCATGGTAGGCCTACTGCAAGCCATATTTGTGACCCTCCACTAGGAGATGATTCGTCCCTCACATGTGTGTTCATTGTTTGGACTTCACAATTTATCAGGTGTATTTTCCTTGCCCATTTATGAACTGAAAACTGTTCAAAACTACTTTTAGCTGAACTTGATATTGAACACCAAGAAAACGCAGACAAACGAATCATCAATCTGTTCAAAACTAGTTGTTTTCTTTATGAGCTTAGGTCTCTGTAAGTGAGTATCCCTCTGACACGCCCGCCCTTCTGTTGAAAAGAAAAACAAACAAACAAACAAAAAATAAATCTCAAGTCACAAATTCAACGTTTAATTCCCCCATGACTCTTCCAATCTTCATAAAAAAGTTTTCACATGTTAACTACATAAAAGGCGTTAGATTTTCACTGATGTTCATACACGTATAACTTCTTCTGACGTGGCACTTCAACAAATCAGTATTTTGTTAGATGTTCATTTTCAAGTAATATTGTAATAGAGAAGAATGGTATGTTAAGAATTTACAGGTAACCTCATATGCAGGGAAAATTAATCAAAATATCCATTGTAACCCAGATCCCCAAATCCACACATGCCTCCCCTACCTCTTTTCTGGCTACTAGCTTCATCTATTGTAAGGTGACAGGTGACTCATTGTGTGGTGGACAGTCACAGTTGTAAATCATTGTTTTTTTGTGTGTTTTTTTTGTAAATGTATGCCTGTCTCTTTATACATGCATGCAAGTAGGCATGTTGTGTGGAATCTATGAATGCCTAGGTATGCGTGTGTGTGTGTGTGTGTGTGTGTGTGTGTGTGTGTGTCTGTGTGTCTGTGTGTCTGTGTGTGTGTGAGTGTGTGTGTGTGTGTGTGTGTGTGTGTGTGTGTGTGTGTGTGTGTGTGTGTGTGTGTGTGTGTGCTGTGCATTTGTTCATACTGTGTACACATGTAATTTGAATGTTAGTGTCTGAGTGTATATATGCACCTAGAACCAAGAGTCTCTCTCTCTCTCTCTCTCTCTCTCTCTCTCTCTCTCTCTCTCTCTCTCCTCTCTCATGCATCTTTGGACCGCAGCAGACGAT
>CM065728.1:56441583-56446583 GCA_033310375.1 Conus canariensis
CGCATCGAAACGAGCCTGCATGCACGCGATGGGGAGGGCTTCCCTGTCCCCTGGCAGAGGGAGATGACCTTGGGCTTGGGCGGTCAGCGCTGTGGCCTGCCTGACGGGGCCAGTCTAATTACTGGGCGGGGCTGTGGTGCCGCCAGTGGCCTGTCGACCATCTGGAGGGAGCAGAGGGGGGCTGTGACGGGTCGGGAGGGCCACAGACGTCTGTGTCAAAGGTGGTTATTACCGTGACCCCAGAACTGTACACTGGAAATAGTGTGTGTTATGTGATTGAGGCAGTGAGAATCGATCCTTCCATCCCACACTCCGCCATCCTCCCCCCTGCACCCCTCCCTTTCTCCCTTCCTTTTCCCCTTGGGTGATGATGGGGTCGATAGAACGGTAGTAGGAGATTTGGAGAGACGGGGAAGCCATCCAACACTTCAGCTCACACCACCTGACTCAACATCCATTAAAGTAGACGAAGAAAACGTCAGGATACTTACTTGTTCAGATTAATAATCCATCATGGGAGCAAGAGTTATTCTGTCTGTTTGTTATTTATTGTTTACCGTTGCCTGCCGTTTTTAAGATTTCCGTTCGTACCAATCAAAACTAGGTGACCTGTGATTGTTACTATTTGTCCTTATGTTTGTTTGACTATATAAAAGATAGAATAGGCTCTGCCAGTCTTGAATAAATGTTAGTGTTTGTTCATTTCTCCTGTTGTTGTTGTAGCTGTGTAGATGTGTCAAGTACAGGGAAACAGGCGACCTTGGAACATCCTTGTTTGTCGGGATGTTTCCATGTTTGTTCTGTGTGGTCTGTGTCGTCATTTCCGCTGGGCGTTTTGGTGTTGTCAACAGCATTCGTTTGGAGTTATGGACGTGTATGCATTTCATCATCGGAGCAAGAGGTACCCTGCTTGTTTGTTATTTACTGTTTAGTGTTCCCTGCCTCATTAAGCATTTCCCTTCATTCAGATAGTTCACAGGGACCTAACGAATCAGCCATCTCTTCCAAAAAATGTGTTCTTTTCGTCGAGGATTTTTTGTTTTGTTTTTATTTTATATCTTCTAACGTTAGTTTACAGATAAACAGTTCCCTCTTCTCCCCTTCCCTGACCAAATTATGTTTATTATTCTGCACAGTTCTTAGCTGCTGACAATGCTTGGGTTATGTAAACAGTAGAGCTGACCACTCGGACTGTTGGACATCTTTTGATCTCCCTTACATCCTTGAATGGATCCTCAAGCATAGGCTCAAAGATGTTCCCCTTCATTTTATACCGTTTACATAATGATTTTAGTTTTTCAGCAACTTTTTTTTTCCTCTCCACACTTTCGTTTTGTTTTACTTTGCTGCCTTTCGCTGGCTGCTTTGTGGTGCTGTTGGATTTTTTTTTTTTTTTTTTTAACCCTTGGTGGTGAGAACGCCACAGACTTATGGACTGAGGTGTTTCTCCATTTGATGCCAAGGGAGCACAGACATTACCAGTCGTGTCTCCCTGAGTCTGAACTAGTGGATGAAAGACCTAGGAGCAGGCAATGTGAATAGATCTGTCTTCAAAGGGGATTGCAATGGTTCCCATGTACTGCTAGAAAAGGGTTGATATAATGTCCTGATTTAAAGTTTTGTTTTTCTTTTCTCTCTCTCTTTCTCCTGTTTCCGCCCCCCCCCCCCCCCCCCCTCCCAGCCCCCTCCCCTCCCCCGCCCTCTTTTCTTTTTATTACAAATATTGGCCAAGTCATTATTATAATCACGGAAGAATTGTTAGCCTGCACTTGTTTGCCCCCACTACTAAACTGTTCAGTGTATTGTGTGTGTGTGTGTGTGTGTTGTGTGTGTGTGTGTGAAAACATTGTTTTTACAAGTACAAAACATATTCAGAGAGAGAGAGGATAATGACGAGCATGATGACGTTGCTGTTGAAGATGATGAAGATCTTAATGATCATGGGGAAAGATTTCCGCAAACACAAATATCTCATACCTACCTGACTAGCATCGATAAATACTACATTCATAACCACTGAAAAATCACGCATCTAACAAGTGCCATTTCCCCAGATGACTACTATTCATATTCGAAACAGCAATAATGTAGACATTATTCATATCATCTTGAAATTGAAAAAGAAAAGAAACGGAAATTGCGTGTGTGTGCTCCAAGTGCATGCGGGCGTGTGTGTCCGAGTGTGCGCATACGCGCGTCTGTGTATGTGAGTGTGTGTGTATGCATGCAGTGTGTGTGTGACTTAGTAGTCAAGAGCCTTTTCTTCTGGGAGTAACCTTAAAAGTCCACTCTGAAAACTGACAGTATAATATGTTGTTCAGATCTTCACGTCATATAAAATATAGTATGGGGTTCGTTTCATGAAAAAGTTTGCTGTATGTAATAAACATTATGAATTTTTACCAAAAAAAAGTAGAGGAAAAACACTTCGGTTTAGCGGTTAAAAGCCGGCTGCATGCAAAGAAAACGATGACGTCATTTGTTGGGCCAATTTTTTCAAATACCAACAAAAGATAGGAAGATGAACGCTCGTCAACTTGTCACTAAGGGCATTCCAGTCACGGCGTCGCCATAAAGTCAGATCTAAAGCGTCTGGGATTGTCGAGAATGCTTGTTGTTGAAGAAAATAGAGACAAAACAAAACAGTGACGTAGTTTGTGCACGACGTAAATTAAACCTTTCGAATTCCATACAGTGGAGATCATTCGACATCCTTTTTTTTCAACATTTGTTCCATTGTTGTAAAATAGAGGAAAAATAAAGCAACAGCAAGAATCAGAAACTAGGTATACAGCATGAACAGATATGTGAGTACAAATGCATGCTTTGAGAAAAAAAAAAAGTGAAAAACAAGTAGAGGCAGGAAGAGATCGGTGAAGACAAAGAAGTAACACGAGGAAAGACAGATGGAAGACAAACAGACGGACAAGCTAGTAGACACACTAAAAGACTTTTTTTTTTTTTTTTTTTTTCAAAATCTCCTGGTCGACTCTGTCCAAAGGTTGCTGGTGTCAATGTGTAGACTGAATATTCACCGCAAGATTGAGCGGAGATCTACATTATGTGGTATGATCGGCTCGCCTCGAGCAGCCAACTCACTTCTGACGTTGAATTCAAGAGAAGTTAAAAGCAATGCCCAAATTTGTGGAGTAAAGTGCCCGATTAGAAGGACCGTTGCAGCTTCAACGGAAACAACGACAGTGTTCACTTTCACTTGTTGTCAAACGCTAGATATGTCCCATCCAGTGATGAATAATGGCTGATCTTGTGAGCAGATCTTTAAGTGAAAAGATGTCAACAGGCATATGTGAGGGTGCAGTCTTCACACTATTTGTACTGCGTACTTTGGTGCTCAGTAGGCCTACGTGTGTATTTGCGTTTGTGATAGAGAGGGGCCAGGTGGGGTTAGGGGAGTGCGAGAGAAGGCGGCAGGGCGGACATTGTAACAATATTAGTCAAGGATGCATTTATAAAGAAGAAAGAAAAAAGTGGGGGAAAAAACATACAAAACCAAACAAACGCACACAAACGGCATGCACATGCCTGTTGTTAACACTACACTGTTTCCCAAAAAAAACATTCGAAAAGTAACACACGGCTTAGAAAATCAACAAGAATTTATGCAGAAAATATAAACAGAAGTACGATATCATCAATATTTGTATAACATTGAATTTTTGTCGCTAAGTGTGTGTGTGCGTGTGTGTGTGTGTGTGTGTGATGTGTGTGTTTTGTGTGAGTGTTGTAAGGATAGAAAATGTGTGTGTTTGTGAGTGTGTCTGTGCCTGCGTGTGTGTGTGTGTGTGTGTGTGTGTGTGTGTGTGTAAGAAGGAGAGTATGGTGTGTGTGTGTGTGTGGTGTGTAAGAAGGAGAGTGTGTATGTGTGTGCGTGCATGTATGTGAGTACGTGTGTGTGCGCGCGCGCGCGTGTGTGTGTGTGTGTGTGCGCGCGCACGTACAAGCGCGCGCGCATGATTCATCTCCTTTGTTTGCTGTTCTTTTTGCCGTATATCGTGTTCTTTTGGTGTGGTTTTTGAGATCTCATTCTGCTAGTTAGTCCCATTACCTCGTGCCATTTGCTCTGTTCCAGGCAGTGTTAGAAATCCCTGGGGTTTTTTGGTTAAACGTCACTTTTCAGAGTTTCACGTGCCTTTTTTGCGCAGGGTAGTGGTGACAGATTAAGTCTATGTAACGCCCGGTTTTTGTTGTACGCATCTCTCACTCTCTCTCTCTCCCCTCTCTCTCTCTCTCTCTTCTCTCTCTCTCTCTCTCTCTCCTCTCTCTTCTCTCTCTTAGCCAGTCTCAGACAACCCGAAGGTATCAAGAAGCATCATCCGCCAGAATGACACCATTATTAGTTCAGCGAGGTAATGTTCACTCAGTCTATGCCAGTCATAGCATGTTCGTCCTAATTATACAGTGGATACAATACGATAATAACATAAAGCACGCGCAGCGAAAGAGGATATTATACAGTGGATACAATACGATAATAACATAAAGCACGTGCAGCGAAAGAGGATATTATACAGTGGATACAATACGATAATAACATAAAGCACGTGCAGCGAAAGAGGAAGCTGCGGGGAAGGACCTGGAGGTGGGCTGCGGGTTAGGTTGATAGAAAGGAGGGGGGAGGGGGGGGGGGGGAATGCATACAGTACGCCTTACTTCACAGCAAAGCTGCCTTCCATCCGAGTTTTGTTTCCACAATTACCTGTTCCAGTACGGACTTTCCCCAAATGTCCCTCATCTCTTATCTTCTTTTCTGACAACTTTTAATCTTATCTGACAACTACATGTCGAATTTTTCTCTCATTTATTAGCTCTCTTAGGTTATGTTTGATCTAGTCACCAAGGACAATAAATGATGTGTTGGTGCTACGTGGTAACTGTTAAAATGAAAAAAAGAAATAGCTGTTTAACTCGCTGCTTCTGTGTGGCTTTACTGGATTGATTTAACATGAATGATGAATGTCTTACTTTGTTGTATTTGGCTT
>CM065728.1:56459083-56464083 GCA_033310375.1 Conus canariensis
CACAACAGAGCTTCCAGGGTGGAAAAAATAGTCATTAATTAACAGAAAGAAATGGCAGTAAAACAGAGCAGACTGTATAAAGAGAGAGAGAGAGAGAGAGAGAGAAGAGAGAAAATGGAATAAATGAGAGCAGTGTAGGACAAGTCCAAGGTAGTGTGCAAGATATGTTGATCTTTGCCCCAGCTGTCTAAAACCACTGACAAGCGCTCTTAATCCATATCGCCGTGCTCTGTGGCTGTGAGACAACAAAGCTCTGCAGCTATGTGTGGTTTACTCGTTCCATTGCCTTACTTAGTATTGAAATATCTTTGCATTTACTTTTACAACCAAACGTAGTTTTGATTTTGCTTTTCAAATATTGTAAACAAGTGCGGAAAAGGCGGTCATCGTTTATCCTTCATATTTTGTGCAAGAAGGACTTCAATTCATTCAGTATTTTTACAAATTTGATTGATTCTCAGGTGTATACATACATACATGCATATATATATATATATATATATATATATATAATATATATATATATATGTATGTATAATGCTGAACAATTAAGTAGTGGGAGAAAACAAGTGCAGGCTAACAATTCTTCTGTCATTAGAGTAATGACTTGGCAAAGATTTGAAGTAAAAAAATAAAATAAAATAAAAAATAAAAATAAAAAAATTGAAGATGAGGGGAATATATTATAATATGAGAAACCCTTCACTAGCTGCCTGAGGGAACCATCGTACCCCCTTCGAAGGCAGATCTATTTGTGTTGCCTGCTCCTAGGCCTTTCGTCCGCTGGATCGATATATATATATATTATATATATATATATATATATATATATATATCAGTGGGAGATTGCATCTCTTAGGAGATCCAAGTAAAGGTTGTTCTGCACAATTCTTAGACACTGACAATGCTTGAGTTATTGAACAGCAGAGCTGACCACTCGGACTGTTCTATATCTTTTGACCTCCCTTGCATCCTTGAATGGATCCTCAAGCATAGGCTTAAAGATTATCCCCTACATTTTATACTGTTTGCCTAATGCTTTTAGTTTTTCAGCAACTTTTTTCCTCTCCACACTTTCGGTTTTATTCCATTAACTATCCTTCGCTGGCTGCTTTGGGGGTGCTGTTGGATTCTTTTTTGAACCCTTGGTGGTGAGAACACCACAGAATTATGGACTGTGGTGTGTCTCTATTTGACACCAGGAGCGCACCCACAATCAGCCGTGTCTCCCTGATGAGTCCGATCCAGCGGACGAAAGGCATAGAAACAGGCAATACAAATAGATCTGCCTTCGAGAGAGTTTACGATGGTTCCTTCTGGCAGCTAGCGAAGGGTTTCTCATTATTTATAATATATTCCCCCCATTTTCGTCATCATATTTATTTTCCCTAAAAGTCCAAATCTTTGGTAAGTCATTACTATAACGACAGAAGAATTATTGGTCTGCACTTGTTTCACCCCCCCCCCCCCCCCCCCCTACTTAATTGTTTAGAATGAGAGAGAGAGGGCGCTATGTGAATGGAAAAAGCCAACAAGTTTGTAAATTTGTCCCCAATATTTCGACCACCAGGGCCTTCCTCAAGGTGAATTTTATTCCATCTGAGAACAATTGTTTTTCAATCACAAGCTTTTCCATAGCTGTAACTCAACCAAGGCTCAAAACTGCAAACTATGAGAAAAAAATCACATTCTACCTGACCAAGAACGGAGAACTGCACGAATGACCTGAAAATAGAGAACAAGGCTGAGGCGACATATATATATAGCTTGATGGTGATTCAGGATTCCTAGAGTCTGGGACACCGCTCCACGTAGGTCAGGAGTTACGAGTGTATTTCTGTGTGTATAGATGTGTGTGCGTGCGTGTGTGTATAAACCATGATAACCGACCTTTGAACTCCCTAAAAGAGCACCAATATATATTTGCTTTGGGAGCAAATCAGGAAATTTGCAATGCATAAAACATTCACAAGATTTAAGAAATCAGTGGTAATACCGCAGGGCACTAAGGTAGGTTTAAACAGACTCTTTGGCGATATTGAGCTCACATGTTTATTTGAACAATCATTGTATTAAAGCAATGTTTTCTTTCGGTTGGAAATTAACGTCACATTTTTTGTTTTAGAGAAAGATCTCGATTGTGGTCAGGTGTGTCCTGATGAAATTTGGAATGTCGTACGTATGTTGAAATCACTCTAGCCAGTCAAAGCATGTATGAATAATGTTACCGTTAAAATACGAAGTGGATTTATATATATCGACTGCATTAGGCTTACACACATGGTGTTTTAATAAGTAAGGTGATGTCAAGTTTCACTTTAGTTTTCTCTGTTTGTTAAAAATGTTGGCATAGAGGTTGTTAACATGTATAACAATATTACAGTTAAAGTACGATGTGGATTTACATATACCCACTGCGTTAGGCTCACACACACGCGCGCGCGTGTAACCACATTGCGGGTAACCAGATCTGTTTGGTTAACAAGAATCCATTATTACTCATTGCCAGAGAATGATTCCGAGTTATTCGACTTGGATCAAGGCAGAGTTTGAAACGTTTTTGTTGTTGTTGTTGTTGTTTTTGTTCTTTTTAATTCGCGTCAGTTCCGTTTGTCTATGCGTGGGCAAAGTAGAACGTTCAATTGATCAGTTGGTGTAAATGTGACTTAAAAAAAGATTTGTCGCATGCAGGCACGAAGCATTTAGCTTAGAAATAGCGATAGATATAATCGATGTAGAGCAAACCATATTCAATATGATGTTAAAATTTATCTACAATTTAGTTTAATGAAATATTCAAAGTGTGTGTGTGTGTGTGTGTGGGAGGGGTGTGTTGTATGTGTGTGTGCGCGCGCGCGCGCGCGTGCATGCCTGTGTATGGGTGGTACATATGACTACGTGTGTGTGTGTGTGTGTGTGTGTGTGTGTGTGTGTGTGTTGTGTGTGTGTGTGTGTGCATCAACAAAAGACACCCTGTCTTCATCTCGTCATGTTTGTAAAGAAGAAAGGTCCTAAAAAGGAAAATTTGATGTCAGCAACGAAGCCAGAAGTCTGCCGCACATCCCATTTCAAGCCCATCACTGGCCTGATCAGCCAGGAAATCATCGCCTGCAGCGCGCTCTGTGTCCCTCCTCTGGGTGAGCGCGCAGGAACCCCAAGCCCAGGAAGAAACAAAGGCTGAAAGACCACCTCCACAGAAAACAGCGCACGTCAGGACTGCTAACGCTACATGGGTTACTTCCTCAGTAATATCTGGGCTTCTCACCTACGCATATCACTGTGAGGATGTACATGGAGTGAACATCAAGTAAAATATATTACTGTTTATTCTGCATGGGGAAAAAGAAATACTGTGACACAATTAGAAAAAGATTTCCTTTTTTTTTTAACTGTAAGTCATGAAGACAACATTCACTTTGAGTCTATGGAAAATAAATTGTATTGCAAACAGGAAGAAGCTGAATCTAAGGCTGGAATGCCTGAACCTTCCTTTCCGTCTCTTGTCTATTGTATTGCTATAAGTGTGTACCTGGGTATCTGATGCAGGACAGGGAATGTTAAAGAACTGGAAAGAGGGACATGAGCACTACCGTCCACAGTGCCACTGAAAAAGAAAAATGCAGGAGAGGAGAGAGAGAGAGAGAGAGAGAGAGAGAGAGAGAGAGAGAGAATGAATGAATGAAAATAAACTAAGATCACAGACTGGAAGCTGGAAATGTCAGTGACAGCAACTGATGAGACCAGAACATGATCTGCACAATCATCTCACCTTTAATGTAACCCCATCAAGGGCCCACCAGCCAGAAAATGGCCGCCTGCAGCTGGTATTAGTTAGTTGCTAGTTGCGGTGAAGGTGTCTGTACCACCTGGGGCACTGGCTGGGGAAAAAAGAGCAGAGAACAGCGGTCAGAATGACGTGAAATTTGATCACGTCAACATCAAGATTAGGTTGAGCTGGTGCAAATAATTATGTGCCCCGATTTCCGTCCTTGTGAATCGCCATTGAGCGTTCTGGAAGCGTTATAACAAAGGCTGAAGAGAGAGAGAGAGAGAGAGAGAGAGAGAAACTGAAAAGAAGAAATGATGGACAGTCTTGTCTGGATTTAGATGAAAAGAAACAGTTTTATGCTACTGAATCTTTATATCTCTGATGGGAACAACTTAAAAACAGTCTCTATTGAAACCCTGGAAACACTTCCACTTGCTTTCGCACAAATCTGGAATACTTGAGCCTGATGAGAGGGTTAGCCCCAAAACATGCCTAACCAAGATACCACATCTTTCAGACTATGAATACGGGAGAATGGTTACGAGTTACCTGGCAGACCTCTCTACTCTTTCAAGTCATCTTTGCCCTGCCATTGCAGTTCAGCCATGTTTGCCAATGACGTATTTCTATGACGATATTTTCCTTTCTTTTTTCTTTCCCGAATATGGTCCCTTAAGGGGCATTTCTAAAAACATGATCACGCTTTTCTTTAAAACCTGCATGCCCTAAACACGCCATTCAATGTGTTTTCAAATTTGTCGTGTTTATTTACTCATAATTATTTTAATGAGTCAAGACAAGCAGGGTGGAATGAAACTGGGCTGATCTCCCTTGCCCCCTTCCCCTGAATTCCAAGCAGAAGGTAGAACAGTGACAGTGGCCAATGGTCTTGTGATTTTATTGCTAGCGTCTGTAAATGGTAAAGTAAGGATGGAGGCAATGATCTCTCTCTCTCTCTCTCTCTCTCTCTCTCTCTCTCTCTCACACACACACACACACACACACACACACACACACACACACACCGCGCGCGCGCGCGCGCGCGCGCTCTGTAGCCTTCCGATAATGATCGTTAATTTTCACAAGATGAATGTGTGTGTGTGTGTGTGTGTGTGTGTGTGTGTGTGTGTGTGTGTGTAGACAGACAGACAGACAGAGTATTTGGTAGAGGACGAACTTTGATCAGTGCCTCATCCCATTTCAAAGAAAAACGAGTGAATAGAATCTGCTC
>CM065728.1:56469083-56471583 GCA_033310375.1 Conus canariensis
TCATTTATGAATTCAAAATCAAACGGCAAAAAGATAAACAGCGCCGTTGTTATTTGATTTTAAACCCCTACGGATATAAAGAATGCATTTATCACTTAATCTTAAATTCCCTAAACGTGAAATATGCATTTGTTACTTGAATTTCAAATGCCGTTAGCGCACACACACACACACACACACACACACACACACACACACACACACACACACACACACCACACACACACACACACACACACACACACACACATATCATGAGTCTTCTGAGTAGGTTTCTGTTTCTTTTCAGGTTGGGATCTGAGGCCGAGTTTACCATAAATCGAAGAAATTAATTCGGTGGATCAGTTTTTTAAAGTTTATTTATATGCAATAAAATCACCTGTGAACCCTTGGATTTATGAAGAAACAGTAGATATAGATTTTTTTCAATTTGGAGCTTAATCTTGTAACACCGACATTAAAAGATAAATGCTCTGCGAAGATGTATAGATATCGGGATAATTTATGTGTGTTTTTGCATTCCCGTTTGAGAGAATTTGTAAATCTGATTCTATCTGAAGTTTGAAATATGCTTGAACTGGACTTTCCTATTCATATGCATGCACCCTGTAAGGTCTTCACACGATCTTTAAAGATAACCGTACTTGATTACGGTCAGCTGTGCCAAATAATTATAAATGTTATTACACATTTTGTAAAAGTTACTTTCGATCAGAATTTAAGTAAACACCCTTTACATCTGTCCAGCTAGCTGGCTGTCTATCTGTCTGTCTACTTGTCTATCCATCCATCTTTCTCTCTCTCCCTGTCCATCTATCTGTCTATCTGTCTGATAGTTAATCTATCTAGTTGTCTATCTATCTAATCATATGTATGTTTGTGCGCCACACACACACACACACACCACACACACACACACACACACACACACACACACATACCTCCCTCCCTTTCTCTCTCTCTCTCTCTCTCTCTCTCTCTCTCTCTCATTCACATACCGATGGAGGAGTTGTTCCCCTTACACTTGTTTAACACTGCATCAATCAACGGAATGTTCCATATCTTTAGAGATCTATGCAAAACCTAATTCACACAGTTCCAAGTCGTGACATCGATAGAGCTAATCACTTGAACTGTTGGCACAAGTTGACCTCCTTTTCTTTTTCTTTTCTTTTTTTTTTTTTTCTTTCTTTTTTTTTTTTTTTTTTAGCTAAATAAGACAATAATGAGTTTATGGTGTATAGTGACTCAAGAAAGTGAAGCCACGTTTAATCGTTAGAGCAGCCTTACTAGTTTCGACGATAAAAATGTTTAAACACTGAATTCTCATGCTCAATGTTTCGTTGTGGCTGGTATAGTACAAAGTCAACTTTATGCAAGGCAGCTGCACATTCTTGCACATAACGTAATATATTTGGTGGTCAGCAGTATTCTGTTACAGTTGTGAGATACGTCTAGTCTTCGTACTGGAGCATGACAATGAGCCGTTTGTTTCAGATAATGTATTTTCCTTCTTTTCATTATCTATACAAGGAAGGAAGAAAGAAAAGACCTCAAGCGAACTATGAAATATCGCTGGTTATAAACAAGAGTTATTTTCAGTGTGATGAGAATGGTCATTCCTTTGCGGAATATTCACGCGATATCAATAATTGATTTTGTTTGTATGTTAGTTTGTTTCGTGCATGGAGTGCGTTGACATGTTTCGAACAATATTAAGCAGTTTGACTACCTTTGACACCCATTAGTCCACTTACACATTGTGTCAAAACAAAAGAAACCAAAAAACGGTTACCTCTTTTAACAACACACATGCAGCTGCAGAGAAATGAGTATATGCGTAGTCATAGGAATTATTCCTTGCTTGTGTGATTCCAACCTTCCACTGCACTGCATACCCATGATAATTGATACTCACACGCCTTGTTACATGCATAGCGTGATGCCAAAAACCAAACAAGTACTTATATTACACAACGACTATATTCACGCTGTGAAACTGCTCTTTTCAGTGTGAGGTGCACTCTTTCTTTGGTGACATTACTCTTTTCGTTATCAAATAAACTCTTGAGGAAAAGGACGTTTGTATTATGAACATACTTTTCTAGAATGGAAGATACACTTTTGGTTTTAAAGAAATCAGTGTTTACCTCAGGACAGTTACTTGCACTTTGATGAAAAACAACAACACTTTTTCATTTCAAAATTACTGTTCTTATTGTCAGAATGATGCAAGATCGACTCTTGCCGCTATAAAGAAAAATGAGTTTCTTCATTTAACCAAAAGATAAAATGTTTATTGTTTACTGTTCCATGCCTCATTTCATTTTCAATTTCCAAAAGATAAAAGTTTTTGTTTCGTATAAATAGGGTTATTTTGATTGGATTAAGATACTTGTGATGCATACATTTTTTAACGTATCTCGTTCCTTCCTCATGAAACTCCATCATAATTTAACGCTATGATGCTTATGTTAAACCATTTTTGTTAAAAAAAAGA
>CM065728.1:56496583-56499083 GCA_033310375.1 Conus canariensis
CACACACACACACACACACACACATGCACTCAGTCTTGTGCAAACTACACAGTGGTAGATGAAATACATTACAATGCGGTGAATATGATATATTGTTTAATGATGTATGTATATTAAAATCGTATCAGAAAAAAAATGCAAGTCCTTTGGGATAGTCAGGCAGACACAGAGAGACAGATAAACACAGGTGCACTTAACAAAGGAGAGACAGGCAGACAACAGAATGGGTTGGATGGTAGCAAGCTTAAGAACGCACACATCGTACGTTGTTTTTCTCCAACTGTTATAGTGATCAAATATATCAATGTATGAATCTCATCAGCACATAGAAAGTGTCATTAGACATGAACAACAGATCAAAAGTGAAATTCAGTAGCCGTTGTGAATCACTGAACATCTGTGATTAGACTGTGCAAAAGTATATATCAGAAATCACATCCTAGCTTGGGGAAAGCAGTGAAATAACTAGATAGGGGAGGCGGGTGATTTGTATTCCAGCTGTCTGGCACTGAAAAATGCATGGCTCATCTTTACATATGAGTGACATTTTTTTTCAAAACGGTATCAAAATTTCAATATTTCTAGGAACCCTGTAACTTGTGGAAGACTTCCTTCTAACTTACATTCATACAAATACTGTTTTGTCAAAAGAATAAGGAAATAGAAATTGAAGCGAGACCAATTGTAAAACCAAAAGCCAAAAAGGCAAGTGATTCCATCAGACAGGCATTCTGCACATTAGTGCATTTCTCAATTATCAGGCCAGTGAACATGTTCCAGAAATGCTGAACATAGAATAGATGCACATACAAAACATATAGTTAATAAAGTCTTTATGCAGCCCGCAAAAACTGCATCTGCCGTTATCAACAAACTCAGTTTGTTTTGCAATTACATTGGTAACTGTGCATCTTTGTTGTCGAATTTACAGTTGAGACCATTCGTGATAAGAATGTGTAAATGCTTAATACTTTTCCTGCTTCCTCGTCAGATTAAACTTGTTTCACGAAAATTCATATGAAAATCGAGCATACTGTCAAATGTTAAAGGAACTTTAATACAAGTTTCAAAAGTTTTTGAATCTAGTACAAACTTATATGATTCGCATACTAAGAGAGCTTATTCAGTGTCCTTAATTTTAATTTCCTGGATACATTGATTTTTCTCTCACTTTGATGGCTTATATTGCAACATAAAGTACGAAAAGTATGGAGAGATTCGACCTTCTTGTTGACAATATCGTTTGATTCCAAAGTAGTGTGAAACTAGCAATCCATGATCGTGGAAGACTTTATACTTTTGTTAAACGCGCTTATCCATCTACTTATGTATTTCCTGTAACCAAATCTTTTAAATACTTTCAGCATAAAGTCCTAGTGAATTGAATCAAAAGCCTGTTCAAAATCTATATTTTGTAACAGGCCTGGTAGATTACAGTTACCTAAGTAGGATCTAGTGTCAAGTATCAAACTCGGATTATCATTGATATATGTGTTTCTAATATATCCTGTTTGATCCTCACTTTTAAGTTAACGCAGCATACACTTTGCTCTGTTCACTATACAAGACGATCCTACCTCATTTAACATATTTAACAATGAAATGGGTCTCCACATCTTTTTTTTTTTTTTTTTTTTTTTGTAAACTGCTGGCGTTTATCCCGTTCTGGAATACATGTAATAACTCCTTCTGTCTGGATTCAACATATTTCCCTTTTTATTTTTTTAAACCCACGTCCAGCGCACATACAACACACACACACACACACACACACACACACACACACACACACACACACACACACACACACACACACACACCAATCTTAAAAGAAAAAGAAAAGCTTCGTATAAAGACGCTAGATCCGGGCCCTTAGACGATTTGATGAGGGGTGCACACGCCATTGAGTCTGGAATCATGCGCTTCCCTTCTTCTTTCAATCCCCGATCCATTCCTGATTTAAGTCGGGAAGAGTTTCTCTTCTCTCTCTCTCTCTCTCTCTCTCTCTCTCTCTCTCTCTCTCTCTCTCTCTCTCTCTCTTTTCGAATTACACCATCTCCACCACCATCTTACTCCTAATGTATACCTCCTTGACATAAAGGCTATGTAGGCCATTGTCATTAAAAACGTATCTGAAGCGTCTGAAGCGTCTCTCTCTCTCCTCTCTAGCAGTCTCTCTGTCTCTGTCTCTGTCTCTGTCTCTGTCTCTCTCTCTCTCTCTCTCTCTCTCTCTCTCTCTCTCTCTCTCTCTCAAGATGACAAGAATTCTCCCCCCTTCAGAAGATAATTTTTGTTTGTTTGTTTGTTTGTTTTGTTCTATATAAAGATTTGTGCTCTTGTTCTTTCTGTGCAATTCATGTCAAGTGAACAAGAAATTGTTTGGTTTCCCTTTCGCACCTTCTGGTTTCCCTCTCAATTATTACATCAGTGTATTTTTTTCTTGTTTATTTCTCTAAGGGACTAAAAAATCTCCTCCTCTCTCTCTCTTCTCTCTCCTCTC
>CM065728.1:56521583-56525302 GCA_033310375.1 Conus canariensis
CGTACCTCACTTCTCTCCTTAATACACATACAAACTCGACCGGGCACGTAAGCGGACATAGCGTTATTCTGTAAACATTGATGAAAATTTTATATGATAATCTAAAATTTTCATCAATGTTTACACGAATAACGCTATATACCAGACAAATGTGCAGATTATTGGCTCGCAGTATGTTTTGCTGAACTAACTTCGATATTATACTGACACTGATACTTAGAAGCTATTTTTCGAACCCATGGCCTTTCTCATGCTAATTCCGCATCTAAAAATCTAGACGTGCTGACGACGATTACATCAAAAGAATGAAGTCGACGAAAGATAGACAGGGAGCTAAGCTGACTGTTCTCAACAAGTCTACATCAGCCACCGACAAACTAATTAAAATGAACATTTCACGACTACAAAAACCAACAAACCTATGATAAGATGGTAGTGATGTTGAAAGCATATACAAACATGGCACCTTTTTAACTTATCGATGTTGTTCGAAATGGCAACAAAACGTAATGATTAGTACAACTGCATGTTTTCACATGTCCTCATCGATTCGTTCAGATCCATCTGTGCTTTGTTTGGACTATTATATGGTACTCTCTTCGTGCGTTCATCAAAGTTTGTCAGTCACTGCAGCTCTTTGAATTAGCCATAGGAAAATTGGTACTGTAGTATACATCACTGTCATTGGTGGTGTCTGGATGCATTATGATGGAACCGCAACATGCCTGGAAGGCCTATATCAAGGAACAGAGGGAAACGCATGCATCAGCATCACTTGGACAAACTTTGCTGAGGCTTACTCCTCATGACAGATAAAAAGCCCTTTGTGTAAAAGTGTAACCAGTTACATGACATGTTGAAATTGGAACACGCGATACAGGAACATGCCTTGAGTGGTGGGAAAGTGTATGTTTGTAAATTGTGTTCGTAGTTTTGGGCCTGCAAGATAATAAACAAACTTTTCTTCGTCATCTTTTGTGAATAAGCAGAATGGGAGCCGCATGCCTGGGTAATAGCAGTCCTGAATGGTTTTAATTATATCAGATTAGAATAACTGATACTATTTACTAGACAAACATTATTATCAGAATTATTTTTAGAGAGAACAGCTTTGCAGAAGAAGTGGTTTTCAGAAACATACTTGGAAGTAATTCCTCCAATAGCGTATAACAAGGAAAACATGCCAGCCAATTATATTCACAACGAACATACGGCATGACTGTTGTAAGGGAGGGATGGGAGATCTTACCTGAAGCGAAAGAAAAAATGATTGGAAACAAGATATCGCCAAGGGAAGATGGCACACTGAGTCAGTGTTCATCTGTATGCACCGACATGGAACGAAGGCATCCTGCTGGTGACGATTATGAGCGGATGAAACTGAGCCGTTCATCTCAGACACAGTTGATAATGTGTAGAACTATCTGCAGCGGCGCAAAGTAAAACAAACGTAAAAACTAAACTGACAAATCAGTTACTTTAAGTAGCTGAGTGGCCATCTCAAGCAACATGCATATTTTCTGTGGAAAATCCTCGACACAGTCAAGATTCAAACTACCTGATCGTTGGCATTATCTGACTTCCTTCTCTCAGCACATCGGGCACTCGATACCTTAAAGCGCCCTTAGCAACTCGTCGATGCCAAAATAGCAACTGTCGACTTAATCATGTAATTCATCCGCTTTTACCAATCTGATGCTTTTTCACTTTGTTTGAGGACAAAACATGTGATTTTTTTCAGGAGAATTAAAGAACAAACGAATTCACAGATCATCATACTCAACCATAGTTGAAGTGCTTCGTTTGCTGTCACCAACGAAACTCTGCAATATCAAAGGAGATAAAGCAGACTGTAGCGCTGCTAGAAAACAGGCCAAAATACAAACAGACACACTATACAAAATTACAATAACGCATAGTTTATGTCCAATACGAAATAGGCAAGTACATTCTCGACAGACATGCCATCTGCGGAATTACCAACAATAAACACAGATACTCAAAACAATATTTCCCTGATAGCAGCCACCGTTAGAATGCCAATGCATGAAAAGGGAATATTATTTTCAAAACTACTGTCAGCGTTTTTCTCTATTCTGACATGTAAATTACTTTAATTAAGTATCGAGTTATCAAAAACGCAGCACATTGATTTTATTTTTAAATTCTCCATCTGCAAAATATTGCAAAGAGCTCATATATATGCATTTGAAATGGGGCTTTAATCGTTAAATGCATTTTACTTCACTGCGCATGTAAGGCCATTTTTGTTCCATTGAAAAGAATCAGAAATGCAATGCCGGTTTCACTTCTTAAGCCTAACCGAACAAAAATCAATCGTTTTCGTCCAAAACTGGCCTGTTAGCTTTATCGTATTTCACTCAGTCATTTCGTGCAAACTTCTCCACACACACACACACACACACACACACACACACACACACACACACACACACACACACACACACCCCATTCTCTTAAGCCTCTCTTATCAGTTTTCTTTCACTTCTTTCTTTTTCTAACCCTGCAAAGGAAATTAAGTTTTCACCGCATGTTTGTCGGGTTGTTGCTCAGGTAGATTATTCAAAACCTTCTTTACCTCTTTTAACCCAACTTCGGCATAAGATAATACGAGGCCCAAAGATAAAGCCATATCATTTGGAGAGGGATTATCTGGAGCAGATCTAATTCAAACGGTGAATATGTGATCGTTCATCAAGATTTATGAGTACATGGGCCATGGAGAATAATTACTTAAGTCTTCTGGAATGATTACTTTCCCTATCGATTAAAAATGGATCCAGGAATTAAACACATCAAATACAAAATATAACAAAACATTCCACTGAGCGAGAACGCTGTTAATACGCCGCTACTCTACAAAGTGGTATTTTTTCATGGAATATGAAGACTTTCCAGCAATATAAAACGTAGATATTTCTTATTTCATTGTTCAATTTAACACAAAATGCACAAGAAATCACTACCATTTTCCTCCATGCCAACGAAAGTCTTCTGTGAGGAATTTTTATTAACCTCCATGTATTTCTTAGGACAGATTCAAAAGATGTTAGTTCTTGGTTGGGATTGGTGCCCTCACAAGTGCCCTTCTTGATGTTGTTTGTTTTTCCTTTGTTGGCTTCTTTCTTTGTATTTATTCTGTCAGTAATCATTATCGGGTGTCTGCACGCCGTTTTCATTTGTTTGGAATATACAAACCATCAACATAAATGAACCCGTTCAGCCAACCATTCTCAGCAGCAGTCGAGAAATCCAAGACACAAAATTTCGCACCGACTTCAGCCACAGGAATGGATGGGGGATAGAAGAAGGATGAGGGCACCTGCAGGTTTCGTGACTCGATAGCGTGTGCCTCCCTTGTTGCAGAATTTCAAAGGCGCCTGAGGGAAGCAGTTTATCCTGCTTCTCTGCTTCCTGTCCATCACGTTTCGCTGCTGACACGCCTTCCGCACCACGTCTTTCCCCTTCATCGTCACCTCCACTTCCACAGCCCCCCTGTGTCCCCCACAGCTCCGCCTGCCCCTCGAGCAATTGAACACTCGCACTGATCTGAACTTCTGTTGAAAGTTTGGAAGTTATCGTGATGCGTGAAATTTTCTTTCCTGCATCTCTCTCTCTCTCTCTCTCTCTCTCTCTCTCTCTCTCTCTCTCTCTGAATTTGTGTTGCATGAATTTTTTTCCTGCATCTCTGTCTCTGT
>CM065728.1:56525402-56542902 GCA_033310375.1 Conus canariensis
CCCCACATTTTTTTAAAAATTCCAAACCCCCCCCCCCCCCAAAAGGGGGGGGGGGGGGGGGGGGGGGATTTATGAAGGCAAAACGTTATTTGAAGAACAAAACTTCAGGAAATCATGTTTATCTGTGTGCACAAAATGGAGCGAAGGCATCTTTTTGGTAAAAAAAAAAACAGAACTGCCTGTTTCAGACAAATTGCTGATGAGTAAAAAAAGTCCCCCTTTATAAAAGGAGCTCAATTCAAGGGGGGGGGGGGGGGGGGGGGGGGGTAATTTGGGGGAAGTGTTTTTAAAGTGTTTTACTTTAAGCTTTCTAGACCCCCGGGTTAAAGAGGTATGTATTTTTTCTGCAAGAAGACTTCAAAACCCATGTCAAACGAATGGTCATTTGCTTTATTGACCTACTTTCTCTTAGCCATGGTTGTTAGGTACTTCAACGTTTTTTCAACCTGTCAAGGAAAAAAGAGTAAAAAAGTACGCTTGATCGTGTGATTTTCCTTTTTACTAAAAATTTGAAGTAAACAATTTTTAACCGGGGATTAAATTGGCAAATTTTTTAAATCAGTGTTAATTAAAATCACATTCGCAGACGTATTGAGGTACTTTGGATGGTATCACAAAAAAAAAAATCGCGACATCATGAAAAGAAAGCACATTGCGCTTCCCGATTCTGAAAAAAAATTTTTTTCTTAATGTGCAGAAAATTTCTAAAAAATTTTAAAAAACAGAAATAGCACCCCAGATTATTTTGGAGCTGTGTTTACCCATTGAAAGAAAATTAATAAAAAATGCATGGTAAGCCAAAATGATTTTTGAACACAGCTGATTAATTGTGCACATGAAGAATTTTTTTTTCCCCTATGAAAATCGTTAAAAATTTATGCTGTTGTTTTGTTTATAAAGTCGTTTCAAAAAAAAAAAATTCAGCAGGTTCCATCTCCCATGCCATGCTAGGGAAAATTTTAAAATCATTTTTGCAAAAAAAACCCCCCTCCTGGTTTGCTTTTTCCCATTCCTTGTTGCCTGTTGTCGGCCCTGTCTGCCCGTCTGTCTCTATGTCCCTTCTTTTCCCTGTTTTGTCGTTGCCCTTTTTTTCCCCTGTCCCTTTTTCCTTTTTTCTTTTCCCTTTTTCTTTTCCCCCTTTTTCTTTTTTCTTTTTTTTCCTCCCCCCGGCTTCCCCCCTTTTTCCCCCCCCTTTTTTTCCCTTCCCCCCCTTCCCCCCCTTTCCCCCTTCCCCTTCCCCCCCCTTCCCCTTCCCCCCCCTTTTCCCCCCCCCCCCCCCCCCCCCCCCCCCCCCCCCCCCCCCCCTTGTTTCTGTTTTCTTTTTTCCCGGTCTCCTCCCCCTTTCACAGCCGGTCCTTTTTGGGTCTTGTCCTGTCCCTTTGCTGCCCTTTTTTTCCCCCCAAAATGCGGGTTTTTGGGGGGGTTTTTTTGGGGCTGATCGTGTTGCCCCCGCGCAATGTGGGGTTTTTTTTTGGGGGAAGGGTTTTTGAACTCTGATGAACCGAGGCACGAGAACGAACGCCCGCAAAGTTTTTTTTTCTTCCTTTTTCCTTTCCTTCCTCTCTCCTTTTCCCCTTTTTCTTTTTTTTTGTGTTTGGTTGTGGGTTTTTGGTTTGTGTGTGTGTGTTTTGGTGTGTGTGTGTTTTTTTTTTTTCATTAGTTTTACCTCAGAATCAAGAAAAACAAAAAAACTCTCCTCCCTTTGCAAAATTTTTTTTTTGTTTTTTTTTGCTTTTTTTTGTTTTTTTTGTTTTTTTTTTTTTTTTTTTTTTTTTTTTTTTGTTCGCTTCTTTGCTTTTTTGGGGTTCTCTCGTTCCTCTCTGTGTCTTTCTGTCCGGGGGACCCTCAACCCCAAAGATTTTGCCGGGTTTTTCCCCTTTTATCCTCCAGGCTTTCCTTTTTGTGTATCACATGGGTTTTGGGGGTGGGGGTGTGTGTGTGTGTGTGTGTGTGTGTTTTTTGGTGTGGGGGGGGGGGTGTGTGTGTGTGTTGTGTTTTGTGTGTTTTTTTGTGTGTAGTGTTTTTTTGTGGGGGGGTTTTGGTGTGTGTGTGGTGGGGTTTTTTTTTTTGGGGTTTTTTTTTGGGGACCGAAAATACCCGAACCCTTTTTCCTGTCTTTTTTGGGGGGTCTGTCTGTCTGTTTTTTTCCCCCCTCACCCCCCCCCCCCCCCCTCTCTCTCTTTTTTTGGGGGCATGTTAATCCCCCCCCCTTTTTCCCTTGAAAAACGCGGTCTGTCTGTCTGCCTTTTCTGCCTGACCGTCTTCTCTCTCTCTCCCCTCTTCCCCTCTCTTCCCCTTCCCCTCCTCTCCCCCCCCCTCTCTTCTTCTCCTCTCCCTCCCCCCTCTCGTTTCCCTCTCTATTCTAAATTTGTGGGTTTTCTGCTGTCTGTTTTCTTTCTGTCTATATCCCTTTTCCCTGCTCTCTGTTTGCCTCTCTTCTCTCTTTTCTCTCTCTCCTCTTCTCTTCTCTCTCTCCCCTCTCCTCCCCTCTCTCTCTCTCTCTTGTTTTGATTTTCCGCTGGGAACACTACAAACTTTCCCTGGGCCCCCCTTTTTTTTTTTTTTTTTTTTTTTTGGGGGGGGGGGGGGGGGGGGGGAGGGGGCCCTGATAAACCTGGTTTTTTTGGGGAAAGGGGTAATGGGAAAAACGGCCGGAAAAAAATTTAAAAAAAAAAAAAATTTTAAAAAAACCCCCGGAAAAAAAAAGACGTGCCCTTTTTTGTACTTTTGCATATTGCATACGTATGTACATAATACATACATACATACATAATCCCAAAATACATACATACATACTAATAAAACACATCTATATACATCATATGAAACGTACATTACATAAAATACTTTTAAATACATCCCCTAAAAACATCATTTTACATAAATTCACACTGCATCCCATGAAATCCATCCTTTCCATCCGTCCATCCACCCACACAAAAACCCACATACTACATACATGCCGCAGCAAATTTACTTGATGAACACATACTGTTTGCATGTTACTACATTTTTCATACATAATACATACAACGTCCCATAAAAAATTTACCCACACAAAGCATGCATACATATTTACTACGAATAATACTACACTTTTTCATACCCCACCACCACACACACGCGCGCGCGCGCGCACGCAACACAACACACACCACACACACACCACACCCCCACACACACCCCAAACCAAACGCTCGCGCCAGGGGGGCCCACCCCCCCACTTTTTGATATAAAGATAGACGGACAGACAGAGAGACACATAGACGAGAAAGTAAATAGTAAATGAAATAAAAGAGGAAGATAGATAAACATTGATAGAAGACAGATTTCCCCCAAAACCCCTTTTAACCCGCAACCTTTTTTTATACTGCGTCTTTAAGCCAACGGTAACAAAAAAGGGTAACTGAACACATTTTCCCTTTCAAAATAACTGCAATAGTGGGGCCCAAAAGGGGTTCTGTCTTTTCCCGGGGTGCTTCTTTTTGCTTTTTTTTTTTTTTTAAAAAAAATCATCGTTTGGGCCACATATGACCGAAACTCTTTTGATCTTTTTTTTCCTTTAAGCATTTTTACAACAGAGTGCAATCGATTTTCTCGGGGAAAAGTGCAAAACTAGAACTTGTGGCTTACTTCAAAAAAAAATTAAGTGTATGTTGGAAAAACAAAAAAATACAATTAAAAAAGGCCCCTACCTATTCTCTCCTTAATACACATAAAAAAATTTCCCCGGGGGCAAAAACGGACATAGCGTTATTTCGTGTAAAAATTGAAAAAAATTTTTAGATGAAATAAAAAATTTTTTTTCAATGTTTACACGAATAACGCAAAATACCAACAAATGTGCAGATTAGGCTCGCAAGTTTTGCTGAAAAAAACTTCGATTTTTTTAGACACTGTACTTAAAGCTTTTTTTCAAACCCATGGTTTTTCCCTTATGCTAATTCCGATTTAAAAAAATTAGACGTTTGGGACCGACGTTACATCAAAAGTTTTGAAGTCGACGAAAAGATAGCGGGACTAAAAGCGATGTTCTCAACAAGTCTACATCAGCCAAACCGACAAACAATTTTAAAATGAAACATTTCACGCTACAAAAACCAACAAACCTATGTAAGATGGTAGTGATGTTGAAAGCATATACAAAAATGGCACCTTTTTAACTTATCGATTTTTTTCAAAGGGGAAAACAAAACGTAATGATTAAAAAACTGCATGTTTTCAATTTTCCCATCGATTCTTTAGATCCCCTTGCTTTTTTTGGACTTTTTAAAGGTACTCTCTTCGTGCGTTCATCAAATTTTTTGTCCGTCACTGCAGCTCTTTGAATTAGCCATAGGAAAATTTGGACGTTAGTTACATCACTGTCATTGGGTGGTGTCGGGATGCAAATGAGGGGAAAACCGCAACATCCCCGGAAGGCCTATTCAAGGAACAGGGGGGGGAAAAACCCTATGATCAATCCCTTGGACAAACTTTTTTGCTGAGGCTTACTCCTCATGACAGATAAAAAGCCTTTGTGAAAAGTGTAACCAGTTAATGACATGTTAAAATTTGGGGGAACACGCGTACAGGAAATCCTTTGGGGGGGAGTGGTGGGAAAAAAGTGTATGTTTGAATTTTGTGTTCGTGTTTTGGG
Source organism: Conus canariensis (assembly GCA_033310375.1). NCBI lineage: Eukaryota > Metazoa > Mollusca > Gastropoda > Neogastropoda > Conidae > Conus > Conus canariensis. Next base: position 56,530,042 of record CM065728.1, read on the forward strand.
CCCCCTGAAGATAATAAACAAACTTTTCTTCGTATTTTTGTGAAAGCAGAATGGGGCCGCATGCCGGGTAATAGCGCCTGAAAGGTTTTAATTTATCAATTGAAAAACTGATATATTTACTGAAAAAATTTTTTTAATCAGAATTTTTTTTTTTAGAGAGAACAGTTTGCAGAAAAAGGGGTTTTTTTCAAAACATACTTGGAAAAAATTTCCCTCCAATAGAGTAAAAAGGAAAAAACATGCCGCCAATTTTTTTTCACAACGAACATACGGGCATGCTGTTGTAAGGGAGGGGGGGGGGGAAAAGATCTTACCGAAGCGAAAAAAAAAAAAAAAAAAAAATGATTGGAAAAAACAAGATATCCCAAGGGGGAAAGATGGAACTGAGTCAGTGTTCATCTGATGCACCGACTGGAACGAAGGTTGGGTGAATTTTTGAGGGGGGAAACTGAGCCGTTTTTTCTCAGACACAGTTTGTAATGTTAGAAAAAATCTGCAGCGGGGGCCCCCCAAAATAAAACAAAAACGTAAAAACTAAATGACAAAACCCCTTACTTTAAGTAGCTGATGGCCATCTCAACAAATGCAAAATTTTCTTGGGGGCCTCGACACGTCAAGATTCAAACTACCTGATGTTGGCATTTTTTTGACTTCCTTTTCCCCAGCACATGGGCACTCGATCCTTAAACGCCCTTAGAACTCGTCGATGCCAAAATGCAACTGTCGACTTAATCAGAAAATTTATCCGTTTTTTCCAATTATGCTTTTTTACTTTTTTGAGGAAAAAAACTGTTTTTTTTTTTTTCAGGAAAAATTTTTTTTAAAAAACAAAGAATTCACAGATCATCATACTCAACATGTTGAAGTGCTTCGTTTGCTGTCCCCCAACGAAACTCTGCAATATCAAAGGAAAATAAAGAGACTGTACGCGCTAGAAAACAGGCCAAAATAAAAAAGACACACTTTTACAAAATTCCCCAAAAAAGCTTGTTTATTAAATACAAATAGGCAAGACTTTCGACAGACATGCATCTGGGTTCCCAACTAAAAAGTATAAAAAATTTATTTCCTTGAAGAACCGTTAGAAGCAATGAGAAAAGGGAAAAATTATTTTTTAAAAATACTTCGCGTTTTTTTTTTTCGACATGTTTTAAATTTACTTTAATAAGTATCGAGTTATCAAAAACGCAAACACTTGATTTTATTTTTTTTAAAATTCCCCCCCTGCAAAAAAATTTTTGCAAAGGCTCATTTATAAGCATTTGAAATGGGGGCTTTAATGTTAAATGCATTTTTTTCTTCACTGCGCATTTTTAAGGCCATTTTTTTGTTTTTCCTTTTGGGGGAAAAAATCAGAAATGCAATCCGGTTTTTCTTCTTAACCCTAACCGAAACAAAAATCAATGTTTTGTCCAAAAAATGGCCTTTTGCCCCTTTTCGTATTTCCCCCAAATCATTTCGTGCAAACTTTCCACACACCACACCAACCACACACAACACACACACAAAACACACACACAACCAAAAACCCCATTTTTTAAGCCTTTCCCCCTTTTCATTTTCTTTTTCTTCTTTCTTTTTCTAACCCTGCAAAGGAAATTAAGTTTTACCCCTGTTGTCGGGTTGTTGCTCAGGTAGTTTTTTTAAAACCTTTTTTACCTCTTTTAACCCCAACTTGGGGTTTTAAAAAATACGGGCCCCCAAAGATAAAGCCAAAACATTTGAGGGGGGGTTTTTCTGGGCAAAATCTAATTCAAACGGGAATATGTGTCGTTCATCAAAAAATTTTGAGTACATGGCCATGGGGGGAAAAATTACTTAAGTCTTTGGGAAAAGATTATTTCCCCCATCGTTAAAAATGGATCCAGGAATTAAAAACATCAAATACAAATAAAAAAAAACATTCCACTGGCGGAACGCTGTTAATACGCCGCTACTCTACAAAGTGGTATTTTTTATGGAATATGAAAACTTTCCACAATAAAAAACGTGTATTTTTTATTTCATTGTTCAATTTAACACAAAATGCACAAAAAATCACTACCATTTTCCCCCCCTGCCACGAAAGTCTTCTGTGAGGAATTTTATTAACCCCCATGTATTTTTTAGGACAGATTAAAAAATGTTAGTTCTTGGTTGGGGTTTTGGGCCCTCACAAGTCCTTCTTGTGGTTTTTTTTTTTTTTCCTTTGTTGGCTTCTTTCTTTTTTTTTTTCCCCCCCGTAATCATTATCGGGGTCTGCACGCCCCTTTTATTTTTTGGGGAAAAAATTTCAAACCTTTAACATAAATGAACCCGTTCAGCCAACCATTCCAGCAGCAGTCGAGAAATCCAAGACACAAAAATTTCGCACCGACTTCAGCCACAGGAATGGATGGGGGATAGAAGAAGGTTTTGAGGGCACCTGCAGGTTTCGTGACTGGGATAGCGTTTTTGCCTCCCTTGTTGCAAAATTTTTCAAAGGCGCTTGAGGGGAAGCAGTTTTTTTCCCTGCTTTCTCTGCTTCCTGTCCATAAAGTTTCGCTGCTGCCTCCTTCCGCACCCCCGTCTTTCCCCTTCATCGTCACCTCCACTTCCACAGCCCCCCTGTGTCCCCCACAGCCCCGCCTGCCCCCGAGCATTGAACACTCGCACTGATTTTGAATTCTGTTTGAAATTTTTTGGAAGTTATCGTGTTTGCGTGAAATTTTTTCCTGCATCTCTCCTTCCTCCTCTCTCTTCCCTCTCTCCTCTCTCTGGATTTTGGGGTTGTGCAATGAATTTTTTTCCTGCATTCTGTCTCTGTCTCTGTTGGTCTGTCTGTCTGTCTGTCGGTCTGTCTGTCTTCTCTCTCTCTCCTCTCTCTTCTCTCTCTCTCCTCCTCTCTCCTCTCTGTGGAAGTTTTGTGGTTTGCATAAAAATTTCTCTCTCTCTTCTCTCTTCTCTCTCTCCTCTTCTTCCTCTCTCTCTCCTCTCTCTCCCCTCCCCTCCTCTGATACTCAGCTGTCTTCGTTTTTACTTCTTTTGTCTAGTTTGTGTTTCTTCCTTACAAAGTTAGTCACTGTTCATTCCCTAGCTTTCCCCCTCTGTTTCCTGATACACTTGTAATGAGAGTTTCACCTTCGTTGTGGTCGCGGTTTACATTGTACGCCGATTTTTGAAGGGAAGCGCGGGGACCTTCATGCTGGCCTTTACCAGCGCTGGCTGCCGTATTGCAATGTCTTGTGTCAACAAAGAATTAAAAGGGTGTCCTGTACGTGTGCTTGAAATGATTGGTTACTGTAAGAAACTCCAAGGATATGAAAGGAAGTATTGTGTATCCCACATTCGTGCATCGCTCCTCACTTGGAGCCTTTGGGGAAAGGGGTGCTGGCGGAAATAAGATGGACTGGGGAGGGAGGGAAAGCGTGTGTGTGGTGTGTGTGGTGTGTGTGTGTGTGTGTGTTGTGTGTTTGTTGTGTGTGTGCGCGGCCCCGCGCGCGCGTGCGTGGGTGTTGGGCGTAGGTTGTTTTTGAGGTGTGTGTGTGTGTATGTGTGTGTGTGTGTGTGTGGTGGGTTGGGGCGCGCGTCGTGCGTGGGGGGGTGAGAGAGGAAGGGGAGAGGGGGGGGGAGGGAGAGGGAGGAAGAGCCGAGAGCAAGGGGGGGGAAAGGGTGAAATTTTTTGCTGGGGGAAACCCGGAAGGATTAAAGTGGTGGGGATCGGGCAACGGAGAGGTATGCCATGTTTGAACCTTGCTTCATTCTCTCTCTCTCTCTTTTCTCTTTTCTCTCTCTCTCTCTCTCTCCCCCCTCTCTCTCTCTCTCCTTTTTTCTCTCTCTCCCCCCTCTCTCTCCCCTTCTTCCCTCTTCTGTCCCATGTATTCCCTTTGTCTTGTCCTGTCTTCTTTGCTGCTTCTTCCCCTTTCTTTGTTTTTTGAGATGACAAAAGCTGATCGTGTGAGCCATTGTGAAGGCCAGAGCATTTAAATTCCTCTCTCGTACCCTCAGGAAGAGGCCCCAACAACTGAACAAACTCCGCATTCTTGCGCCTTTTTAAAAAAAAAAATTTAAACTACTTTACGTCGCGTCAAGTGAAAAAAATCTTTCGCGTGGGAGATTGTTGGTTTTTTTGTTTTTTGTTTGTTTTTTTTTTTGGGGGGAAGGGGGGGGGTGGGGGTGTCTTTTTCTCTATGCCCCCATGTCAAGGGAAAAAGGGGTTTTTGGGGTTTGCTTTTCTCTTTTTCTGTCTTTCCTTCGAGGCGTCAAGTGTGTGTGTGTGTGGTGTGTGGGTGTGGGGGGTTGTGGGGGTTTGGTGGGGGATATCGTGAACAATGTCAGTCTCTTTTGTCTGTCTGTCTATCTCTGTCTGCCCGTTGTCTCCTCTCCCCCCTCGCTCTCTCTTTCCCCTTCTCTCCCCCCTTTTCTCTCTCTCTCTTTTCTCTCTCTCTCTCTCTCTCTCTCGGGCCCCTAAGCACTTCTCTGATCTTTTGCTTTGAAGTATCTGAAAATGAATCCTCTCCTCTTCTTCTTCTTTCTTTGTCTGTCGTCTGTCTGTTCTCTCTCTCTCTCCCCCCCCTCTCTCTCCCCCCCTCTCTCTTCTCTCTCTCTCTCTCTGATTCTTGTCTCTGCTAGCACTTCTTCTCTGATCTTTAGCGAAAAAAAACTAAAAATTGAATCCCTCTCTCTCGTCTCTCCCCTCTCTGTCTCTCTGTCTCTGTCCTGTCTCTCATCCCTCTCTGCCTTTTTCTGTCTCTCTTTGTCTCTGTCTCCTCTGTCTGTCTTTTTTGGGGTTTTGTTTTTGGGTTTGGTGTGTTGTGTGTGGTGGGGGGGGAAGTCACATGTGTTGACAGCAACTCAGCGTGTATGCTTAATCAAATACAAAAGATGAAGAAAAAATCTGGGCCCTTACATCGTTGGGAAAAGACGTAGGTGAAGGAAAAAGGAACCCCCTTTATTTTGGAACGCCCCCTTTGGTCAGTATATACCGATCCACCGACAAAGTACTCAGGAAATTTCCATTATAAACTTCATGATATCTTCTTTTTTTTTGGATATTGTCATTCGAAATTTTCAACCCCCAAAGGAGTGGGCACTAAAAGCATGATCTCCCGTCCAGATCAAATTTGCTGACATGCCCCTCCGTGAGTTTTTTGGTTGCGGGGTGGGGGGGGGGGGGTGGTTACATCCGGGAACTTTTGGATGAAAGATAAAGGTAACGCAAACACACGCACTTGGGGAAATGTGTGTTGTTGTTGTTTAAAAAAAAACAGTCTCATAACATTGTTTAATTACAAGAAAAATGTTAAAAGGGGAAGACCCATAAAAAAACCTTTCCCCTGAAGGGAAATGTATATAGTTATTTTTTTGGGGTTTTTAAAACCCCTCGAGAGAACAGATTTTTATTTTACTTTCCCCAACAAACGTCTGAGGTCCGACACAATGGCGGCCATGCGGGAAAACTTTTGCCCCAATGACCTTTGTAATTTTTCATTAAAAAAAATTGATAATTTTTCGTCTGCGGCAGTTTCAAGTGTTTGTTAGATGAACATTTGTTTTCTAATATACTGGTTCCATTAAACAACTTTGTCGGTAACTCGGTCCGGGGGAAAGTCAGCTAAGAAAAAAATATGGCTGCCAATGGATTCCTTCATTCAGAATCACAACAAAACATGTGAAAGATAGAAACGGGGATTGGGGGGCAAGGGGGCGGGGTGGGGGGGGGGGATATCCAAAGCCCAAAAAAAATTGATTGAAAACAAGATTTTCCCAGTGGGTGAAATAAATGTTTTGAACTAGATTTCGCCGCGGGCCAAAAAAAATTTTTTGAAACAAGAACCTCTAGGGAATAAAAATCACAAATGATCAGTGCTGGAATGAAGGCATGTTTTGGAGATTTGGAGCTGAAAATGTACGCAGCCATTTCAGACTTATTTGTTTATGGTGCTGAAAAGGAAAAGAAAGGGGGAAAGGGGGGGGGGGGGGGTGAAGAAACGCAAACTGTAATTTTAGAAACAAAAAAAGAAAAAAAACTGACCAATTGAATTACTTGATTCATTCGAAATGAAAAAAAAAACTGACCAATGAATTACTTGATCTCTTCCGAAATGAAAAAGAAACTGACCAATGAATTACTTGATCTCTTTTCCCAAATGAAAAAAAAACTGACCAATGAATTATTGTCTCATCCGAAATGAAAAAGAAACTGACCAATGAATTACTTGGTTCATTCCGAAAGAAAAAGAAATACCAATGAATTACTTGATCTCATTCCGGAAAAGAAAAAAAACTGCCAATGAATTACTTGATTCTTCCGAAATGAAAAAAAAGAAACTGCCAATAAATTACTTGATCTCATTCCGAAATAAAAAAGAAAACTGACCAATGAATTACTGTCTCATTCCGAAATGAAAAAGAAACTGACCAATGAATTACTTGATCTCATTCCGAAATGAAAAAGAAACGACCAATGAATTACTTGATCTATTCCGAAATGAAAAAAAAATGACCAATGAATTATTGATCTCATTCCGAAATGAAAAAAGAAACTGACCAATGAATTATTGATCTCATTCCGGCGATTACAAAAAAAAGTCGTAACAGGGGGCCGCCGTACAAGCAGACTTACAAAATAACAAAATCGAAACATGTTTTTGATTCTTCAACAAGTTCAGTTACTTTCAGCTGGAACCATGTTTCATATTTATCCCCTTTGTACAACTTTCTAACAAGGGAGACAAGCACCGGCACTGCGTTAGAATATTTAGATTGTTATTTCATCTGTATTCCCTAAGTTTTCTGCCTTCCTTCGAGGGTGTCAGGCCACAGGTTTAGAGTTTGTTTGGGTAACCCGTCAGAAAAGGCCTAAGTAGCTGGACAGCCAGCTCAAGAATTTTGGCGCAAAATTGCGAGCAGATGCACACAGTCCAGGTCAATGACCTGGACCTTTGGATATTTGACCTACTTCTTGAGATAATCTGTACTGGATTTTTAAAACGTTCTTTGCAACCTTCACTGAAATAAAGAGACCAAAGGTTGCTTACCCATGTAATTCATCCATTTTCCCAAAATCGGATGTCAACCTTTTTTTTTTGAGGATGAGACAGGCTATTATTCCAGGAGTGTTAAGAACGGCAAAATTCACAGAATTCAAATCTCTCCTAAACGTATTGAAAGCTTCTTTTTTTATCACAGTTGAAAACCGGAATTCATACGATAACCTCCCCACCTTCCCCAACCACACACAACACACACACACACACACACACAACCCACAAACACACACTCCCCACGCGCCGCGGGGGCGCGCGCGCGCGTGCGCGCCAGATGCATTTATTCTCCCATTCTGACTTAAGCATAATCATATTTTTTTGACGTGTCATGTTCTTGTAGGTTGTCAAAAATCAACTTCAAATAATTTTTAAATTTTCGTCTACAAAGTATTGCACAAAGATCATAATTAACAGGGATTGTGCCAGATTGACAATGAACACGTTTCTCTTCACTGCATTGAACACATTTCTCTTCACTGTGCATAATAGGGCTAATTTTCCATGAGAATTGTTGGGATTGGGCTGCAGGTTTCATTTGTTAAAGTGTTTTGGAAAACATTGGCTGCTGCTTTCATTTGTCAAACTGTTTTGAAAAACATAATTATTACTTGTTCTTTCTCTTTTGAAGCAGGCCTATCAGGTTTAACATTATCCAGTCTTTCGTTTCTTCTAAACCCTTCCCCGCCCTCACCCCAAAACCCTCTTATCAACCTTCTGACCATCTTTCCTGCCCTTCTCCAGCACTCCCCCCCCCCCCCCCCCCCTTCACTTTTCTATTTCCACGAAGGAGATTATGTTTTCACCGCGTCAGTTTGTTTATTTATTTGTTTGCTTCTCTTTGTTCTGTCACGTAGGAGGATCGTGCAAAAACTGCTGAGCGTATGGAAACCCAACTCCGTTAAAAGAGGATATGTGTCTTAGATACGAACCCACTATATTTTTGAGGTGGATCATTTTTGGTCGATCTGGATCAAACGATGTTTTCCATGATAATACAGCAAGATTTGATAAGTGCTTTAAGGGAGGGGTGGGGTGGGGGGGGGGAGGGGTAGCTACTTCAGTCTATACGAATTTCTACTTCCCAGACGAGACAAAAGTGGATACAGGAGCTGTTCACATTATCAATAAATCATTACAAACTTTTGAATGAAGTTTGACATTTATAAGTTACCATTACGATTTGATCTTTATTTACGAAATAGGACCTTTCATAGATCTTTTTTTTTTTTCTAGATTTAGTAACGTGAACATGGATATCTTGTGTTTGGAATACTCTGCTCAAAGACGTATGCTGGCGATAACGTCTTTTAGACCACAACAACAACTACCTCCTTAGTAGGGAAAAAAATGGTGTTCACTCTCATGAGCGGACTCAAAAGCCAGATCCGGGATTCGTTCGACCTTTTTTTGAAGTCTGCGCCTCCCAAGTATCATTCTAACTGATGCGTTTGGTCTCTTGTTTTGTGTATTCGTATTCATTCTGTTAACAATCATCATCTGCTGTGTACAAAAATATTTCCCTCCATTTGGACTCACCAGTATATATGAACAAACTGTCAATAAAAGTGATGAAACGAATCCTCCACATCCTCAGCAATATCAGAAGATGAACTACAAATCTCGCTGGTTTCAAACTAAGGTGACAGGAAAACTTTCCGATGGACAATAAAGTTGACTGAATTGAATTGAATTGATTGAAGGTGGAAATTCAAAGCACAATCTTAAAAAAGAAAAGGTAAACAATCCAGACAAACAGATTACAGGACGAAAACACGATGTATGTCGATCTCTTGGGTCTCCTTCAGGTAAAACAAACAACATTCAGGACAGTGAAAAGGAAAGAACGAGCAAACCAACCACTTATCCTCTCAGATTCGGCGCAAAACTGGTGTTGAATCCAACAGCCATTATTTGAATCCAACACTCATTATGAGTCCAACACCCACTTTGAATCCAACACCTATTTTGAATCCAACGCCCATTTTGAATCCAACATCGTCGTGAATGCTGCTTGTTTTTACCTGAAGAAGAGCTCGACATCCATCGTGTTTCGTCCTTTAATCTGTTTGTCCGGATTGTCTTGCGGAACTAAGCTTGATCAATCTCTTGTGATTTCAATCAGGAAGACTCAAACCAGAAGAGAAAAAAAAATGCATGCAGGATAGACAGAAGGAGGGGAGCGCTGGTTCCGTGACGCAGTTGGCATGTGCGTCCCTGGTTACAGAGTCTTGAAGGTGCTGTGGGAATGCCGTTCACTCGCTTTCCTGCTTCCTGGCCATCACTTCTCCATGCTGACCTGCCTTCCCCACCACTCCTTCCACCTCCATACATAATCCCCCCCCCCCTCCCCCCCCCCCCCCCCCCCCCCACCTCTCACATGCTCTCTGCCACCCCCGAAGACCTGCCTCCATGCCGCTCCAGCCCTTCAACCCCGCGCTGATCGGTACTAGTGTGGACACTTCCACGTCATGGTCTCTTTCTGCACATCAAATTCGTTCTCTCTTCTCTCTTCTCTCTCTCTCTCCTCTCTCTCTCTCTCTCCTCTCTCCTCTCTCTCTCTCTCTCTTCTTCTGTTTCCACCTCTTTCGGTCCGTGTCTGTCCTTTCATCTGCTCTCTCTCTCTTCTCCTCCTCTCTCTCTCTCTCTCTCTCTCTCTCTCTCTCTCTCTCTCTTGTTTCCACCTCTTTCGGTCCGTGTCTGTCCTTTCATCTGCTCTCTCTCGCTCTCTCTCCTCTCTCTCTCTTCCTTCTCCTCTCTCTCTCTCTCTCTCTCTCTCCTCTCATGCGTGCGTGTGTGTGTATTGTTTGCGTGCATATCTGTTGTATATGTATGTATGTATGTATGTATGTATGTATGTATGTATGTATGTATGCACGTACGTAGTACGACGCACGTATGTATGTATGTATGTATGTATGTATGTATGTATGTATGTATGTATGTATGTATGTATGTATGTATGTGTATGGAACGCAAGACAGAGAGGCTATTTAATGTGTCCCTTTATATACATATTCTTTTCTTTTCTTCTTCCCTTTTCTTTTTTTTACCGTATTTTTTTTTCTTTTTCCTTGTATGTTGATAGAGATTCTAAAATGTTTAATGCTATTTTCTTGTTGATCGTTTTGTTGTTGTACTTTGCTTTTTTTTCTTTGGTTTAACTGTTTTTTGTCGTTTGAATTTGTTTGTTGTTGTTGTTTGTTGTTGTTTTTCTTCTTCTTCTTCTTTTCTTCTTCTTCTTCTTCTTTCTTCTTCTTCTTCTTTCTTCTCTCTCTCTCCACCTCTACTTTTCTCTATATTCCCGTCTACTGTCTCCCCAACCCCTCAACCCTCCTTTCCCCCCCCCCCCCCCCCTCTATCTCTCTTCTTCTTCTTTTCTTCTTCTTCTTCTTCTTTTCTTCTTCTTCTTTCTTCTTCTTTCTGTTCCTGTTACTGTTGAATTTGTTGTGTTGTTGTTGTTATTGTTGTTGTTGTTGTTGTTGTTCTTCTTCTTCTTCTTCTTCTTCTTCTTCTTCTTCTTCTTCTTCTTCTTCTTCTTCTTCTTCTTCTTCTTCTCTCCACCTCTACTTTTCTCTATATTCCCGTCTACTGTCTCCCCAACCCCTCAACCCTCCCTCCCCCCCCCCCCCCCCCCCCCTATCTCTCTTCTTCTTTCTTCTTCTTCTTCTTCTTCTTTCTTCTTCTTCTTCTTCTTCTTCTTCTGTTCCTGTCTACTGTCTCCTTCAACTCTCAAGCCCTCTCCCTCCTCTCTCTGTTGCCTGCCTGCCTGCCTGCTTGTCTTCTGTCTCTGTCTGTCTGTCTGTCTGTCTGTTCGTCTGTCTATCTCTCCTCTCTCTCTCTTTCTCTCTCTCTCCGTCTCCCTCTCCCTCCTTCCCCTCTCTCTCTCTCCCTCTCTCTCTCTCTCCCTCCCTCCCTCCGTCCCTCACTCCGTCCTCTCTCTCTTCGCGGATACGAAGCCACATAAAATGGAGTCTCACAGAAGGGAACACAAATGTCAATGTTTTTCGCCAAAGTATTTGTCCGCTCGTTGAGTTACCCTTAAAGCTGGGGAAAGTGCTATGTTACAAGATGACAAAACTGAAGATGCCCTCTATTAACTTCGAAACCAAACGGATGTGCGGAATATTTTCCAACTCCAGTTCAGTAGAGGCACAACAACTTTCAGCCCATACTCATAACCCATCAAATTTTAACTGCAAAGGAATGTGTTTTCAGGTCCAGAGAACGATTGTACCTGAAGATCATAAGCACTGCCTCCGTAAAAATTGACTTACATTATCAGGAACGAAATATTGAACATACAAGGCTAACATAGGGTAATGATGTTGAAAGTTCACCCGATGCTGCAAGAAAACGACGATCACAAGGATTGTTTTTTTTACGACCACTTGGATTTGTTTGTCTGGTGGCTTTATTGAGTGCAAGGTGCCGTCTGGCTCATCGCAACACGGTATTTATTATTTAAATTGCTCAAAACGTAGGCGCTGAATTGCCAACATCATGGTTCTCACAGGTTTTTTGTTTCTAAAGATACACGGTAAAGGTGAAAAATAAGGCTGATGTCATAGAGAGCACAAGGAAACAATCCATAGGATTCTATTTCAGATTCTTTTTGTCTGTCTCTCTGTCTGTCTGTCTGTCTCCTGTCTCTCTCTCTCTCTCTCTCTCTCTCTCTCTCTCCGTGTGTGCGTGGTGGTGTGTGTGTGTGTGTGTGTGTGTGTGTGTGTGTGTGTGTGGTGTGTGTGTGTGTGTGTGTGTGTGTGTGTGTGCGTGCGCGCGCGCGCGTGTCGTAAGAGGAAGAGAGACAGAGTATGTGTGTGTGTGTGTGTGTGTGTGTGTGTGTGTGTGTGTGTGTGTTGTGTTGTGTTGTGTGTGTGTGTGTGTGTGTGTGTGTGTGTGTGTGTGTGTGTGTGTGTGTGTGTGCGTTTGCGGGCGCGCGCATATGTGCGAACTCTCTAAAAGTCACAAAGGGGAGAGGAAGCTGGCAAAAGCAAAGCAGAATGTCACCTACCTTTAAAAAGGTCAAGACCACAGTGAAGGATGAAACAGAGGCAGAAATGCCCTCAGCAACATCCCTCCTACAACTTTTTCGTCTTCTCTGCAAGGAAGACTAGGGTCTGAACGCATATTGACTTAGACCCTGACAAATTCACGCGAGTTGACAGCGACACGGTGCCTTTTGGTCCCTAGGTGCCCGCGAGAACTTGCCAGGCGCTCTATAGAAGTCTGCTATTGCCCTCAGCTTGAAACAAAAACGAGGTGTGACCACCATGCGGTTAAGAACTGGACACACTAGTCTGTCGGCATCGTCTATTCACCAGGCGTCATGCAGTGACTATGCTGCACAACTTGCACACCTCTCCAGGTACTCCCAGTTGAGGAGGATCGGTTCCTCCATCACCACCGCCCCATCCACCAGAATCCAGTCGGATCCTGTTGACACACTGGTCTGAGCGAACGAGCGAGGCAAGACAGAAGAACATGAAGACGAAAAACACAACTACGAAGGTTTATTCAAGATCGGCAGTGTCCTTCAGTTTGGAGGCCACTAGGTGTCGAGCTAGCAAAATTCTTTGGGAAATCAGAGGTTTTTATATTACCACTAACAATAACGAACCCAAAAGGTTCAGCGGGTCTAAACGAAGCAATGCAAACAAACAAAGTAAAAAACAAAAACGTTTTCAGGGAGGCTTACAAAGCTAGCTATAGGCACTGCGTCCACATTTGTTTTTCAGACTGTTTTTAATTAAACGCGCAGGAACTGGGCCATGTTCTCAATCGTTCCAAGGAGTTTTTAACATTCATGACTGCAAAAAGAAAAGGGTCTTTTTCTGTAATGACAGGGAACATGTAT
>CM065728.1:56547902-56552902 GCA_033310375.1 Conus canariensis
AAGATAAAGGCAGGAAATAAACACCGCATCATTATTTGACATCAAAGGAAGACTGCCTTTAAAGGGTAGAAACAAAAAAAACAAAACAAAAAAAAACCATCAGATGAACTCCCCATTAATTTGGAGTGTCCTGGTCGGTGAAATGGATTCGAACCACACCGCTCGTAGTTTTCCCCCTTACAGTTCATTTTGACGCACTATAATACGAAAACGTTGGCATAAGACCGAGACCGCTTTTCTCTATAACTGTAAAGGTCTTGTCTTATTTTGAGTGTCTTTGCAGCAAAATGCGCATATTTGCCATATCTTGATTGTTCAAATTGGCGACCAACACGGGTGGTTGTTTCTTTCGACGTCTACTGGATTTTGAACACTAAATTTGAACAAATGCAGTAACACAGAAACAAACAAAAAACAACTATGAAAACGAATGAACAAAAGCAGACATTGGGCGATGTCTACGGGCCCTAATGCATGAATATACCGTTGAGTGGGGCATGGGTCCAGTTTAAGATCTTAATACGTGACAGTTTCACTTGGAACCTGAAGTATTACTCAACTGTTATTCGTAAAAATAACTTCATTAAACGTTAACGATCGACAATACCTTTCTTTCGAATCGTGGTTACTTCAGACCATGCTGTTTACAACTAAGTCCATTGCAAAGAACTGTGTAATTTTTTGTTTTGTAAAAAGACGCATTTATAACTAGGTTTGAAATTCCCAACTCACAGAACCCCCAGCCTGGAGTAAATAAACAATAAAATAAATACATAAATTCACACACACACACACACACACACACACACACACACACACACACACACACACACACACACACACACACACACAAACGCGCGCGCGCGCGCACTCATATTCATACAGAGAGAGAGAGAGAGGGAGAGAGAGAGAGAGAGAGAGAGAGAGAGAGAGAGAGAGAGAGAGAGAGAGAGAGAGCATTGCCTATCGTCTTCCTTCAAACCATATGCCATCTCCCTTTCAATCGTTTGAGACGGGATTTTTGCAAGATACAAAGAGCTTGACATTTCAAACGGGCCTTCTAAACAGCCTCGAATTTCACATTGTGCAGCAGCCCCTTCAACCCACTCCTCGTACTTGTCGCTTTCCACCTCTTCCACCTTCTTCGACCAACCTTTTTCCGGTACCCAATCCTGTGGCAAACTTCAGAATGTCATAAATGTTTATTTTCACACTATTTTCAGGCAAAAAAACATGCATTTTTTTCGTCCAGTAAACAATGGTGCTTATAATGTTACTGGTGAAAACAGGCGTTATCACGTCAAAACTGTTGCTTATTACGCGAAAGCAGTTATTCTAATTCGAAAACGCTTTCTTTTGCATAAAAACAGTCATTTTCATCTTTGAAAAAAAGAGTGTTTTTACGTCATGATTGTATTGTACGCTTGAAATTACTGATCTTGGTTAAAACAGCTTTTATCATGTAGAAATTCGTATTTTCGCCAGATAATTAGCGTTTTCATGTGAATTTTTTCTCCTGTGATATTTTTTTTCACATGATCACAACTGTTTTCACATAATGACTAGCTGGTTTCATGTAAACGTACCCTTTTTATGTGATAGGGTTTTCACATAAGCATTACTATTTCAAACGAAAATTAGCTCTTTTGTTTAAAAATAACTAATTTTACGTGTATAACTAAGTGTTTTTGTATCAAATAGCGGTTCTTACTCATGATATCTAATTTCATCGCGTGAAATAGTTGTAGTTACTATTTGCCATTAAAAAAATGAGTATTATAGTGTTTTGGAGCTCGCATGTTGCCATACAATCCAGTCCTGTTTCCCCCTCTTCCCTACCATCTGCCCTTTGGCCGCATTCTTCAGTGACTGTACTAGAGGAGCATGCAGGATGCTGGAGTCATGTAATGGACCGGCTGTCCCGTTCCTTCATTCCTTTGACACATCGACGTAGCTTACTGACGTGTATGTGTGTGTGTGTGTGTGTGTGGTGTGTGTGTGTGTGTGTGTGTGTGTGTGTGTGTGAGAGAGTGAGAGTAGAGAGAGAGAGAGAGAGAGAGAGAGAGAGAGCTTGTGTTCATGTCTATCTAATGATCAGTCATGGGAAAACTGTGGGGTACTCTTCAATCATCTTCATACAAGTGCAGTAGTAATAAGGGACTCCGATTTATCAAAATGAAAGTACAAAACAATGGCAATAGCACACATAGTTGCACTTGTGCTTCTGGTCCAGTCGTAATGGCAGCAGCAGCTACAGCAGCACCAGAAGCAGCAGTAGCAGTAACAGCAGCAGTAGTAATAGCATCAGTGGCGTACCGTTTTGCTTGTTTGAACTCATTGTTGCCTCAGCTATTACGACTGCTGGTGGTGGTTATTTGATATTGTTTTCATTTGTTTGTCTGTTTGGTTGGTTGGTTGGTTGGTTGGTTGTTCTTCGTCTCCTGCTGCAACTGCAATCAACCTTTTAACCCTGAATTGTCTCGGTCTTCGTTTCCTTCTTCCTCCTCCTCCTCCTCCTCTTCCTCCTCCTCCTCCTCCTCTTCTTCTTCTTCTTCTTCTTCTTCTTGTCTTCAAGGCGTTCTTAGGCAGGACGATCGGTCCATTTCAGAGCTGTTTGCACTTTAGGAACCACACCGGACAACATCGAGGGTCCAGGATACAACAGGAGACTCCTAAGGACAGGAGTAGTTTGCTGTGGTGCTGTAGACTTAAAGATTGGCATCCAACCGTGTATCCGGTCTGTCTTCTGTCTGTCTGTCTGTCTGTCTGTCTGTCTGTCTGTCTGTCTGTCTCTCGAGATAACTACCTCGTTCATTTATACTTTTAGATTCATCAAAGCAGATATTAAATCCCATTTCTCTGTTTCCTCCTCACCCCCCCCCCCCCTCCCCCTGCTCACTCTCACGCTCCCACTACTTCTTCGATGTGTATCTCTCGGTAAAGACACAATATCCTGGGTTTGCAGCCAGGTATAATTATGCTTTATAGAGATCTAGTCTAAGAAAGAAAAAGAAAGAAAAATCAGGATTCATTCCGAGGTACAATAACAAACAGTGATCTACAGAAACTACCCCGATAATTAGCACGGAGGGGGAGGGGGAGGGGGGGGGTGTACATCAAGGCTTCCTTCTTGGACAGAATAATAGATAACCCGTAGAAACAAACTTAACCATCAATACTCTCTCTCTCTCTCTCTCTCTCTCTCTCCTCTCTCTCTGTGACACACACGCACGCGCGCGCGCGCGCGCACACACACACACACACACACACACACATACACACACACACACATACACACATACACACATACACATGTGCGTGCGTGCGTGTGTGTTTGTGTGTGTATGTGTGCGTTTGTGTGTGTGTTTGTGTGTGTGTGCGTGTGCGTGCACGTGCGTGCGTGTGCGCGCGTGTGGTTGTGCATGTGACTGTGTGTGTGTGTGTGTTTGTGTGTATCTGTGTGTTTGTGTGTGTGCAGGTGCATGCACGTGCGTGCGTGTGCGCGCGTGTGGTTGTGCATGTGACTGTGTGTGTGTGTGTGTGTGTGTGTGTGTGTGTGTGTGTGTGTGTGTGTGTGTGTGTGTGTGAGCATATTCCTGTATTCGCGCGTGGGTGGTATATTCGTAATGAGAATACCAAAATTAAATGTCCACCATTGTATTTAAAACACTTGAATAAATGCTGTTTGTATTCGCCGAGAGTGACAGGGAAACCATATAGTCTTGGTTGCCCAATGCACTGGAGCCACATCGAACAAAACGAGAATCGCTTTGCTATTGTAGACAAAACAATCCTTATTTAAGTTTAGCGTATCAAGCGAAGTTATTTGGAAGGTGCCCTTTTTCTGTCTACAAAGCATTTAAAACTTTGAAAAGTTGTTACGCTCGAGGAATTCGAAAATAATCTGCGTTCTGTTTTGTGTTCTGATATGAGTAAGCTTATATATGGGATTGTTTGCAATGGTTTTCTATCCACGCAATACAGTTAAATCGGCTTCGTAAAAATGAAGTGCCAGCCAAAGTGTGACTCTCTCTCTCTCTCTCTCTCTCTGTCTCTCTGTCTCTCTGTATCTCTGTATCTGTCTCTGTCTCTGTCTGTCTGTCTGTCTGTCTGTCTGTCTCTCTCTCTCCTCTCTCTCTCTCTCTCTCTCTCTCTCTCTCTCTCTCAAAACTTCATAAAGAATGGTTTCAAACTGGAACCGTTCTCCAAAGTTCTTAATTAAAGACAATGTTTCACACGGTTTTTCCAACGACAGTGAAAATGCACTTACGGGAATGACGCCATTTATTGAGCTCGTAAAGCTAATAAGGCAGCCAAAACAGAGAAATTGTGATCGAAAACGAGTAACGTTTTAGATGTTCAAAGCGATTCTGGCCGTGTATTTTGCTGTGTGCAATTCCATGATGGCGCGCGCGCGCGCGGGAGAGAGAGAGAGAGAGAGAGAGAGAGAGAGAGAGAGAGAGAAAGAGAGAGAGAGGGGGGGTATAAGATATGTTAAGGATGGAAATAAAGGAGGATGTGTGTGGATGTGAGTTGAGCGCGGGCGTACTCACGCGTTTATATGTATTTGTGCGGGTGTTCCTGTTGCATGTATATGTTTGAAATGTGCTTTCAAATTATGAGCGTCATGCTCACAAATAATTGTTTCTACTCCTTTTTGAAGGGGTGTAATGTATACGGACAGTAAGAACGTTCTCTCCCCTCTCTCTCTCTCTCTCTCTCTCTCTCTCTCTCTCTCTCTCTCTCTCTTCTCTCTCTCTCTCTCTCTTGTCTTCGACCCCCTCCCCGTCTTTTCCATTCATATTCACCTCTGTGTTTTTCCATTTCCCCATACTAGATCCCACCTTCCTCCTCTCCAGATTTCCACTTCCTTCTCAAGCTAAAACTATTTTACCAGTAAATACTAAGTGGTAGTTTTTGTTGTTGTTTTCTAAAGAAAGCAATTACAATTCTCATGATAGTTTTTTATGTGTTCTGAACAAAGCAGTTACAAATCTCAT
>CM065728.1:56557902-56562902 GCA_033310375.1 Conus canariensis
AATGAATCCAATGAAACATCAGTCAGTTACGCTACAAATATAAAAAAAATGACATGAATAGTACCAGGACGAGGTAATAAATCGTCTTGAGTAATACACAGCAGTTGTGCTACGTGAAAACATCCTTATTTTGCAGTTACATTGTAACTTTACATTTATATGCCTCCACATATTGTAAATATAATATCTTGGAGCACATTCCCTACATTGTGTGTAATTTTTTGTAACGTTCGAAATTCGGGTTTTTTTAAACCAAACGCATGAAGAACAAAATTTCACAAAAAACCTGGCCATGTGACTTGCATGATTATGTCATGCACGCGTGCGCTCCTTCCAAAAACCAGTAGCAAAGCCTCAAGCCGATCAGGACAGACGAGGCTTGAAACGAAGGCCATCATTCTGAGGAAATCAAGTCCATATAAAAAAAGCG
Source organism: Conus canariensis (assembly GCA_033310375.1). Lineage (NCBI taxonomy): Eukaryota > Metazoa > Mollusca > Gastropoda > Neogastropoda > Conidae > Conus > Conus canariensis. Next base: position 56,558,333 of record CM065728.1, read on the forward strand.
AAAGAAAAGAGGATTCAAAACGAAACAAAACAAAAAGCTCATCAGCAGCTAATGAAAAAAAAGGGGGCTTGTCACAAGATTTGTCGGAAGAAAAAGAAGACGAAGGGAAGCAGTGTGATTTGGCGAACGATATGAACGGAGTGCCGATTTACCCCCTTGCTCTAATAAGACCCCAGGGGAAAAAAGAGATAACACAAAAGACAGTCTTCCACCTTACCACAAAACGAAAACCAAGAAACGCTGACAGAAGCAATACCCGAGTGTCTTAGCGGTGGGATTTTGTGTGTGTGTGTGTGTGTGGTTTTTTTGTTGTTGTTGTTTTTTCAGGAGGATGTGGGGCTAGATGCAGCCATTGGAATTCAGGGGCTGTCTAGTCGGTGGTGATGGAGTCAAAAGAAACGAAAAAAAAGAGAGAAAAGATGAAAGTCAGAAAGAAAAAAGAAACATAGGAAAGAAAGAAAGGAAGGGAGAAAAAAGCAAATAAGGTGCAACAGATGAAAGGCCACTGTGTCAAAGAAAAAGAACGCACATGAAAGTTGCAGCCGCGAAACACACAACACACACACACACACACACACACACACACACACACACACACAACAAACGCACGTACACACAAGAGACGGAAATGAAGAAGAAGGGACAGAGAGGATGGAAGAAGGAAAGAACGAAGGAAAGAAGTAAAGAACAAAAAGGAAGGAATGAAAGGAGGGAAAGAAAGAAGGAAGGAAGGAAGGAAGGAAGGAAGGAAGGAAGGAAGAAAGAAAAGAAGAAGAAGAAGAAGAAAAGAAGAAGAAGAAGAAGAAGAAGAAGAAGTTTAATACGTTACGCAGAGAATTTGAGGTGAAGAAACAAAACCAGTTTCATGCAGACACAGTTCTCTATTTTTTTTCACGGGGAGTACATTTTCGTAAAGCTTAGCTGGTTTTGGTACTTTTTGTCAAAAGTTCTCAAACTTCTCTTATTTGAAACGTTTACTTTACTTTATATCATATCCGCTAGAACCTTGAAACGACCACTATAGTCGACTTGGCTATAAAGCCCATCGTTTGAGCAATCCCTGGCCATTAGCGGTTTATAAAAAAGGGGATTACAGTCATGGCCGTTGTGTAGGCTTTGTGCTTGTGGTTTTCTTCTATTTGTAATCTGTGCACAGGCCAAAAAAACCTGGAGGGGGTATTACCTTCGTGTCTTGGGTGTTCGTGTGTGTGTGTGTGTGTGTGTGTGTGTGTGGGGTGTGTGTGTGTGTGTGTGTGTGTGTGTGTGTGGGTGCGCGCGCGCGCGCGCGTGTGTGTGTGTTTACAAATATACCCAAGAACCGTTGTGTGTGTGTGTGTGTGTGTGTGTGTGTGTGTGTGTGTGTGTGTGTGTGTGTGGTTGTGTGTTTTGCAAATATACCCAAGAACCGTTGTGCAGTTTTTCATCAGATTCCTCCGGACTGTTTGATAGATTGCTTAACTAGTTGGTTTATTCCCAGTCTGTTCATTTACAAATTTAGACTCCGAAATCATTTCAATAGTCATTGTATCATCAGATTAAAGCGAACAACAGACGAGAAAGAAACACAACAAAAGAGACAAGGAAGTGGGAGCTGGGATGGGGGTGGGTACGGAAAACAATAGATAGTATTATGCAAAAGACGACTTGTGGATTGGGCTATGTACACGATGACTGGCTAGTTTCAGAACATTCTGAAATACGAAATATTTTTTTCTCTTACTAAGAAATTTACATGCAAAACCAGCTGCATATTTTTAACAACTTCCACAGATACACATTTTCCTTATCCGTGCTCAATGGAAGAAACTGGGGTCAATTTTCAGTTTTGCGTTAGAATGCAAATGGTTCCTTTGCAATGTTTTGTAAATGAGAAATTAAAAAGTAACCTGAACGCTAAGCTTTTGATAACCTTACCCTAGTACCTTTAACGCTTATATTCACTGGAAAGTGTCTTTTGTCAGACGGCGAAATGAAAGTTCCTAATATGTCTTTGTTGTACAATAATGCAGGCTTCTGTTGGGAAGTACATATACTGCAAATCAAATGCGTTTGAAATATGTCTTGCTGTCTGTTCCCAGAGACAATATCAGTACATGCATTCATGTTACATAGTAGGACCAACATCACCAGCCATCCTAGAAAATACAAGTCTTATGTTGTTTGATAAATAAGATGTCTTGATCAGCATCTCTGCTGTCTGGTGTCTTCTACCATTCCTTTCCCTAGCTTATTTCCGTGTCATTGTTCACGTCACGGTGGCATCAGTGGGATTATCACGTATTCAACTCGCATTTCACTGACCTCGTCTCTAAACTCATCAGATGGAAAATGAGAGCGCTGCCTTCATCTGTCCGAGCGATGTAGAACCCCTTCAGGTCTCAAGGATAGATTGTTTAAAGAGTAGATTACCAAACTTTTCCATACCATCACCATTGGCAGCTCAGATGGTGAGCTCATCTCAATTACCACAAATCAACGATGACAGGAGCGACTTTGATTAACTACGGTAGAAAAGCAGAGAGCAGCCACTCCCCCCCCCCCCCCCAGCCACCTCCTCCGTCCCCCAGTTTGATGGAGAACTAATGTGATCGCACAGTGCGCTTGCTTCAACACAACAACACAGAACAAGTGAGACTGTTGGCAAATTCATTCACTATTTGCATCACATCGCAAACAAATGTCGCTACGGCAGTCTTCCAGATGAATTTATTTCACACTGGATAGTTGTGAAAGGAAAAGGGAGAAAACTGAAAAGCTACAGTCCAACTCGCAAATCGTACGGGCTGAAGCAAGTCGAATCGGTCAACAAGCAGTTGCTGACCAAGGCTCGAAAGACGTTATTAGACCGGAAAACGTTACACTGGAGGATGTCATTCGACATAATTAATCAGAGGCATATTATCATCGTCAGAAATGATATTGCCATACTGTGGGCGTTGCCCTGTTCATCTCTGAAGGCAGGGTCCGACAAGAATTGCGATATGCCGGTTGCAGCATCAAGGGACACTCGAACATTGTCTGCTACAAGACTCAGAAGCCAGCAAAGGTCAACCAGTAGGGAGAAATCCACTTGTCACAAGAAGATGGTGAAACATAAAAATATTAAATAATGGATTTTTAAGATGTGAACATCTCAGTCCATGGCAGTCTGATGAACTTCAAAGTCAACACTTGGGCAACAGCTTATGTGGTCAGAGACAAAGAAGTCTGGCTCAAGAGTAAGCTTAAAAGAAACACTGCTATGCCGCTGTCCGAAAGAGACAAACAAATTACAAGACAAAACACGACACGTTTTGGACTCTTTGTTCTTCTTCAGGCAAATAAAATTGACGTTGATTCAACGCTCTTCATTCTTTGCTTTCACTGTCCTGAATGTTATTTGTCTTGCCTTAATTAAGAAGACCAAAGAGGTCGAAACGCATCGTTTTTTGTCTTAAGTATTATTTGTTAGCATTGCCCGAGGAAGACCAAAGAAATCGAAACGCGTTTCCCTCGCTCCCACGCTTCCTCCTCTCTCTCTCTCTCTCTCTCTCTCCTCTCTCTCTCTCTCTCTCTCTCTCTCTCTCTCTCTGTATTTAACTTTAATTACAAACAAAAGAATGAGAGAAGCACTGACAAGGTTTAGATTAAGAGTATACGGCTTAGGTATTGCAAAACACTGGTGTATGGATAGAGAAGTCACAAACTGTGAATTGTGTGGTCAGAATGTTGAAGATGAAGTACACTTTATTTTCCAGTGTCAACTGTTCTCAGACATTCGTCGTAAATACTCCTTCTTTAATATGATTCATATCCAGCCATCAATAAATGGTATAAGGGATCTTTTAACAAATGATAATTCAACCATTGTTGCCTTTGTTAAATACATAGTGGAAGCTACGAATATAAGAAATAAGAAACTAGAACCTGATAATTAAATAACTAAGTCTGTAGTCATTGGATGGTCCGAATGTTGTTGGCCAAGTGTGCGTGCGTTTGAGAGGGTTGGTGGGCGTGGGGGAGGGGGGAGGGCGGGTGGGAGGGGGAGGGGGCATGGGGAGATGGAGGGGGGGGGGTGAGGGGCGGCGCGAGGAGTGAGAGAACAGATTATGTTATGAGGGGGGGGAGGGATGGGGGGGGGGGGGGGGGTGGACAAGCTAGGAGAGCGGTGTTTGTGCGACGTATGCGTATGAGTGAGGAGCGAGCGCTCTTTTTGGTTCTCATGTATGCGTGGCGTGTTGTCAGTTAGGACTGAGGGGAGGGTAAGAGAGTGGGGGTCAAAGGAAGGAGACTGGTGGGTCAGGATAGGAAAAGGCAAGAGTGGAGGGGTGGAGGGGGGGGCGGCGAGGAGGGGGACGGGGTGGGGGTGGAGGGGTGCGGGGGTGCGATAGGGAAGGGAAGATAGCATATTCTACGTGTGTGTTTACTTTTATGTCACTCCTTATGAACGTGTATAAGATGCCCGGCAACATTAATACGCAAAAACTTTGTAATATTTGTTTTGACTGTATTGTTTTCTACCATGATTATTATTTGCTATGATTTGTGAATGATGCGATTGCTAAAACTATGTGTGGAACCCCCTTGCCTT
>CM065728.1:56565402-56567902 GCA_033310375.1 Conus canariensis
AAACGCTTGTGTCAAACAAACTCACAACAATTACATAACTTTCCTGTAATGATTTTGTCAAATTAATCAGAAGTTTGTAAACAAAATCTTAAGCGTTCCAGTATGCTTAACCCGTTTTGTCAAAATCAGAAAAACAACTACTCAATGTTTATATTTCATTCTTCTGAAACTATCAAGTCAAAGTTACAAGAAGAAGAAGTAGAAATGTATAAGTTTGATTATCATGAAACGGTTTGTCAAACACTCAATTTTGTGAGAGAATAAAATGGCTGCATGCACACAGACAATTATCATTTCAGCACGCTTATTGGTATACAATGAAAATGTCAAAGCTCAATTGTGTCTTCGATACCAAAAACACTACTCAATGAAAACCAACCAAAATACAATGTTTACGTTTAATCCTTCTCAAACTATCAAGTCAAAAATACAAGGAGAGGAAGTAGAAATGTACAAGTTTGATCATCATGAAACGGTGTCAAAGCTCAATTGCGTCTTGGATACCAAACTCCTCTAAGCTCAAAATTTCGGATGAAGTCTTGCTGAAGGAACAGCCAGGCATCCCACCATCGGGGATTGTTGACGACTCTCCTAATGGCAATAGCAAGGCCACTGCCTTGGCCTGCTGCCATGTAGAGACGCCTGACACTAACCGGTCGAGGGACGTGTTCCAGGACATATTCAACAATATGGAAGGAAGGAAGTGGAACAGCGTGGATGACTGTGTGCCAGAAAGTGTTTACGCGCTGCAATGTAAAGCGACAACTTGGGTCAATTGTACAAAAGAAAATTGTAACAAATTGCCGCAGTCGGTGCGGCAGTTAGTACCATTGGAACAAATTGCCGCGTTGGAACAAATTGCGCTGCATCACCCCCTGGTTGTTTTGTGAGATGACAAAAGCTCACCATGTTAGACACTGTGAAAGGTTCAAAGCATTTGAGAATATTTGTGTCTCGTACCATTAGGAACCGAGGCACTAAAAACTCTGAACACCTGTGTATCCTAGCATTTTTTGTGTGTAATTTTTTTGGTACTATATGTCAGCGTCAAGTTTAGAAGAACTCTCCCCTTTGTGGAACGTTGTCTGATCTTTGTTTGTTTCTTCTCTGAGGGAGCCGGGGTGGGGGTGTCTTTCTTTCTATGCCCCTTCGTGTCAAGAGAACATGGAGTCTGTCTGGTTTTTCTTTCTGATCGTTCTGTCTTTCCTCTCGAGTGCATCCCATGGTTTGTGTGTGCTTGTTTTGCTCTCTCTCTCTCTCTCTCTCTCTCTCTCTCTGTCTCTCTCTCTCTCTCTCTCTCTCTCTCTCTCTGTGTGTGTGTGTGTGTGTGTGTGTGTGTGTGTGTGTGTGTGTGTGTGTGTGTACGCCTGTCGGTTTGTCCGTGTGTTTGTGCCCACTAGACCACGATGTAGTTCCTGTTGAAAATGACACTTTTCGGGAATTAAAGATGACACGAGCTTTTGAAACGAGCGTTCCCCATACAGTTGGTCCTTCTTCATATGTTTGCCTTCTGTCAGTTCTTCATGTGTTCGCCTTCTGTCAGTCACATTTCCCCCCTTCCCATCCCACCTCATCCCCACCGACTTGTCCCTGTCCTCCCCGTTGTTAGGTCTCTTCCTGGTAGCCATCTGGGACGCGTGTGCAAAATTGGCTGTCATCTTTGTTGCTGGATATTCAGCTGCCAGACAATGCGTTGCATGCAGCTTCCTGTCTGTTTGTCTGTCTGTCTGTCTGTCTGTCTGTCGGTCTGTCTGTCTGTCTGTCTGTCTGTCTGTCTGTCTGTCTGTCTCTCTCTCTCTCTCTCTCTCTCTCTCTCTCTCTCTGTATGGGTGGCTCCATCCCTCCATCTCTCTCTCTCTCTCTCTCTCTCTCTCTCTCTCTCTCTCTCTCTCTCTTTCTGTCTGTCTGTTATTTTTTCCCCCCATACCCTTTGCCCGTCAGCTCCAGCTCCGCCCCTCCCCCTCCTCTGGTCGTCCTCTCTTGAAGGAGGTGGAAGACGAGAAGAAGGGCATCTAGGGCTCTTTGGGATATGTGAGATTAACGTCCCTTGGCCAGAAGCCTTTCAGGTGTTCCTGGTCTGATCGAGAGCTCTCAATGTCGTACTTTCTAAAATATGTATGTTCCCACCACACATTCCTTTCCCTCAATTAAACAAACACACACATTACCACCATCACCACCACCAACTTCTTCCGTCTTCCATCACTGTGATATCTTTCCTCCTGCACGACCCCTTTATCCACGTACACAGGCAAAACAAAAGAGAGCATATTCAAACAATTTCTTATTTATTTGTCCCGCCTTCAGAAATGGACAGAAGTCGGAGAGACACGGTGTCGCAAGTGTAAGGCGGTGAAGGGAAGGGTGTGGGCAGGGTGGCGGAGGGTGGAAGGACATGGGGGTGAGCAACGATGCTAGGAGGAGAGAGTTGGTGTGGAGAGTTAACGAGCAAGTTCAGTGCTTCAGCTCCAGAGACCAGACGATCCTGGCTGCACACGCT
>CM065728.1:56572902-56575402 GCA_033310375.1 Conus canariensis
GTGCGCGCGCGCGCGCGCGCGCGCAGGCATCCGTGTGTTGTGTGTGTGTGTGTGTGTGTGTGTGTTGTGAGGGGGAGAGAGAGAGAGAGAGAGAGAGAGAGAGAGAGAGAGAGAGAGAGAGAGAGAGAGAGAGCATTTTTACACATACAACAGGAGAACAGCGTGTGGATCTTGACACTTTTCAATAAAATGCTTTCAACAAAACCAAAGGCTGTGACTTTCGCTTCTATGCTTGCCCACTATGGCTCTCGTCAACAGCACCATTATCTCTACATCTTGTCTCCGATAGGCATCGGTGCTGTCTTCTTCCAGGTACAGGATGATGGAAACCGCAGCCCTGAGGGCTTCATGCTCCATCCCTTGATTGACACAGGGAGGCACTGTCTTGTGATAGTAAAGGAACCGCTAGCTGCTGTGTAGACTTGAAAACTGTGTCATTGGACTCCACGTTCAGCTCGAAAAAGATTAAAAGCCACTCCCCTCCATAGATTTGAGGACCTCTGGAAACTGCCGCGCGTGCTGTAAGGTTCCAACTCAGACTTACGTATTTCTCAGCCTTAGTCCTCCACGTTCCTGGCAAAAACAAGAAAAAAGCTGACATATTTCATAAAACTCTTGTGCATGCAAAATACAACATCCAGGACGATCAGAAGATTTAGGGGCTGATTTATCTAGAGAATAACTATTCTAGAAATGCGTCCGGCGATGACATAACTACTGAAGAGGAACAACGGAGCCGGAAAACTGATGTTCAAACCGCTGAAATCCGGACATACCGTGTAATAATGTAAGCCTAGTGACATACCTGACTCTGTAATTCTCCGACAGTCCTGCACAGATCGGCAGAATGTCACCATAGTAGATTACCTTTTGCTGTTTGATGATCAGTTAGTCATCTCTCACTTTGTGCGAGAATATATTGTTGACTGCTTACATTGTGTCGTCTAAGCATTATCATGTGCATCCTCTAAAGCTCAGCGAACAGTGTGGTGGCCGAACTGTAGGTCTATCAGTAAGTATGGAAATGCAACGTCCTTAAGAAGAACCCCTGATTCTCATTCCTTTTTCCAGATCGTCCTTAGTGTCAGGTCCGTGTTGACTTCATGGAGTTCATGAAAAAGGTCTTATGTTGTAGTGTTGGGTTACGTCTCTGTGTGGGTCTAGCTTAGTTTCCTAGACAACAAATCCAGCGTTAATGTGATCCAGACGCTCTAAGCTATTTTCGCCCAGCACGCCCTCCCTCGTACTGCAATCTCTGACACATTCATGGTGGCGGTTTAACGACATTTTGTTTAAAACGTTTTGCTGGTAAATACGACTTCAAACACATCTCAGTGCCACTACACAGCCTCAAGCAAACAGTGAGGTTGAAATAGCTGTACAGACTCTTAAACAAATTGTTAACAAAGAACGACGATTCGTATCCTACTCTCTTGGCATATTATCAGCTTCTCTCTAGCCTCGAGAACTATCCTCAAGCCAGTACCTTTGGGAAGGCAGCTCAGAATATACTCACTAGATTAGGAACGAAAAATGCTCTAAAGCAGAACGCTTCGCATGTCTTGGCAGCCGAGCGTGCGGACGAGGAAAAAATGAAAAAGCAAACTTTGTTCAACAACACAGTGCGATGACTTCGTGACTCTAGACTGGCGATCTGATGTGGGGTGCGTGACATGCACAGATCCGGACAGGTCGTGCAGCAGGTTTTCCTCGCTCCTTCATCGTCAGCGCCAGCGTCAGTAAAATCCGGCAAAATAGGGCTGCTTTGGTTATTCTGAACGTACCTGACCACAGACTCTACCATACTTACACCTGCTGCTTATGGTGTCTCCCCTCAGAAGCCCTTCACTTTCAGGATATTATCCCACAGTTCCAGTGCGTTCCTCGCGACTCAGATTTATAATGTTTTCCCCCACTACTAATTGTTCAGCATTGTTCAGATTTATAATGTGTCCGAGATCAGAATTTTTAGTCCCAATGTAGACCAGCATTATTCATTTGTTAGTATGGATGTTACTGTCGTCTGTATCAGACACTATGCGGGTCACTGCAGCCAAGGAGTGCTGGCTGCTGTACATAGTGACTGTTGTTTTATGTGGGGATCTTTCCTGAGCTTCGATGTGTAGTGTTCATTAGTTTGAAATATTGTTGATTCGTGGACAGAAGAAGCTGACAAGGGAGGGTAACACGTGAGAGGGGGATGTGAGATAATATGACCAGTGTCACAAACCTCCCTACCAAAGACACATTACCATGGCAACCTGACCATAGCAACCTAGCTTAAGGAACTCGTGCTGAGTGGTAAATGAAACGACATCTTAGAATGTTTGCAGTTTGGTGTCCTTCTTCTAGTTCCTTTCTTTGCCCTGTTCCGTATGTTTCTACAATTAGGAATAATCCCACAATGCGAACTAATCCAACTGAAAAAAATCGTTGGATCCCTTCAGCTGAATGCAATGGGATGACAATCAAATTTGAGATTTATGCATGCAAACATGAG
>CM065728.1:56580402-56585402 GCA_033310375.1 Conus canariensis
ACCAGAGCACGAGGTCATGAGAAAAGATGTGGCAAAGCAACAGCTTGACCCCGTGGAGAAGCATGGGAGGTAGACAGAGGGGCAGGAGAGAGTGGCAGTGAGGAAGGCAGAGGGGAGGTTCACTCGATAGTTAGATTACGGTTTTCACTGTCACAGACGAAAAGATGTCACCATTGGAGAGAGAGAGAGAGAGAGAGAGGGGAGAGAGAGAGAGAGAGAGAGAGAGAGAGAGAGAGAGAGAGAGAGAGAGAGAGCTCTTTATTCTCAAACAGAACGCAGAAACAGAATAAAGTACCACGAAGGGAAAGAAGGGCGGTGGTGGCTGTGGTAGATATGAGCGTAGGGACAAGCTTCCATTTTCCAGTGTACAGGTAGGGATGATACAACTGAGTGTTGTAAATCCTGAAGGAATCCAAGCAACTTTGATTCCAGGTATGTTGTTCAAGCAGAATAATCGTCAAGATTAAAAACAAAAGATTAGGATTTCTCCTTCTGTAAGCAGTATTAAAGGAAGAGAGAGAGTAGAGAGAGAGAGAGAGAGAGAGAGAGAGAGAGAGAGAGAGCAGACAGACAGACAGACAGACAGACAGACAGACAGACGACAGACAGACAGAGAGAGAGAGAGAGAGAGAGAGAGAGAGAGAGAGAGAGAGAGAATATAGCCCAGCTTCGACAAGAGAGGTGTCAACAAGGAAATGTCCTTATTCACACCGAGAGGATTATTAGGTACAGAGTCAAACACAGAGACACACGTTTGCTGTTAGCTGAAAAACGGAAAGCTGGAACGAATGGCAAAAGGAAATGACAGCAATCATTGGAGAGAATGGGATCTGCACAATGGGCCAGACAAAACGATCAACCCCCTAACAAGAGGAAATGAAGACGGGGCTGTTACGAAAAACTTGCTTGGGCGTAGAAGATGGTGCTATATCTGCGACTTGAGTTATGCCTCACTGATCCTAATAAGACAGAGGAAGAGAAGCAAGAGGAGAGGGGGGTTAGGGGTAGGGAGGATGGAAGGGGATCTGAGGAGGGCAAGATATGATGATATATGATTAGTCTTTGGTGGCATAGATGAAAAGACGTTATGAATGGTACCTTACCATAGGGCAAGAAAGTGTGTGTGTGTGTGTGTGTGTGGTGTGTGTGTGTGTGTGTGTGTGTGTGTGTGTGTGTGTGTGTGTGAGAGAGAGAGAGAGAGAGAGAGAGAGAGAGAGAGAGAGAGAGAGAATTGCTGTATTTGCGTGACATACACAATGCAGAAACAGAAGGAAAATACAGAAGGCTGGAAAATTGACACTGAGATGCTCTCGATGTACAGATACGTATGTTACAGTGTGGGTTGGTTTCGTATATCCTACCGAGTTGAAGCGAAAATTGTGACATTGAGAGTGTTGTTAGAAAATTTGAAGAGATAAGATGGACTCGGTTTTTAAGTAGCGTTAAATGAAAGAGGGAAAACAAAATAAAGAAGGAAAAAGCATAAGGACTGTGGGGAGAGTAAGAGAATGGAAGCGAGAAGGAGAGAGAGAGAGAGAGAGAGAGAGAGAGAGAGAGAGAGAGAGAGACAGAGAGAGACAGAGACAGAGAGACAGAGAGAAGGAGAGAGACAGAGATAAGGAAAGAGAGAGAGACAGAGACAGAGAGAGCAACTAGCAGACAAAAGAACTAGAGGGATTAAATGTCATACAGAACAGTGGGACTACAATCAGAAACGCAGCAGGAAGATTGTAACAGCTACAGATATCCATACCTATGGACACACGTGTATCGTCGGTTAAGACTTCAGAAAGCTTTAAGAGAGCACAATAATGGAATGACAGCAATCATTGGAGAGAAGATTTGCACCAAGGACCAGGCGAAAACGCCTTGCCCCATCCCACCCCTACTCTCCCCCATCAACCCACATCCCCACCCCTTTTCCCAGCGACAGTAAACAGCGTTATTTGCAAAGACTGACCAGAGTGAGAAAGGAAACCAGAGCACGAGGTCATGAGAAAAGATGTGGCAAAGCAACAGCTTGACCCCGTGGAGAAGCATGGGAGGTAGACAGAGGGGCAGGAGAGAGTGGCAGTGAGGAAGGCAGAGGGGAGGTTCACTCGATAGTTAGATTACAGTTTTCACTGTCACAGACGAAAAGATGTCACCATTGGAGAGAGAGAGAGAGAGAGAGAGAGAGAGAGAGAGAGAGAGAGAGAGAGAGAGAGAGAGAGAGAGAGAGCTCTTTATTCTCAAACAGAACGCAGAAACAGAATAAAGTACCACGAAGGGAAAGAAGGGCGGTGGTGGCTGTGGTGGATATGAGCGTAGGGAAAAAAGCTTCCATTTTCCAGTGTACAGGTAGGGATGATACAACTGAGTGTTGTAAATCCTGAAGGAATCCAAGCAACTTTGATTCCAGGTATGTTGTTCAAGCAGAATAATCGTCAAGATTAAAAACAAAAGATTAGGATTTCTCCTTCTGTAAGCAGTATTAAAGGAAGAGAGAGAGTAAGAGAGAGAGAGAGAGAGAGAGAGAGAGAGAGAGACAGACAGACAGACAGACAGACAGACAGACAGACAGACAGACAGACAGAGAGAGAGAGAGAGAGAGAGAGAGAGAGAGAGAGAGAGAGAATATAGCCCAGCTTCGACAAGAGAGGTGTCAACAAGGAAATGTCCTTATTCACACCGAGAGGATTATTAGGTACAGAGTCAAACACAGAGACACACGTTTGCTGTTAGCTGAAAAACGGAAAGCTGGAACGAATGGCAAAAGGAAATGACAGCAATCATTGGAGAGAATGGGATCTGCACAATGGGCCAGACAAAACGATCAACCCCCTAACAAGAGGAAATGAAGACGGGGCTGTTACGAAAAACTTGCTTGGGCGTAGAAGATGGTGCTATATCTGCGACTTGAGTTATGCCTCACTGATCCTAATAAGACAGAGGAAGAGAAGCAAGAGGAGAGGGGGGTTAGGGGTAGGGAGGATGGAAGGGGATCTGAGGAGGGCAAGATATGATGATATATGATTAGTCTTTGGTGGCATAGATGAAAAGACGTTATGAATGGTACCTTACCATAGGGCAAGAAAGTGTGTGTGTGTGTGTGTGTGTGTGTGTGTGTGTGTGTGTGTGTGTGTGTGTGTGTGTGTGTGTGTGTGTGAGAGAGAGAGAGAGAGAGCATGTGTGTGTGTGTGTGTGTGTGTGTGTGTGTGTGTGTGTGTGTGTGTGTGTGTGTAGATGAGAGAAATCGGATGAATGTGATTGATGGGAATGTGGGAAGGAGGCAGAGAGGGAGGGGTGAAACAGATACTAGATACTGTATGGTTTTTGTTACACTAGTACTAGTATAAGGTCATTCTCAAAGTGGTACATCGTCTGGTATAGCAAAATGCATCGTGAGAGTACCATTGTTCCTGGAATGTGGATAGTTAATGTTGGCTCGTATCTGTCAACTTTGTTAAACAGAGGACGGGGTATGGGTTGAGAGAGGGTAAGAGAGAGAGAGAGAGAGAGAGAGAGAGAGAGAGAGAGGGAGAGAGAGAGAGAAGCAGGAGTATATAAAGAAGCGTAACAAATAATGAGAGCATGAAGACTTGTTAAGCAGATGCCAGAGTTCCTCCTAAATGGGGTTGCATACAGCATATACCATTGTAAATATGTCCTCAAAGCACAGATATGTATGAAGTAACTGAAACATCAATTCCGCAGAGCACAACTAGAGTAGCATAACAATTAAGCCGTATCAGTGTGACATTAGACTTCTTAATCAAGCACGATAGCTCGCCCTCCAATACAATACAAATAGACACATCAATTCATCACATTTTTCCATGACGTAGCCACACAAACATACATTGATTTGTAAGTCAAAGGAGCCAGGAAGAGACAGAGGAGGAAGGAGGAAGCGTAGCGGCAGGGAGAAAGAGAGAGATGTGGAGAGGGAAGAGCAATACCGCCATGCAGCAACATGGGATGATACACGAAAGTGACCACTTTTGAACGAGTTTGCATAATAAGTGCAAAACAGCTGCTGATGCATGCACCAAGTCGTGCGTTCTGTCAGCCAAAACCAGAAAGTTTCGAGAAAGTACAAAAGAATAACAAAGAAAGATAAATCGAACACACCTTTTCCCTACAGACCATCGGTACTGTATGCAACAAGACAATCAGATGTCAGATAATGCACGCAGGATGTACATTAGTGAGAAGGACACAGAAGATGTGATGGTCAAAATCAGAACTGAAAACAGTTCAGCAGATCTTAATCATGTTTTAAAGCAAAGTGTTATGGGATCCAAAACCATGAGTGTTTAAATTATGTTGGTTTTAAACATGTGACAGGAAAAGCTTTTTTGTTTCTTTCTTTAAAATCAAGCAACAGTGTATGAGTCTGTCTGCGCAGCAAGAAGTTATGAGAATGCCTTCGTGTGTGCAGACTGGGTGATGATGCGTAGTGATACGTAACTGGATTGTGACCCTCACCTTCGATCGTAAGATTTCCTTTGATGAATTGTTCGGATTGGAATACAAAATGACCCGACACTTCTTCCCCCCCCCTTCCCCTCCCTCCCCCCCCCCCCCCCCCCCCCCACACACACACACACACACTCCCCGTCCCTTCTCCTACTTTACTCAGAACTCAACGGAATTTTGAGGCTTGAATCTTTTGCTGTTGATGAATAGTATATTTCTTTCTATAAGACAACATTAGCTGAACCAGAATATACAAACTATGATTATCTTTTATGTTCTTCCGCCCATTGGGATAGTAAAGCCATCGCACAAATCTCCACGCAAAAGTAAGAGTTTTTGTTGTTGGAATGTTCGTGGTTAATGCAGGAAAAATGTAACAATTCGCATATTTTACTTTGATTCCGCACAAGAAATATAACGATGTTACATTTGTATGCAATGACAAACCCGAAAATTGAATGTTATTACATTTCTGTGGAGACTGCAGCATTGGTAAGAATCATACCGCCCGTGATTTGGAAACTCGTAACATTGAGGGT
>CM065728.1:56590402-56602902 GCA_033310375.1 Conus canariensis
TGTACAGTAACGTGAGTTCACACTAAGGAACTTACGTTATTTTGCTTTTCATTGCAGCGTTCCTTGTAGCATGGAGTTTATAAAATATTTTTAGATCAATGAAACATTGGTTAACTCTTGCTGAAGCAGTTCCTGGAACTGGGGAAGAATGAAATATTGCGCTATCATTTGGACAGTGAGTGGGGTGACAATAACAGAAGATCTCAATTTTCATGATGATGTTGGATGGGTGCGTGACATTCAGTCTTTGTTGTCGAGTGATGATAGCGAGGGTGATGAACCTGCTCCTGAACAAGTGGACGCTGTGAAAGATCTATCAGCGCACCATCATTCTTTTATTTGCTGCTAGCACTTATTTTGTCTTCAGAAATTGTAGTCTGTTTTGTTATGAGTTCACAGTTTAAGATTTTTAAAACAGGTAAGAAATATATGCCTCTCCCAGCAGCAGTTCAGGCAAAATGGTTTAGCGCTGGGCCACTAGCCTACCTCACAGAGACGTACCGTATTTAAGGGGTGAACTAAAACTAAATTGGACGATTAGAAAATTGGTGCGGATTGCCCGTAGTTGATAAATTCGAGCAGATACATACGGTGGGTCGAGAGTTGAAAGAGTGTATTGCACTTAATATGAACACGCTGCCTTGGATGATAACTGATGCGAATAACCACAGCCAGTTCTAGGCAGACAAGAGCACGGGGTAGGGAGAAAGGGGTAGGAGAAGGTAGAAGAGAGAACCTATCAGACGTGACGCTGAGCCCAACAGACGAACGACGGGCGACGAGAATAACGATTCTTATGTTGGATGCCTAGACCGGAACTCATGCTGAGTCTTAGAGACTGACACTTTCTCATGAATAGATATTGAACACGCTCATAATGGCAGTTACCTGCAAATACGAAGCTGCCAGACTCTCTTTCACCTCTCAGGTCCACATAAATCCTGGCTCCGTGCTGGCTGGAACTCAACCGTCTGAAGGCGTCCTCGGCCCTCGACGAGAATGATAGAGATGATGCTTTGGACTTTGGTCTGAAATTACTTTGCAGGACTATATACATTCTTTCATGGCCTATCCTGATAGCAACACGCTCGAGAGATACAAACATATGCAGTGTTGGTCTGAGGTACATTGTTTCAAAGAAAAGAACCCTTGTGGTGGGAAAACAAATTGACTGTGTGATTCCAGACTTTCCAGTTGAGCATATACTCTCACAAGGTTTCGGCAGTAGTTTGCTTGAGGCGAAAACTCCCACCAATATTTGTCTCTGATGGGATCCCACCTCTGTGCATGCAACCTACAACACTATTCACTGCCTCGTAACATGCACATTTATTTGGTGGGGCCTGTTTTTTATTGCACTTTTGGCACCTTTCTGCGATTCTGACCACGAGTCTGGAGCTTCTCGGCACTGCTGATGGCAAACAAATCCCGTTTAACTGCAGTCTTAGCGATTATCTGTAATGCTGGCTCTAATACAGTCCTATTTCGGTGCCTTTCTACCATAGGTACCCTCAATCACGCTTTTAAAGTGCACTTTTGGCGCTTTTATGCGACGCTAACTCTAATTCAATCCTGCTTTATGTACTATTTTGGCGTCTATGTCTGTACTGACTCTATCACAAGTCCTTTTTCAACTGCATGTTTAGCTTTTTTTTTTGCAGTGCCTACTCCAACCCAGGCTTGTTTTCGTTTCGATTTTAGTGCATATCTTCAATACTGGTCAAAACCAGATCATTGCTAACTCTTTCCGTTAGCAGTTAAGAACAATTTATTCGTTTAGTTAATACATACCCGTTTTCTGTTCGATGGGAAGACGCATTACGGGAAGACTAAAGAAGAATTCAATCAGTTGATATGCTAGTGAAGTTTACAATAAACGGTGCTACTATAACGTATGCCACATTGCAGACACAACAGATGAAACATTGTACCACTTATGCCTAGACATAATACCCACAATCTTTCTAAGATCTGATCACGTTTGGATGAATAGGAAAAGTATTGGCATGCGATATACTAAACGAAAGTGGGGATGGGACCGGGGAATGCATGAGTCCTTTGAACGATTACATTTATCGAGGCTTAAATGCTTGGAATCGTTTAGGCCTTGAGACTGGAGCATGTGATTTTTCATGTGTTCTTTTCCCCACCATATTTTCTCTCGCGCTTACCTGACCAGTCGAGTACCTTAATCTCATTCTGTTCAGTTCTGGCCATTGTCAGAGGTCGTCTGTTACCGCACAAAATGTCACCATTGCAGAAAATGTCACAGTGACATTTTGTGCAGTTATTCACTGCACAAATTGTCACAGTTTGCACAAATTTGCACAAAATGTCACAATTGTGACAATGTGTGCATCCGTATGTCTTTTTTGAAATCACTGCTGCACAAATTGTCACCACTCTCTCTCTTATCTGTGCGGGTGTGGGTGCGTGGGTGGGTGGATGGATGGGTGGGTGGCTATACTCTATGATGTCCAGGCGTTTTTGGTTGTTGTTTTTTTTGCGTTTTTCAATTTGGCTTGCAATTTATAATTTTCAGTTTCATATTATAATATATACTTTTAGTCTGTATTCACTGCACATGTTTACAAGATGACAGCTCAGACGAGATGGCCCATGTTGGTTGATGAGGCTAATAGAAACAACATGATTTGTCTTGATTCGCATGCTCATCTCTTTTGCTCTTTGTTAGTCTTGAGCAATTGTTCTCATATACATCCGTACTATGCATAATATGTATGTAATTTTCACATGTGTTTATAATTGTCCGACTCGAAGCCAGAAAATGCACGGTACTATCCCCAGTGTTATATGCAGTTCAATAGCAAACGCGGAATAGAACAAGCGCAGGTGCGTTTTCAGAAGGGCAAAGCTCCTGGTACAGTTTCACCAAGAAAGAAAGTGAGCCACAACGACAGAAAAATGGAAGAGGAACAAGTTCCAATGTTTTGCCACCCATCTGCATTTTGTGCAAGAAGACCAAGTGGAAGCGCACAGGACCATGGTGTCCAGAAAAAAACTTTTTCAAGTAAGTATTTAAAGCATTTTTGTTACGACAGT
The DNA here is from genome assembly GCA_033310375.1 of Conus canariensis. Classification (NCBI taxonomy): domain Eukaryota; kingdom Metazoa; phylum Mollusca; class Gastropoda; order Neogastropoda; family Conidae; genus Conus; species Conus canariensis. The sequence goes on from CM065728.1 coordinate 56,593,466, forward strand.
AAATAAATTTTGATATGGTGTCACGCATCACATAGTGAATGACAAACATGTCATGGGGCAAACAAATATCGTGCCGACATCAGACAGAACTTCAGTAAACAAGGGGATGTTGCTGATGCAAACTGACAAATTTATCAGAGGAGAGAGAGAGAGAGAGAGAGAGAGAGAGAGAGAGAGAGAGAGGAAGGGTGGTCCTTGATACCCAGTTTCACAAACCGCTTACAATTCTAAGCTACCCCTACCATTCTGTACCACCACCCCCACTTCCCTCCCCACCTCCCCCCCTCTGGCATCCCACTTCATTTCAAGTCAAGGACACTTTATTACCTCCATGACATGACGTGTGTGTGTGTGTGTGTGTGTGTGTGTGTGTGTGTGTGTGTGTGTGTGTGTGTGTGTGTATGTATGTGTGCGTGTGCGTGAAAAACTGAAGGTAGTGTGTCTCTGTCATTTGTTCTCATTTACACTTCCCCACCCTCTTCCCCATCCCCACCATGGTCATTGAGTTTGTGAGAGTGTGTTAGTCTGACGGGTCCCAGTCTGACAACTGACAAACATATTGTTTTTTGCTTGTTGCTTAATTAATACATGTTTGTCCTTTATATTCAAATCAAAACAAACCAGTACAACTGTACCAAAATACAGTTTTAAGACTTTTTACTGTGTGCTCACTAATTGATGTCAAAAGAGTAATAATACTAATGATGATGATGATAATAATAATAAGCACTGATCATCAAAAACAAATGTTACAAAGCATGAATTCTGCATTTAAAAATCTATGCAGTGCGCAGAATCAAGAAAAGCAAAATGTTGGTAATTTGGTGTGTAGCTTTATTTTCTAGAAATGAAAGATGTGACTGACATAAGAACAATCAGCATAAATTTTAGTGTAATGTGTATGATTTACATGTAGCATAGGTAAGTTTTTACTTTTGATGGGTGTATGAATATTAAAATTTCACATTTAATCATATGTAAGGGCATGGGTATTTGAATGCATAGTTATATATCCTGATTCGTTAAAACATTAGCAGTGTGTGTGTTGCGTGTGTGTGTGTGTGTGTGTGGGGGGGGGGGGTTGTGTCTGTGTGTCTGTGTGTATAAATATGCATTAATATGTAATTGGTTTATCTGATACCAACAGGGACGCCCTTCAGCAGAAGGATTCTATGATGCAGTTGTCAGTCTTCAGAGAGCTGATGTCCTCCATGACATTCAGTACAGACTCAGACTTTCTAGCTGTGGAGGCAAAGTAAGTTCACATACTCACCCCATTTTCACACTGAAGACCTCTCTCTCTCTTTCGCGCACGCTGGCCACCTGTGTGTGTGTGTGGTGTGTGTGTGTGTGTGTGTGTGTGTGTGTGTGTGTGTGTGTGTGTGTGTGTTGCTGCTGTTCTTGTTTTTGTTGAGAAGTGTATGACAGGTATCATTGTATGTGTGTCACTGTGCACATGAGTGGTGTGCTCAAGAGACTGACAGATGCAGAAAGAAAATGTTCATAGATCCTTGTTTGAAGAACAAATAAAAAAGAAAGTTAGACCTACTTTCTCATTTGAGATTTTCCCCCCTCATCTAACATCCTTTTTGGTTATAATGTTTCATCAGTTTTGTTTCATATTCATTCATCCAGTCACCATTGTCCTCCTAGTCTTACATTCTTTTTGTACCTTCACCCTCAGGCTACCTTTTTTTCAGTGGAACTTCACTATAGTGCATTCCTTTTTTTCCATATTCATGGTATGCTAATCTCAATCCACTTTCTTCCTTACCCCATTTTACTTTGGTGTCAGTATTACTGCCTTTTGAGAGTTATCAGTTGCTGTGATGGTTTTTGTTATTGTATTTATTAAGTGATGATGATAATGGGGATGGTGATGATGACTGCAGTTATGTTGCTATTACATATTTTGTTTTAAGAATTCACCAGTATATTTTATATGTATTTTAAAACCTTTTCTATTATTCTCCCTCCCTGTTCTCCCTGTCACCTCCCTCCCCTTTTGCCCCCTTCCCTCCCTCCCTCCCTCACCCAGAGCCTCTTGTCTTAGTTTTAATATTAATCTTCATTGCTGTCACAAGTATCACAACTCCTGGTACAGAATCTGATGCATACAGCATCCAATGGGACAGTGAAGGCCAAAACAACTGATTGTGATGGTTCATCCGAGCCAACTTCTACCCTGTGTTCACCACGCCCATTGCAGAAATCATTCAGGTCAAAGGTTCAAAAGCAAGTCACAGGTGGTGTTTTTTTCCAGTGCTGGGCAGAGCATTGTTATGAGCACAGAGCTAGAAGACACTGAAACTGACTACAGTGATGAATCAGAAGACAGTGACTTAGAGAGCAATGAATCTAACAATAATGTCATCTATACTCAGGATCTTAAGGCCCGGAGGATACACCTGAAACAGACTCTAATGCTGAATGTAAGCAGACTTGTGAAACAGTGAGTAAGACAAAGACTTGTGACTGGGATAAAACAGTCAAAGATTACTGCAGAAGCTGCAAGCGATGATTCGGAAAATGAATGGAAGCAACTTTACATGTCTGCTCTTTCTGTGAGGAATGTTTTGAGAACAACTCCAAAAATAGCTTCATGGCCTTCTTCAGATGATGGAAATGAAGACAATCTTTTAAAAATTGTTCTTGCTGAATTATTCAACTTCATTGCCTGGATCTGTGGTTTCACATGTGAATTTGAATAGGATCATGTACATATTCCATGACATGTAAAGCAAAAGATACTATCCATCTCACAGGACATTATTTCCTTGGCAAACAAGAATTACACCACACCAAAGCAGATCATGCTTGCGATGACGGTAAGACACATAACAGGACCAGGAAGACTTGTTAACATATTGAGTGGGCATGGGCATTGTACCTCACAGACAACACTTCAGAGTTGAGACTTCTATCACTGAAACTGAAATGAGAAATCCAGTGCCATCTTCTATCAACAGGTCTCAATATATAACACTGGTTTGGGACAACATTGACTTCCAAGAAGAAACTATGAATGGACAAAACACAACACACTGTGTGAATGGGATTGCAATTCAGTGTGAACAATATCCTTTGCCAGCTACATTTGCGGAAAATACCACGACCCATAATTCTAACGTCAGCAAATCCAGGAAAAGAAAACTGGAGTGTGCTGAGACTAACATTATGTATTTCTCTAAAAAGAGGAGGACAGATCCTCAGTTTGCAGAACTAGGTTCAACTGATGCTGCACAACAAAATGCCAAAGTGACCATTGTAAAACAAGACATGTTGTATTTTGTGCTCAAGCTATGCGCCCAGTCACTTGAAAGCCTTCCTTTGCCACCCTAGACTGGATTTAATGCAGCTGTTCAGAAGGAAGTGCCAGCCTGTGCTTCTGTGACATACCTTCCAGTCATTGATGGCAGTACTACAGACATGTCAATAGTCAACACTATCCTCTGCAGAAGCATGGACTTTGCTGAATATTTAGACCAGAAAACAGTCATTATTGTTTGTGATCAAGCAATATATGCCCAAATTTATATTTTCACCAGTGGACAGTCATCTAAAGTGACCACAAAAATAGAATGTGAAAATAATTCAGTGAATATTTGTGCTATGCTTGACTTGAACTGTATAGAATGTGGGCTGATTTCAATGGAAATATATTATGTGCACACAAGGACTGCATCAGTTCAGCTAAGGGACATAATTCTTTCTCAGAATCAGGTAAATTGAAAACTATCTTTTATGTTCTTTTTTGCATTTTTTGTGCCTGTTATGAACCCGATACCTCAGACCTTACATTAGTTTATTACCTGAGGTGTCTGAAAGTTGGTTTGGAGTATGCCATATGACTTTTTTTTCAGATTTTGCTTGTTTAAAAAATACTTGTCTTTTTGACTGAAAGTATCACTTTTAAATGCATATTTCTCACAAACTAGATTGAGTTCAAAGTTCTCGTATGTCAAAAGTAATACACTACTGACCCTCTTTCCAAATCAATCAAAACATTTCAATGCGGGGACCTAGCCGACACTTTCATTTTCTGGGCCTTCTTTGGTGGTGTGGCCCTGGACTAATTGCATTCCAACAGTGATAAGCGCGCACTGGCTGCAGCAGTTCGTTGGGCAGGGTGGGCAGGCAATGGAGATAGAGAGGATGTGTGGAAGTGAGAAGGGGGGAGGCCTTTCTACAGGTGCTTGCACGATTAAGAGGTTCATTTAACTGGGGGAAAGCTGTATTTCAGGTTTAGGATCTGTAGTATTAAGTTGTGTGGAGATGCGGGTTTTGTTGTTGTTGTCGTTGTTTTTGTTTTTGTTTTTGTTTTTAGCAGCTATGGATAATCTTCCCATTCTCCCTGCGTCTGTCCGTGTCTCTGTCCCTGTTTCTGTTGATATTGATTCTCTCTGTCTTTCTCTGTCAGTCAGTCTGTCTGTCTGTCTGTCTGTTTCTTCTCTCTCTCCTCTCTCTCTCTCTCTCTCTCTCTCTCTCTCTCTTCTCTCTCTCCTCACTTTCTCTCTCTCCTTGTCTAGCTGGGTGGCTGGTTGTCTGCCATGCTGTCTGTCTGTCTGTCTGTCTCTGTCTGTCTGTCTGTCTGTCTGTCTGTCGTCTGTCTGTCTCTGCTCTCTCTCTCTCTCTCTCTCTCTCTCTCTCTCTCTCACTCTACTCTCTCCCTTCTGCCTCCTCCTCCCCCATCTCTCTCTCTACTTCAAATGGTTGTCCGTTGTGATATTTCTGACATGATTACAATCAAGGTAAGCTAGTGTTGAGATGAAATGATATACATGATGGTGGGAATGATGATGATGATGATGATGATGATGATGACGATGATGTTAGGGCGGAGGAGGAGGACGGGGACGAAGACAACAATGACGACGACGACGACGACGACAATGATGATAATGCAAAATACAAGCAGCAGTTTGCTTGGTGGTGGCATCTTTCACCTGTTGACCCTGCAGGCATGAAATATGGGTTGATACTCCCATTGGAAGTCTTTGATGCAGGCTACTGTTGTGTGACGTTTAGAGGCCATTACCCAACGGCATCTGACAGGGAGCAGTTATGTCCCTTGACGTCTTAATGGATGCTCTTTGCGTGCCTGCACACCATAGAGATATATCGCAGGCTTCCAAAGGTGATACAAGACTCTTCTCAGCTGATTCGTTTTGCAGTTGATGACAATAGGTCTCCGGGTTACTGACATCTTCTGATGAATCTTTTTCTTTCATGCTAGACAGTTATCCAGTTTTCAAATTTTGTCAGATTTCCGTCTTGTGATGCACGTGCTGATGACAGGACTGTCACCGCGTATGCTGCTGTCCACACACCACTGTTTAAGACTCCCCCCCCCCTCCACACACACCACACACACACACACACACACACACACACACACACACACACACACACACACACACACACACCACGCACGCACGCACGCACCACGCACACACTTCCCGTACACACTTCCCGCACACACACACACACACACACACACACACACACACACACACACACACACACACACACATCCACGCACAAACGCACATGCACGCGCACGCCCACACATTTGCTTTCTTTCTTTTTTTTTTCTTTTTTTTACCAAATTTAAAACATGATGTCTAGTTTTTTACTTGTTCGTAACTTTGTTGACGTTTTTTTTTCTCCAGTGCACGCGAGTCCAGAAAGCATATTCTGCAGTTCACATCAGTTATAGCCCAGCTGATCAGGAAAACGGTTTCTTCAGTTCAGAAGAATGAACGCATTTATCCAGCGCCCTACGTCTCACCCTCACCCTACTTCTACCTATGAAAAGAAAATCAGTTACCAAATAAAGACTTCTATTTATTACGTTAATATGAATTTGACTATCTTCTCTACACACACAAACAATGTAGGTCATCCTTAGCCACCTGGGTCTGAATACATGTGAAGCTGATAACCGGCTTAAGGCTGACAACTTAAAATGCCCATTGTGTGATCTCTAATCGACGGGAAGTGTTCAGGTAAATGCACTTTTGGCTCAACGTGCATCCTAGCCCAGGACTATCAACAAAACATAATCATCAGATCTGAGGGTGACTAGACCCGAAGTCGACCTCGGTGATCGATCAAATCTAGTCAAACCAAAGTATGCATTGTGTCAACCCAGCCAACCATGAGAAATCATTTCAAACATTTCGTAACCACCCAACTCAAAGTTAAAAGACATGTACGAGAAAAGCTCAGCTCTGCGGGTAATTCATATAATGAAGGTTGTAGCACAGAAGTTCATGAAAGAAACGATAGGCCTAAATATTGCTCAGAGACTTGACAGTTTGCAGGGGAAGTTTCAACTATGATTATTTTTTTTTTCTCTTTTTTTGATGTTTGATGAAAGATAACCACGTCATCTAAGAGCAGACGTTGTGAACCTGCAAACCCTGTATCACAAGCTAAACAGGCGAATACTTGAATCTGACAGACGACACAGGAGAGAGGGTGGAGGATGAGGAAAAGGGGAATAAGGGAGAGGGGTGAGCATTATAGGACTGTAGCTTTGTGGGCCATGTAACCAAGATAGGAGTGCACTGATTGCACTTGGATGGGGGAAAGCGTTTGTGTGCACGCACCTGCATGGTTTGGGAGGAGGGGATAGAGGAGTAGGAGGTGGCTGAGCTGTAAGCGGGGATCCCAAAACACTTGCTTGCACGATTTTGAGGTCCACTCTGGAAAAGCTGCATGTCCTATTTAGGATGTGTAACGCTTTGCTCGGTGAAGATGCTTTTTGTTCACCACGGATTGCATGTCTTTGTGGTTATTTGTGTCTCTATCCCCGCATTTCCCTATATACCTGTGTGTTTATTTCTATGCAAGTCGTCTTTATTTTTATCCAAGTCACCCTCTCCCTCTGTCTGTCTGTCTGTCTGTCTGTCTGTCTGTCTGTCTGTCTGTCTCTCTCTCTCTCTCTGTCTGTCTGTCTGTCTGTCTCTCTCTCTCTCTCTCTCTCTCTCTCTCTCTCTCTCTCTCTCTCTCTCTCTCTCTCTCTCTCGCACGTGCACGCATTATTGTATACATGTGTCGGTGTAAATGTTTAAGATATGTGGTTTTGAAGTGTAAAAGCAGGGAAGGGGTTTGAAATTGGAGGAATATGAAAGGAAATTAAAGTATGAGCAAGACTGTGCTTCTCTTTATTTTTTCTTTAAAAAAAAACAACAACAGCTTTTTTTCCTATAATACCAAAGATGACGAAGAGCACATTCTTTATTGACGCCTCTTCTGTATAGATCTTACTTGTGTATATACTTATTGTCCGCTGCTTCTTTTCATATTCATCCATCAATAGCAAGAAAGCTGGCTGAGATGAAATAAGTAGAAACCTGCCGGTCTATTACGCTCGATAATAGAGAGTTTGTCCTGTTGAGCACGTGTCTTTCTTTGTTTTTCATCGATTCATGGATCATGTATATCTCTTTTGCTTATTGTATGTCGATCTCTCTGTGTGTCTGTATATGCATATATATATATATATGTGTGTGTGTGTGTGTGTGTGTGTGTGTGTGTGTGTGTGTGTGTGTGTGTGTGTGTGTTCATATAGTTTTTGTCTGTAAGTAGTTAAAGGAGGAATAAACACACAAGATGTATGAGGGTTTGAAACTGTACACCATTCTCGTCGCCGTTCAAAGCAGCAAATTGAATGCGGTATCAGATAGCTATCACCTGACAAAAACAAATGGGAGATTTCGTGATGCATTAGAGGGCCAAACCCAACAGCTACATGGAGTGTGTGAGTGAGTGAGTGAGTGTGTGTGTGTGTGTGTGTGTGTGTGTGTGTGTGTGTGTGTGTGTGTGTGTGTGTGTGTGTGTGTGTGTGTAGGGGGGGGTTACAGATAGCCAGCCTAAGAGAGAGAGAGGGGGGGGGGAGGGAGGGAGAGAGAGAGAGAGAGAGAGAGAGAGAGAGAGAGAGAGAGAGAGAAAGTAAGCTCTTGAACACCATAACCAAGCAATGGCTTGAGATTTAACGAACATTTCTTATTCATAGCAAAGGGATGTTATAGCAATAGACAATTCATATGCACGAACTCGAGTGTGCTATTCAGATAATCTTGGAAAGCTTTAAGAGAGCACACGCCGAATGACAGCAGTCGTTGGGGAGAAGGGGTTCTGTAAGATGGCCTAGGCAAAACGAACACTCCCCAGCAACAGGACATGAAGACGGGGTTATTAGCACAGATTTACCGGAATGACAAGAGAAACAGCAGAGAACATTGTCATATCAATGAGATGTAAGCTCTCAATAGTTTTGCCCTTTGGAGGAAGTGTGGGAGGGGAAAAGAAAGGGAAGAGGATGACGTAGAGGGAGAAGAGAAGGAAAAGTCAAAAACGAAAGAGACGTAAGTATTTAGCAGCACAGACGAACAGATGTCTCTAATGATACACTGCTCTGTGATGGGAGAGAGAGAGAGAGAGAGAGAGAGAGAGAGAGAGAGAGAGAGAGAGAGAGAGAGAGAGAGTCTACGTGAAACAAGTGCTACACTTCCCTGACCTGGAGAATGCACGAAAACAAAATGAAAACACAACAGAAGGGGAGAGAAGGAATGGAACGTAGACAAGGACATGTTTTTGATGCACAGTTGTGTATGTTAGAGGCTAGATGCGTTTCATACATCCTTACGAACTTCAGCAAAAATTGTCACATTGAGATTGTTCTGGAACAGTTAAAGAAATTGTTTAGACTCCTTTCTTCAAACAGTATTTGATGAAAGAAGTGAAGCAAAATAAAGAAGCAGAAGGAGGGTGGAGAGAGAGAGAGAGAGAGAGAGAGAGAGAAGAGAGAGAGAGAGAGAGAGAGAGAGAGAGAGCAAGCATGATTATAGCCCAACTTCAACAAGAAAATGTCATTAACGCCCAGAGGATTATTAGTTTCAGAGTCAAACACAGAGACACACGTTTGCTGTGTGCTAAAAAAAAAAAAAAAAAAAAAAAAAAAAAAAAAAGCGGAAAGCTATAGTGAAGCACAAAGAGAAATGACCGCAATCTTTGGAGAGAATGAGATCTGCACAATGGGGAACCTCTAACAACAGGATATGAAGACGGGGCTGTTGCAAAAAAAAATGTTTGGCCGTGGAAGGATGTGTAATATCTGCGACTGAGTTATGCCTCACTGATCCTAATAAGACAGAGGAAGAGAGGCAGGAGTAGTGCGGATGGAGAGGTGGAAGGGAGTTCTGAGGAGGGCAATATATCTATCTATCTATCTATCTATTCAATTATAAACAAAGCTTGCTCTTATGTCTTAGATTAAAGAAATACGGGGAGATAAGCATTCATATCTGCAGTGGTAGATAATTCTCTCTCTCTCTCTCTCTCTCTCTCTCTCTCTCTCTCTCTCGTCTCTCTCTCTCTCTCTCTCTCTCTCTCTCTCTCTCTCTCTACTATATATATATATATTTCAT
>CM065728.1:56607902-56610402 GCA_033310375.1 Conus canariensis
ATGTTTTAATGAAAGCAAAGAACGCTGTTGATGTCGGTTAAGGTCCAGTCGACCACAAAAACTAGTTTAGAAGACCACCATAAGGAAGATATAGAACCAGAAATTAATGAGCCCACATCAAACACCTTGGCCCACTTCACCCTACGAAAAAGTGATTCTAAAAGAGAATCTGCTTCTTAATATTAAAGATAACAATACATTTTAATATGAATTATGCCCTCCACAGAAATCACAACAAAACAAGGTCCTTTTCAATCGGTTGAGCCATAAACAAATCATAATTAGATCTGCAGATGATCAGAACTAAACGAGGAGCCTAACCATCAATCAAATCAAATGAATTCAGATTGCGAAGTTTGTAACCCAACCAAGCGCACAGACTTTTTCAAAACCTTACGTAAAAAGAAAAAATAAAAAGCAGAAAGAAATCCTTTGAAAGACGATGACAACCAAAATGCAGCTCCGCGGATAATTCACAGAACGAAAGGGGGCTGGACAGGAAATGCCTGCAGGAAACGATAGGCCGGAACATGGATCAGAGCGTTGACAATTTGATGAAGGCAGTTTTTGTGCGTTTTTTCTATTTTTTTTTTTTACTCGGTTTTTGATGAAGGATAGCCACGTCATCTGAAAGGGTTGACAGTTGTAATCACACGGCGCTTGTAGGACCCAGGGTAGCAAACACTTGGGCGACGGAATCCGACTCGGAGGACACGGAGGAGCGTAAAGCAGTAAAGCTGGGGGAGGAGGGGAGTAGGGGGGAAGGGGTGGGTGGTGGCGTCTTTGGTTTCTGGCTTGATGGCTCGTTGCACTCCAACTGAGATAAACGCACACTGAATGCAACAGTTTGTGGGACAGTGTGGGTAGGTAAGGTAAGGTAATGTTGCTTATAGCCCAGCCGACTGCAAAGGGCCATATCAGGGCTGTCACCACGCTAAAAATCAACTCAAAAGTCACGTGTGGGTAGGGAATGGGGAAAGGAGATGGGTGGTGGTGAGATGGGGAGAGGCCTTTCTACATGTGCTTGTACGACTAAGAGGTTCACTTAACTGGGGAAAGCTATGTTTCAGGTTAAGGATCTGTAATGTTAAGCTGGGTGGAGCTGCAGGGTTTTTTTTTTTTTTTTTTTTTTCTTAACAGCTATGGATTATCTGCACTTCTCCCTGCGTCTGTCCGTGTCTTTGCCCCCGTTTCTATTGATGTTGATTCTCTCTCTCTCTCTCTCTCCTCTCTCTCTCTCTCTCTCTGTTTGTTTGTCCATCACTCTCTGACTGTCTGTTTGTCTGTCTGTCTATCTGTCTGTCTGTCTGTCTTCTGTCTGTCTGTCTCTGTCTCTGCTCTCCTCTCTCTCTCTCTCTCTCTCTCTCTCTCTCTCTCTCTCTCTGTCAGTCCTTCTGTCGTCTGTCTCCCCTCCACCTCTCTCTCACCCTGTCTCTGTATCTAGTGCTGTCTGTCTGTCTGTCTGTCTGTCTGTCTGTCTGTCTGTCTGTCTGTCTGTCTGTCTTCTCTCTCTCTCTCTCTCTCTCTCTCTCTCTCTCTCTCTCTCTTTAAATGGTTGTCCGTTTTGATCATTCTGACATGATAACAATTGTGGTAAGAGCTGATTTGTGAGAGATGGTATGATATGGATGAAGGTGACAATAATAATGATGATGATGAAGACAACGATGACGACGACCACGACGATGACGACGACGATGATGATGATGCTACTGATGATGATGATGTTAAGGAGGAGGATGATGGCGACGAAGACGACGAAGACGCAGAAGACGTCGACGACAACGACGACGACGACGACGACGATGATGATGATGATGATGATGATGATGATGATGATGATGATGATGATGATGGTAATGATGATGATGACAAAAGCTATTATTATATTACATTTATGCACATTTTTTTCCTGAACCCATGCATAACTCTTTCCTACAGATTTGAGCAAAATTTAAGGACAATAGACCACTGCAAAAACCCTGTTGATAGCGGCACAGACTGAACCCAGGATCCTCTTCAGAAGACACGTAAGACACACGTAAGACCATGCAGTGAAAGCTTGATTGTGTCTGGACTCGTATTGTTTTCACCTGTCAGCAAAACAGCTGGGACTGTAGGATGCTAGGATGCGTGCAGCAGTTTGCGTGGTGGTGGCGTCTTTCGCCTGTAGACCCTGCAGGCATGAAATACTGGTTTGTGCATCCATTGGCAGGCTTCCATGCAGGCTAGGTTGTGTGACGTTTAGTGGCCATTACACAACGCTATCTGATAGTAAGTAGTTATGTCCCTTGACATCTTAATGGGGTGCACAGCGCGTGCCTGCACACCATATAAACATATCGCAGGCTTCCAAGGGTGTTACAGAATTTCTTTCAGCTGATTGGTTTGGCAGTTGATGGCCGGCAGTGCTTCTCTGGGTCGTACTGGCATATCCGGGTGCATCGTTTCTCTTTTATGTTACACATTTGTCCAAGTTTCAAAATTGTCTAGTCTCATA
>CM065728.1:56620402-56622902 GCA_033310375.1 Conus canariensis
AGAGGACCATGACCATCAATCACATCAAATGAAATCAGAGTGCGAAGATTGTTGCTCAGCCATGCGCACAGATTATTTCAAAACCTGGAGTCAAGAAAAAAAAAAAGCAAAACGAAATCGGCTAAAAGACGATGACAACAAAAATGCAGCTCCGCGGATAATTCACAGAACGAAAGGGGGCTGGACAGGAAGTGCCTGCAGGAAACGATAGGCCGGAACATGGATCAGAGAGTTGACAATTTGATGAAGGCAGTTTTTATGCTCTTTTCCTCTTCTTTTTTTTCCCCTGTTTTTCGTTCGATTTTTGATGAAGGATAGCCACGTCATCTAAAAGGGTTGACAGTTGTAATCACACGGCGCTTGTAGGACCCAGGGTAGCAAACACTTGGGCGACGGAATCTGACACAGAGGACACAGGAGAGAGAGAGAGAGTGGAGGAGTAGAGGTGGGGGAGGAGGGGAGTGGGAGGAAAAGGGTGGGAGGGCATCTTTGCATCCCCACTCGGTGGGTCATTACATTCCAAGCGAGATAAGCGTGCACTGGCTGCTGCAGTTCGTGGGCCAGGGTAAGCAAGAGTGGAGAGAGGAGGGTTGGTTGTAGGGGAGGGGGGGGGGGGGGTCTGCACGTGCTTGCACAATTAAAAGAGTCACTTAACTGCGGTAAAGCTATATATCAGTCTTAGGATCTGTAATGCAAAGCTGGGTGGGGATGCATTTTTACACCAGCTTTGGATTATCTTCCTCCTCTCGAAGAGTTTGTCCGTGTCTCTGTTGCCTGTATCTATTTGTTTATGTTTTTGATCCTCTCTCTCTCTCTCTCTCTCTCTCTCTCTCCTCTCTCTCTCTCTCTCTCTCTCCGTATGTCTCGGGTGGTCGTCCATATTCATTCCTCGGACATGATTATAATCAGGGTAATGAACTGTTGATTTGTAAGAGTGCGAGCTTCACTTACATGCGCTGGAAAGCCAAGCACGTTTCTGGAATGTTCTTCCCCACTGTACAATATTAAGTTCACTGGAAAGTTACTTCGTGTGAACAGAACTGCCATCATTGTTAGTAACTGAAGAATCTTTTTTTCTGCAGTTTCAGCGGTAACTGGATACATCAAGAGTTTAAGCTATTGATGTATGGATTTATGGCTTTCGTTTTCAGGCAAGAATGAAGATTGCGGTGAAAGAGGTAGGAATGATGAAGATAATATATAAGTGGTCGTGATGATGATGATGATGATGATGATGATGATGACGACGGCGACCACGATAATGACCATGACGATGACGATAATGATGATGATGATGACGATGATGATGACGATGATGGAATGATTATTATGTCGCATTTACGGCACATCTGGATTTTCTTTGTTCTAAACTAACAGATGCACACCTAGTACCTCTTTTCAACAGACTTCTACAAAAGTTAGACACGAAAGACCGCCGGGTAAGTCCTGTTGACAGCGGGAAGGACTGAAACCTGGGGTCCTCCTCAGAGGACAAGTAAGAACGTGTCGTGGAACCTTGACTGTGTCTTGAGTTACACTGTTTCCACCTGTCAACCAAACAGTAACGGTGTGGGCTGCAGGCATGAAATATGGGCTGGTACACCCATGGGGAGGCTTCCGTAGATGTTCTGTTGTGACACGTTCAGTGGCCATTTGGCCGTTAAACAATGACATCTCACAGGGAGGAGTTATGTCCCCTGACGTCTCAATGGCATGTCCCTGTGTGTGCCTGCACCCATTGTGACACACGCTGCAGGTTTGGAAGGGGAGTGCATGATGAGTGGCGGCTAAGAAGACAAGACTTATCTGGGACTCTCTCTGGCATCTTTTGGTGGATCTTTGTTTTGTTTTTTTTGTTTTTGTTTTTTGTTTTTTTCGTGTTACACTATTAACGAATTGTCGTACCTGTCTGGTTTCAGTCTTGTAATGCATGTACTGATAAGAGAGTTGTCGTCACGTAGGCAGTTAACCACTCACCACTTTTTAGCTGTTTTACACACACACACACACACACACACACACACACACACACACACACACACACACACACACACGCACGCGCACACACGCATGCACACACGCACGCACGGACACACGCACGCACGCACGCACACACACACAATACACACACGCACGCACGCACACACACGCACGCACACACACATACATACACACATGCACACACACACGCACACACACACACACACGTTTGCATTTTCTATACAATACCTGATTTTTTTTTTTTTACTTGTTCTCAACTTTCGTTGACGTCAGTATTGTTTTTTAAACGTGCTGGAATCCAGTGTTTGATTCAGTGCCTGACTGAATAGTTGGAGCAGAACGGCAACGTTGAGAGCGAAGCGTTATGGGTGTGGTCTGTATCAAAGCAAAGAAAAACATCCTCCGCAGTGTATGTCCGTTATAGCCCAGCTGATCACTCAAACTGTTTGAGAAGTTCAGAGGAAAGAATGTATTTACCCAGCACCCCCACCCTACCTCT
>CM065728.1:56627902-56630402 GCA_033310375.1 Conus canariensis
CGATCCCTGGGGACCCAAGCCCCCAAGACCCTTAAACTCCCCCCCCCCTAACACCCAGGGACCCCACCCTCCCTGCCCCCCAAGGTCCCCAGCGATATATATATATATATATATATCGCTTCACTTTTCAGTTTTAAGTCTTATGGAGAATCAATGTTGGATACTCTATAAAAGATTATCTGCTCAGTTGATATCTCCCCCCTCCACCTCCCCCTCCCCCCACCCCCTGTTGTATATTCTTCAATACGTCTCGTTCATGACGAAGAAAAATCAATCGAATATTTACACAAACAATGCATACAGTCCCCCCCACCCCCACCCCCTCCCCCCCCCCCCCTTCCGAAACAGCCAACGTAGTCTTCTTTGTTCTCCATAAGCTATGATTCTGTTGTGTGTTAATTACCTAGCCAAACAACGACGATAAAAACAAAGGAGCAAGTTTATGTATGGAAAAGACACCAAATTTCAATTGAGCGGTTTTTTGAATACACATTTTCAAGCTTTTTACAAGCACTCAAAAGAGATTAATGTACGGAAGAGACATAGAATTCCTCTTAACCTTTTTGTTGTTGGTTTACATTGTAATGCGTTTTGCTGGTAATAAAGGCACGGACGTAAGCGTGAAAGGGGAGTGGAGGTAACAGCAGAGACAAAAATACAAGTATAAATTTGAAAATAAAAATAAGAAAGAATTTCCTGAACAAGAAGATCACTTCTCTCTCTCTCTCTCTCTCTCTCTCTCTCTCTTCTCTCTCTCTCTCGTCTGTCTGTCTGTCTGTCTGTCTGTCTTCTCTCTCTCTCTCTCTCTCTCTCTCTCTCTCTGTACGTCTGTTTGTCTCTCTGTTTGTGTGTCTCGCTCCCCCCCCCCCCCCCCCCCCCCCCCCCCCCCCGTCTCTCATTGTTTTTTCTTAATCATTCTTTGTTATCTGTCACAATATGTTTTCTTTTTAACCATCTCACCTGTCTAGTTCCTGTGTTTGTTTCTTTTTCTTTTTAATCCGGTCTGTCAGATTATCAACGACAGTATTTCCTTTTTTTTCTTTCTTTAAGTCTTAACACGAGATTCACTTTCAGTATCATTACACGGTCCAACGCTTTCGAGGATGCCACCTCATTGCAGAAAAATAGTTATGTCACACACACACACACATGTGCACACGCACACACGCACGCACACATGCACATACGCACATGCGCATGCACGCACACATGCACACAGGCAGACAGGCAGACAGGTAGGCAGGCAGGGAAACACACACGCATGCACACACGCATGCATGCACACACGCTCACAGGGAGACAGGCAGGCAGACAGGCAGGCAGGCAAACACACACACACACACACACACACACACACACACACACACACACACACACACACATATGACGAGGCAGCCTACCAGCACAACAAGGCAGATCCTGGAAGAAAGAGCCACTTATGAGCGAGAAAGAAGGGAAATTGCAATTACCGGAATTTGGAGGACAGAGGCTGACAGAGAGGTGAGACAGGAGGCGCCAAATGGGTGTGGGAGGTGAGGGCAGGATGGGGGGGGGAGGGGATGAGTGACCCTTCCTCTCCCAACTTTGACTTTAATTAGAGCCCCACTGCTCACACCCCCATTTGCTTCCCCCTCCCCCAACACACACACATACCCAGCTCTGCTCCTCCACTGCTGGTGCCCCCTGTCCTCCCCACCACACTCCACCACCACCACCCCCCTCCTGCTTTCTTCCTGAGAGCCGTGTCTTCTACAGACACTTTAATTTGCACCTCTGTCCGTTGCCATGGCTGCTTACTCCCCAGATCACTCCAGGCTGTTCCTTTCCACTGCCTTCTCTTCTCCCTACCCCCAATCTCTTCCCCCCTGCACCCCCTCCCCCCCCCTCCACTCACTGTCCCAGTCCTGCTCAGCACGTCAATAATGTGGTCTGGCACACACATACTCACCTACATATATTTGCACGTGCAAACACAAACATACGTCCGGCAATCTCCCAGGTCCTGCTCAAGACGTCAATAACGTGGTCTGACACACATGCTCACCTACATTATATGGGAGGCAGTGCACACACGAATATACATGCATACGATGTACACAAGCGCGTGAATTGCTCTTTTTAGTTTGAATTCGAACTGCACCCAGGGGAAATGCAGACGCTTTTGCATATACGTATCATATAATACCGCAATATGATAAGAAATACAGATTTTATGAACAAAAGCTGTCTTTTAGTGCTTAAAAAAAAAAAAAACAGAACGGAATAGATGGAGAAGCGATGTTGGACAGTCGATAACAAGAAAAATATATATCGTTTCACTTTTCAGTTTTAAGGCTTATGGAAAAATAATGTTGGATACTCTATAAAAGATTGTTTAACTGCTCAATTCGATATCCGCCCCTCCCCCTCCCCCCACCCCCTGTTGTATGTTCTTCAATACGTCTCGTTCATGACGAAGAAAAATCAATCGAATATTTACACAAACAATGCATACAGTCCC
>CM065728.1:56637902-56640402 GCA_033310375.1 Conus canariensis
GCGTTGTCTCTGACTGATTGACGTTTGTGATCTCATTTGCCTTTGACCTAATTTTTTCGTTTGTTTTGTTTTGTTTTTGTTTTTTGTTGTTCATGTATGTGCTAAATTTCTTTTTATCTTTTTTTGTCAGTGCTCTGGGGTCGTTATTGTTTCTTTGTTTAAAATTCGCTCTTAATCCTCTCCATCATTTCAGCTTCAGCTCTACAAGGCAATTGCCTTGGACAGAAAAAAAATCCCCCTCATTCTTCACAGAGCATGCTGTGTTTTTTACAATGTACTTGGATTGCCCCCCCCCCCTCTCTCTCTCTCTCTCCTCTCTCTCTCTCTCTCTTCTCTTTCTCTCTCTCTCTTTCTTTCTCTTCTCCTCTCTCTCTCTCTCTCTCTCTCTCTCTCCTCTCTCCTCTCTCTCTCTTCTCTCTCTCTCTGTGAGATTTTGGGCATTGCTCTTTTTCTTCGTACGGATGTACTGCTCTGGTTGTTTTTATTGTGGTTCTGTTTCTAATCACTGTAAATGATGGGATTTAACGAACACAAGACGTTTGGATAAGCAAAATAAAATTCTGTGAAGCTTTGCCATTCAAACACAGTATCAGAGACAAAAAAAAACCCAGTGTGGACAGAACGAAAGAGAGACTGGAAGAAGAGGATTGAGTGAGGAGGTTTTTCTTTATAACTGATTTATTGTGTGGGCTTCTGGCAATGTGATCTCGAAGTCAGAGCAGCAGTCTTTAAAATCGAATAGCTATACAGTGCTTTACACAAAGATTTGTTTTCCAAATGGCAGAGTTTTCTTTGAATACGGGGAAGAAAGAACAGTGAGATGGGATAAAGTTGGCCGGGAAGAGAGAGAATGAGTGAGATACTAGTCGCCGTGGTGCTGTGGTCAACGTGAGAATTCTGAGCTGGCAGCTCGTAGGGCCTGTTCCCATCAGAGTAATTTATTCATGGGATTTTTCTCTCCCGACTGGTTCCTGCCTAGAGTTGACTCTGCTATCGGCTCTGTGGGGAAGACTGGGATCTTACAGTCGAGATGCATTCGCTCACTGGATGCACCTCTGGAAGTGTCGCTCAAATTTCCTGACCAACACTGCCGATGTCTGTATATCTCGGTGTCTTTTGACGGCCGGGAAATATGAAAGCAAGCATGGAGCACAGCCCTGTCGTGCAGCCTCAGACCAGAACGGAAATCAGTAGCATCATCTTCATCATGCTCATCCTTACCAGTCAGCACTCAGGTTCAGTGGCCCTTCGTGCGTGCTTTTCTCTCATGATGATCTCCTCTGGACGTCTGCGGAATTTGTGTGTTCGTGTCGAGATCGTGGGGACCGTGGTTAAATGAACGTGATGGGCGCCGTCCGCAGGGGAACACCCACTCACGCTGTCTCTCCGCGACTAATCTCTTAATGTCGCGCCAGCAGAGGGTGTAGAAGTTAGCGTGTGTTGTTTTCGAACAGGCACCGTTGAACAGCACCGAAGTGAGTTGGCAGTGGTGCGGTGTCTCCTCCAGCGGGTTGCCTCATGACGACAGGACATGCTCACTGTGGACATACGGTGCTGGGGTAGTGGCAGGATATGCAGGGGCCAGAATAGCTCAGTGTTAGAGCGCCGGACTCGTAATCTTGGTGATCCTGGGGTTACGGGTTCGAATCTCTTCGGAGTTAACGTTGGTTCTGACTCCATTTCCCAAACAGTCCTTCGAATGAGGCTATAAGCCGAGGTTCCGCGTGTGTTAACACACGTATAACATTTTGCACACACATAATATCCATCACCAACTTTCGGGAGAGAAGGCCAGTTTGGCCGCTGGTATGGATGACACGTTACACATAGCATGCACCCTGAGTGAGAAATGGAAAGAATGAAGGAAGTAAGGAAACTGAGTGAACGATATTGAACGATACTGACTTGATGACACGGGACACGACTGAATGAAGCGCCAGCTGGCAGCTCTTCAGTCGGCACTACCCAGGTGGACAGCCCGTCGTGTAAACGAGTGTGGATTGTAAAGCGCTTAGAGCTTGGTCTCTAGCCGAGTATAGGCGCCATATAAGTATTCATAATAATAACATGCCGGGGTGTGACTGTGCATTGGTCTCTGGAATGACCGCTGTAGGGGCAGAGCCATTGAAGTGGCACGGAAACGAGTGAGAGAGGGGGGAGTGAAGAGGAAACAGGAGAGAGAGCGAGAGAGAGAGAGGAGGAGGGGGGGGGAGACGGACAGAGAGAGAAATAGAGAGAGACAGAGACAGACAGACTGGCAGACCGACCGACAGAGAGGGACAGACTGAAAGAAACACACTGAGCTGATATTGACCACACAAAAGTCGATACTCAGCTAGAAAACTGGAGAGGGAGAGAGAGAGAGAGAGAGAGAGAGAGAGAGAGAGAGAGAGAGAGAGAGAGAGAGAAGACAGACAGACAGACAGACAGACAGACAGACAGACAGACAGACAGAGACAGAGAGAGACAGATAGAGACAAAGAGAGAGGCAACGAATTAG
>CM065728.1:56652902-56662902 GCA_033310375.1 Conus canariensis
TGTACCCGCGCAGACACGAGATGATTTAATGTATGGTACAATACGTACATATCCGATGTATTCAGAATCTGTTGACAACTGTGTAGGCCACCGGTTATAACTTATTGAAATGGAAGATATAAGATAAACAAAGAAATCTTGTAAGATGTTAGACGGTTTACACGTAAGAATTAGGTCGAGCGGGAGACAAAAGTAAAAGGGAGATCAAATGAACGATGACTGTAGGTATGACTTATGTAGACGTTCAGTCTGCTGCAATGTATCATAACCTATCTCCGTATGAAACGAGAAATACATTTGGCGTACATACTGACACGGTTTGATTTATATTGTTTATATAAATATGCACTGGTATCGTTATTAAGAATATTCTGCAGAGACCGAACTTGTTGTCAATTGTTTTCGTAAATCACACTTATTTTACGCTCCTTCTGATCGGGCAATGGCCTTACTGAACGTATGATTTCACTTCAAAATCCTTTCCATCTAAGATTGTGTTATTCTGTCGTTGCCTGTGAGTCACTGACTGAGTGACTGTTTCGATCATTTATTTTTGTACTCCCAGTTCTTATAGAACAGGGAGTACTTTAGAATGTGAACGAAGAAATGCTGTGTGTGTGTGTGTGTGTGTGTGTGTGTGTGTGTGTGTGTGTGTGTGTGTGTGTGTGTGTGTGTGTGCCTGTCTGTCTGTCTGTCCGTCCGTCTGTGGTCAAAATGTGTTCCACTCGCTCCAGACAAAACTACTGGGCGATCTTTCTGAAAATTTGTAGGTATGTTCATTATGGGTCACGGATGATGCCCGGTGTTTTAGTTTACCGCTATAGCCGTTACTAATGGCTGTAACGGCCTGTAACGGTTTTTCTTCTTTATGGAATATCTCAGAAAGTACTTGGCCGATCTTTGTTAAAATTAGCAGGTATGTTCATTATGGGTCACGGATGATGCCCGATGTTTTAGGTTACCGTTATACCCGTTACTAACGGCTGTAACGGCCTGTAACGGTTTTTCCTCTTTATAGAATATCAGAAAGTACTTGGCCGATCTTTGTGAAAATTAGCAGGTATGTTCACTATGGGTTACGGATGATGCCCGATGTTTTAGTTTACCGTTATAGCCGTTACTAATGGCTATAACGGCCCATAACGGTTTTTCTTCTTTATGGAATATCTCAGAAAGTACATGGCCGATCTTTCTGAAAATTTGTAGGTATGTTTATTATGGGCGACGGATGATGCCCGACGTTTTAGTTTACCGTTGTAGCCGTTACTAACGGCTGTAACGGCCCATAATGGTTTTTCTTTTTTATGGAATGTCTCAGAAAGTACTTGGCCGAACTTTGTAAAAATTAGCAGGTATGTTCATTATGGGTCACGGATCATGCCCGACGTTTTAGTTTTTCCGTTATGGCCGTTACTAACGGCTATAACGACCCATAACGGTTTTTTTATGGAATATCTCAGAAAGTACTTGGCCGATCTTTCTGAAAATTAGTAGCCATGTTCATTATGGATCACGGATGATGCCCGATGTTTTAGG
Source organism: Conus canariensis (assembly GCA_033310375.1). Classification (NCBI taxonomy): domain Eukaryota; kingdom Metazoa; phylum Mollusca; class Gastropoda; order Neogastropoda; family Conidae; genus Conus; species Conus canariensis. Next base: position 56,654,439 of record CM065728.1, read on the forward strand.
TTACCGTTATAGCCGTTACTAACAGCTATAACGGCCCCTAACGGTTTTTTCTTCTTCATGGAATATCTCAGAAAGTACGAGGCCGATATTTCTGAAAATTTATAGGTATGTTCGTTATGGGTCACGGATGATGCCCGATGTTTAAGTTTTACCGTTATAGCCGTTACTAACGGCCTATAATGAATTTCTTCTTGATGGAAAATCTCAGAAAGTTTTTGGCCGATCTTTCTGAAAATTTGTAAGTATGTTCATTATAGGTCACAGATGATGGCCGATGTTTACCAGAATAGCCATTACTAACGGTTACACCAGCCCAAGACGGTTTTTCCTCTTTATGGAATATATCACGCGTATTAAGGATAAACTGGGAGTACGTTTATATGCTTTGCATCTTGTTTTCCTTTCAGATTTCTTTTCGTTCATGTACGCATGAAATTTGTTTTCATCTCTTTCTATAAATATGTTGTTGTTGTTATTGTTGTTGTTGTTGTTTGTTTCTTGTACCCTAAACTCTCTTGTAAAATCTCCGCTGTCTTTTCATCATTTATTTTGTGCGGCAGTTGCCTTTGACAGGAAAGCTTTCCCCCGTGATCCATACAAATCCTCGCGTGTGTATTTTTTACCATTTGCTCCTCTCTCTCTCTCTCTCTCTCTCCTCTCTCTCTCTCTCTCTCCTCTCTCTCTCTCCTCTCTCTCTGGGGATTTCTGGCATCGATCTTTTTCTTCGTACGGATGTCCTTAGGGGAATTTATTTCAGAGTTTTTTTTTTAATTTTTAACCACTGACCGATAAGGACAGGATTTAGTCACACACACACACACACACACACACACACACACACACACACACACACACACACACACACACACACACACACAAGCGTGCGCGTGCGCCCACAAGCTCGCACAAAAGCCGCGCGCACGGGCACACGCACGCACGCACGCGCGCGCGCGCACGCCCAAACTCGCACACGCACACATGCGCACGCGTGGGCACGTACACGCGATAAGCACGAAACTTTCTCTGAAACACTGCCACTTTAAACACAATGTAAAAGACAGGAAATGTTTTGGGATGAAAAAAAAAATCGAGGGTTGGAAGACAGAATTCAGTGGACGAGTTGTTTTCTGACTGACTTGATGTAAAACTGTGTACGCATGTGACCTTAGAGTCAGAGCAGTACTCTTCAGAACTCATTAGAGAATTTATGCCGTGGACTAAGATATGACAATGATCAATATCGTAATTTTCTTTAAAGACGTTGAAGGATATAGTCATGTGAGACAGATATGGTTGGGAAGAGCGAGAGAGAGAGAGAGAGAGAGAGAGAGAGAGAGAGAGAGAGAGAGAGAGAGAGAGAGGAGGACAGGCAGACAGTCAGACAGACAGACACATAGACAAGCAGACGCGACTGACAGTCAGGCAGAGGGCACTTGAAGTAAAGGAGGAGAGTGAAAGGCAATGAACGTAGGGGACAATTCAGGTTGAAGTTGTCGGCAGGAAGAACATGAGACTGAGACTTTCAGAGACGTTGTGTTAACGACCAATCTGTCGCCCCTGCCCAATTTGTCGCCCGGCGACAGATTGGTCTTCAAACCAGGACCAATCTGTCGCCCAGGCGACAGATTGGTCTTCAACACCAAGACCAATCTGTCGCCCGGCGACAGATTGGGCCCGGGTGTTGCATATTTTGATGGGACAGACCTTATAGGGAAGACGTCATGATTGAAGAGGGAATATTTGAGTGGATAGAAAAACACAGCGTCACAGCGAACTATTTTTGAAGTTGGAGTGTTTCTACTCCTGTTGCGGGGTAATAAAAAATTGAGGCCCCTGTAACTCCAGGGTATTGGGGCCATTTCTCTTTAATTTGGTGTGAGGGTTTATTGTACCAATTCCTTTTGTGATAGTCACTTCTGGCAGGCACCTCTCGCACACGTTTTCTTAGTCTAGAAAAAAAAACTAGAAATAAAAACAATATAAAAACACTCAGAGTCTGTATTCACATTGAGATAGCATGAGAACTGGCACCATGCCAGCATAGAAGCTCTTCCAAAAATCCTGTTAAATTCTATTGGCCCCATGCTATCCCGATGTGAATACAGGCCCACGTCAATAACAAAAATGACGTGAAAATACATTTAAACATGAAAAGAAAAAAAGACCACCGTCCAAGAAAAGTAAAAATGGAACATTGAACAAGTCCTAAAACAAAATCACACTTTAAAAGGGGTTTTCGTAAAACCTCCTTCAAAGTCTTTTCTGAAAAAAATGGTAAATAGGTTTTCAGTTTTCTGCAATATAAAAATGATTATAGTGTGTGTGTGTGTGTGTGTGTGTGTGTGTGTGTGTGTGTGTGTGTGTGTGTGTGTGTGTGTGATATGATGATAGTTGCTTATGGAAGAAGAGTTTACGTTTATAGGGTTGATTTATCCAACGTGTTGATTTATCCAAGAGCGATTTATCTGATTTTTTTAACAGAGATAAAGGAGGTTTGTAAATAGAACCAAGCCTTTGGGTCAGTTAATCTGGAGGTGGACTTATATGGAGTCGACTATATAAACTCATCTGACCGACAAATCGATATTTTTTCTGAACAGTCGAGATATCAGAATAATGGATAAGTTGAAATTATTTTCTGAAAAGTCGAGTTTTCCGACCGATGGATAAGTCAACGCACAATTCAACGTATAATCCATTTCCCCCGGCACGTCGACTTACGTGCAAGAAGAAGATAATTTAAAAAATGTATGCTTCTTTATTCAAAGCAAACACACTTCCACTCTGCTCTCTCCTTCCCCCTACCCACCCCACATCCACGCTCTCTCTCTCTCTCTCCTCTCTCTCTCTCTCTCTCTCTCTCTCTCCTCTCTCTCCTCTCTCTCTCTCTCTCGTCCTTTTCGGTTCCTAGTAATGCCAATGCTGCAACAAAGCCCAGTTAATTGAAATTCCTTGGGACTACTCCTTGACTTGCTCAGTTAATTTCAATTTGTTAGGTTTATTTTGAGTTTGTTTTAGATTGGACAAAACTTTAGATTAACTCAACACGCGGATGCTTTTAAATTAGGATAATTAAAAGTCCATAGGTGGTTCAAAGGCTCTTTCAATTAACCGGGTTTTACTGTACATGGTCAGTTCAGTGGTGTTTATGATCTCTTTGATACAGAATCTATACAACCTATTTTGACCTACATCATATTAAGAGGAGACGTACATATTAAAAAAAATATAGATAGATAGATACTGCATCAAAGTGACCACAGGTCATCTACGTGATGAAAGGTAGAAAAAAATGCTCATCACACAATGATATGCAATCAAATAGAGAAAACATGGAATTTACATCACAATGAAAACTGGTCATTCTTGCTGATTACCGGTCATCTGCGTTGTAAGGAGCAGAGAAACGCCCATACCACAACAACATTCTGTCTGTCAAACATTTTTTTTTAAAATATGGAATTGGCATCAAACTGATCACTGGCCATTGTCACTGACCACTGGTCATCTAAATGGCAAGAAGCACAGATATATTCATATAATAAACAGTAAGCAATTACGTTTTCCAAACTGGTCACTGGTCATTGTTGCTAACCACTAGTCATACTACGTTTTAAGAAGCATATACACCCTATAACACATCAATACAGAATGAGACAATGAAAATATCAAATTGATATAAGACTGACCACTGGTCTTTCTTGCAGACCACTGGTCTTCTACATTAAAAAAGAAAGCATTAAACATATCAATATGGAGTGAACTCAGGAAAATATTAAATTTACATGAAACTGACCACTGGTCAATCTTGTTGACCACTGGACATCTATATTGTAAACTGTACAAAAGCGCTTATAACACACCAGTATGCAGTGAAATAGTGAAAACGTGAAATGTTCATGAAGCTGACCACTGGTTTTGGCACTGACCAGTAGTTATCTAGGTTGTGAATATTATAAAATTACCATTAGAGCATACGCAGCCTAAGTAGTGAACATTTGGATATTACAACAAACTGAACTACTTCGTGGTCACCCCATTCGATAGGGAAAGTATTAAACAGGTAACGTTTATGGCCAATGTTAAATACCATGTCCATATAAACTTACCAAAATAACATAAGCAACATTGTTGTGTGTGTTTGCCTACTTTCCATCGTGAATTATATTATTTGGATTTGATAACTAGTTGATTGACACTTGCATGTTTGATTTTTCTGATTGATTATGCACTCTGAAGATTTCTCAATGTGACCATTCAATAGAAAAACAACAGTAAACTCCTGTCTCATCCCATCACTTTTTATTAGATTTTATTATCATTTGGCTCTTAGTTTGATGTTATGGAAAGACAAGAAACTAATAACGAAATTGAAAATCAATAAATAAATAAAAATATGGGCACTTCCCACACTTTCTCCCGCAATCAGAGAAAGTGTGGGGGCGCCCTCATACTTTCTCTCACATGGGAGAAAGTGCGAAAGGGGAAGAACCACACTTTCTCTCAATCCCGCACTTTCTTCTTAAGTGAGAGAAAGTGAGCCCCCACACTTTCTCCTAAAGTGAGAGAAAGTGTGGGAATGAGAGAAACTGTGGCCCAACTTCAAGTTATTGAGAGCAAGGTAAGTTGGCGACAAATTGGCCAAGGGGCGACAGATTGGACAGTGAAGTGCGACCGAATCTGTCGCCCTCAAAAATTTTGAATGGGCGACAGATTGGTCCTGGTGTTGAGGACCAATCTGTCGCCTGAGCGACAAATAGGTCCTGGTGTTGAAGCCCAATCTGTCGCCGGGCGACAAATTAGGCAGGGGCGACAGATTGGTCGTTAACAGACGTGCTCAACCCCAGAACTGACTTGATATCCACCTAGACACAAAACCAAAATGCATTTTAAAAAAATAACATACGTGTCCGCTCAGACAAATGGTAATCATTATATGAAAATTAAAACGCCGAATCTGACTCAAAAATTCACACATGGAGATCAAGACTTTTTAATCTGATTTTTGTTCCAAACTTTGGCACCCTTTTCACTCCTTTGGGTTCCATTTGAAGTTTGGGGAGATTTTTTTTTCATCTCTGTTCGAGCATTAGGATAGCAAATTGCAGCCAGTAACGGCCAAAAGAGGTCACTTCCACACCAAATGACCTGTCAGTCACTTTAGTTAATGCCCCTTTTTGCCACGCCGGGTTGCATGAAATTATGAAATTACTCCCTTTATCCTCTCTCTCTCTCTCTCTCTCTCTCTCTCTCTCTCTCTCTCCACCACACACACACACACAACACAACACACACACACGCACGCACGCACGCACACACACACACACACACACACACACACACACACACACACACACACACACACACACACACACACACACACACACACACTTCGGCTTTTCGTTTCTTAGAACATTACTTTAAAATATGTGTGCATCTGCGCGCGCGCGGCGCGCGGTGTGTGTGTGTGTGTGTGTGTGTGTGTGTGTGTGTGTGTGTGTGTGTGTGTTTTGATAGCGTTCAACCTCTGAGCTTAGCGACTGAGCAAGGTGGCAGAGAATTCTTACGAACTATCGATGATCGTTCGTAAAAGAACACATGAGTGTATCTTCAGTTTATAATTCATATCATTTTCAGACACGTGACTTGAAGATTCTCTCAGAAAGATTAATGGAATACAGGAAGTCACAGATCCACCCTTCATACTTTAGATACTCGGTCACGTAGCCTTTTCCAGGAGAAGACAGATAAAAAAAGAAAAAAACAATACAACTACGTGATGTCTATCTTCGACAACTGCCAGTTGTATTTTTTGTTTGGTTGGTTGGTTGGTTGGTTTTTCTTTTTCTCTTCTCTTGAAAAAGGCCACGTGGCCGAAAATGTAAACTATGAAGAGCGGATCTGTGATGTTGTGTACTGTTTTCTTCCCTTTGGCGGACTATTGCTTTTGATTATAATGGAATAATCAACATAGATGAATCTCCGGCTGTGGTCCGTCTAATTATCTCTCCGTCTGTATCAAAACTCAATACTCAACAAACGTGTTTCATCCTCTTTTTCAAAGGATTGTTTGTTTGCAATCACGCAAGTAAATCATCAACCACAAGAACATATTCAGCTAGTATCAAAGGCACTGCACTATAAACTTATATAATGCCACAACTGCATTAAGTCCGTATAGTCTTTTTTTGTTGTTTAACTCTCTCTCTCTCTGTTCAGCCTGCATACACACCTCCAAAGCAAGCCAAGACCACCCATGAACACACACATAGCTTCAGCTTCGTAAAACAGCAATTGATTTCATTGTACCTTTTGTATCCCCCTAACCTTTTCCAGCACCCCTCCCTCCTCCCCCCCCCCCCTCGCCCCACTCCCCCCCTCTCCCCCCCCCCCCCCCCCCCCACCCTTGGATCTCGCCCTATTCACCCACCCAGTCGCTTCCTGTTCCCCCTCTCCATTCCCACACTATACCTCACTCCTTCCTAGTCTACCTTTCATTTCTATAAATATTTACTACAAATCGAGAACATGTTCACTCTCTCTCTCTCTCTCTCTCTCTCTCTCCTCTCTCCTCTCTCTCTCTCTCTCTCTCTCTCTCTCTCTCTCTGTGTTATGTCTTCTTTATTTCTTTCTCTTTCCAGAAGTTTTTGTGTTTGCTTTTGATGGTAATTTTACTTACTATTGTTCGATCCGATGATCATGTCTTGCAGATGGACAAATTACAGGAACGAATTGTCTTCAAGTCCATGATTCCCGGTTTGGGGTCCCTTCAGTAATTGGATTATTTTCCCTCTCTGAGTCTCTGGCTCGTTTCTTTCTTCTATATTTTTTCTCCCTGTCTCTCAGCTTCTGTCTCTGCTTCTGCCTTGCTCCCCCCCCCCCTCTCTCTCTCTCTCTCTCTCTCTCTCGCTCTCTTTCTCTCTCTCTCTCTCTCACTCTCTCTCTCTCTCTCTCTTTCTCTCTCTCATTACAGTCAAAGATAAAAATACAACCATTCAGGTAATAATCATAAAAAGGGTAGTGTAACTGACGACAAAGACGCTGGCGAGGATGTTGATCATAATGATGATAATCAGGAGGAGGAGGAGGAGGAAATACAGCAAAAGGGAGAAAGAAAGAAAATAGAAGAAAAAAGGAGAAGAAGAATGAAGGAAAAGAATGCAAAGATGATAGCTACACCAATAAATACAAAATTACGTGAAATAACTTTTCTTTGGTGTTGTGTGTGTGTGTGTGTGTGTGTGTGTGTGTGTGTGTGTGTGTGTGTGTGTGTGTGTTTTGCTAATCCTGCGTTCTTTTTTTAAAATTGTTTGCTGTATTCCTTTTCCCTAATTCGATCCATCGTCAACCTGAGCCGTGGTTGTTCTTGTGTTGTCGTCAGGACAGAACGGAGAAGCACATTATAGCCCTTTTTGTCACAGAAGTTATTAGATGAAAGCGCACTGTGCAATTTATGTTGTGTAACACAAAAGTGCAGACGAACAAATGCCCGCATAGCGCAGTTCCACCTTGCCTCCCAACCCACTCATAGCCATCCCACCTCCATTCTTCCAAACGAAAACCAAAAAAATAACCAAAAAAAAAACTACAGACTACCAGCAATAAAGATTAACACGAATTACGCTGCAAGCTATCTCATCAGCCAAAGACAAAAACAAAACGAAAAAAAAAAAACAACAACGAAAGAACATGACAAGTAGAGCCCTCTTCATTAAATGCGACGGCAGTAAAAACAAATTCATTTAATCTGCAGATGAAAGGAGACAAAAGATGCACCCTGATGATAAGACAAATGAAATCAAATCGAATCCGCTTGCTTTATATCTCATCCTTCCACGAAGTCGTTTTTAAGACTCGTGTAAAACAATGTATGATGAAGAAAAAAAGAAAACGACGACAATTAAGAACACAACTTCGTGGAGAATTCCTAGCATGAAAAGCATAAAAGACAGCCGGGGGAGGGGGGGGGGGAGCGTTTGCGGGAAACGATGTTCTGGAACATTGATCACAGACTCAACAATTGGATGAAGCGATTTTGTGTTTGTGGATTCTTTGATGGAAGATAGCTCTGAAGGATTGACTGTGGCCATCATGCAGCCATTGTAGAGTCCCGACAGGCAAAGAGCTTGGCGGTAGAATCTGATGATACATGACACATAAAGGGAAGTTATCATGGAACAGTGTCTCCACAGACCGTTCAGAGATCGAGGCACACCCGTGCAACAATTCTGGGGGGGTCCCACTAGAATGTGCTTGCACAGTGTTAAGGTCCATTGGCACGCGCTTGCATAATTTGGCGAGTGCTCTTTACTCCACAAAACCTGCATGTCAAGCGTGGGGCGTTTGATCCTTTGATTGGTGAAGATGTGTTTTGTCATCACGGCTTCTCGTCGTTGTCTCTTTGTTTGCCGGTTTCTGTCTCTCTGCATCCGTCAGTCTCTGTCTCTGTCTTTTCTTGTTTCCT
>CM065728.1:56675402-56677902 GCA_033310375.1 Conus canariensis
CCTGATGAAATAACCTGAGCAAAATAGGATCTAATCAAATCAAACGAAATACGATGAAACCCTCCAGTAAAGACATCCCATTTCCTTCTAATTCCAGCCTGAAAGATAAGAGGTGTATACCCCCAAAAATCAAAACGAAAATAATGTTGCAGACACGTATTGTGAAAGGGATGCCAGCTTCTCCGTTTGTCAGCCCGAATGCAACTTGGTGAGACTATGGGTCTGTCTGCCTGTCTGTCTGGCTGGCTAGCTGGCTGGCTGGCTGGTGCTGGCTGGCTGTCTGACGGGCTGTCTCTCTGTCGGTTGTCGGTCTGTCTGTCTGTGTATCTGTCTGTCTGTGTTCTCTCTGTCTGTCTGTCTGTCTGTCTGTCTGTCTCTGTCTGTCTCTCTCTCTCTTATTCAATTACTCATGCTCACACACTTGTTTAAGCTGGCAGAGAAGCACGCGTACACACGTACGAACACGCACAATCTTTCAAAGAAACACATACATCTATTCATGCACGAAACACACACACACACACACACACACACACACACACACACACACACACACACACACACACACACACACACACACACATACATACATACATGAACACACACACACACACACACACACACACACACACACACACACACACACATAGGCAGGCACGCATGCACGCTCTCATGTACCCACGCACGCATGCACGAAAGCACACATGCAAGCATGAACACAAGCACACACACAGATGTACAGACACATGCACTCACAAACACACACACACACACACACACACACACATGTGCACAGACACATGCAAGCACCAACACACAACACACACTCACACCTCACACACACACACACACACACACACACACACACACACACACACACATCACACACACACACACACACACACACACACACACACACACATACGCACGCACGCACACACACACACACTCTCACACAGACGCACATGCATGAACAGAGATGATATTTTATAATAAGTAATGTGCTTTGAAAAATTTAAAAAAAAAAAAAACATGGTGAAAAGGCCTAACATAGAGGAAACAAAGAAAGAAAAGAAGGCAGGAATGAAATGCGAGAGGGAGAGGAAGAGAGAGAGAGGGGGGAAGGAGGTAGGGAGGATGGCGGGGGGGTGCAATTTTGTAATGTCATTTGACAAGTGTTGGAAAAGGGGACTTCAAATGAAGTGACTGACAGATAATTTGGTGTTGAAGTGACCTGTTTTGTCCAGCAGTAGCAGCAGTTTGTTACCCCTGTTGCACGGACTGAGAACGCAAAAATACATTCCCAATTTCTAAATGGAATGCTGAGGGGCAAAAGGAAGGGAAGAAATTGGCGGAAACGATTCAGGGTTTAATCTGTGTGCCGCAATGTTCAAATTAGATTCAAGGTCTCCATTTCCGGATAATCACTTTCAAGCAGAGAGTGGACGCCGTGTTCATGGTCAGTGTATTGTGGTTTTTGTGTCAAGGTGAGCGTCAAGAAAGTTCTGCAGGGGAGGAAATCTTCCACAGGGTCACAGTCTGCTGCTTTGCAGTTCTGCAGGACAGTAACTTTTTGACAGTCATGCTCTCTTGTCTTTTCTGTCCATGACATTAATCGCAAGTGTTTGGCACGTTTACGGCCTCTTTCTCTCGACCTTACGTGCTCTCTCTCTCTCTCTCTCTCTCTCTCTCTCTCTCTCTCTCTCTCTCTCTCTTGTACTTCCGACTCTTTCTCGCTCCTTCGCTCCCTCCCTCCTTCTCACTCCCTCCCTGTTTATCTCTCTTTCTCTTGCTCCGCGTGTCATTTTGTGAGATGGGCAGCAAACTGCACAGTTCTATGATAAACTACAGGCTGCAGGTATGGGCAAACAGCACAAGATAACTGGCCAATATCAGAGTGTTTGTAAGAAACAATACTTAACAGTGGATCACATGTTTACAACTAGCAATAATACAAAAGCAATTTTCATTAAATCGTAAATTCTATTCAGCTTTTTGTCGTTTTTGAGAAGGCCTTTGACTCCGTTTGAAGGAAACTACTGTGGCCAGTTTTTCAAATGAATGGTGTTAAAGGAAAGCTGTTCCAGTGCATAAGAAGTGTGTGGTCTCATATTAAAGCGAAAGTAACATCTGGCAATGAACTCACAGGCTGCATTTTGCGCACACAGGGTGTGAGACAGGGGGTTGCCTGTTATCCTGTATTGTTTTTCTTCATTTCTGAACGAATTAACATGAGAAATCATTGGAAAGGAACGACATGAAAGGACACTGTCACCTAAAATCCTCGATTTATTCGTCTTGTCACTGGCTGACGATATTGCTTTGTTATTTAAAACTCCAGTTGGACTCCAAACCCTGCTGAATAACCTGCATAGTCTAGCTATGAGGCTTCAGCTCAAGGTAAATATGGAAAAGAGCAGCATTGTGATTAAAAAAAAAGGGGGGGTGGGGGGGGGGGGTGATATTTAGCAGCACGGGAGAGATGGTGTTTGAATGGCGA
>CM065728.1:56680402-56682902 GCA_033310375.1 Conus canariensis
CTATCAATCGGCAGATAGCTATTGGTTATCCTTACAGCACACACACCACACCTATATATATATATATATATACACAATTATAAACAAAGCTTGCTCTTATGTCTTAGATTGAAGAAATATGGGGAGACGAGCATTCATATCTGCAGTGGTAGATAATTCTGCTTAACTAACAGTATGTGCTTGAGTGGGTGAATGGGGAATAGTAAATGCTTCTCAAAATGAGCCTTCAGCAAGCTTATAGTCTCCAAGGGGGAGACAATCTCCAATGAGGAATAAACTCACTAACATACAACTTCTGGTTAGATACCGGTATTTCGAAACCTGATTGTTTCTCCTCAGTGACCGCAGAATGTGGTAACTTGACTTCACTGCCTTTTCGGTTTTAAGAAGAATGCTATCCCAGAAAAAGGCTGGTGTGCAATACTGTAGTATGTTTGTTGAGTTTAAAAAAAAAAAAAAAAAAAAAAAAAAGGTGCCACCTAAGAAGCAAAAGAAAATCAAGAAAGAGCAAAACAAGCTACATTTTCTTGTGAAAAGTAGAAAATATAAAAAGATAACCTCTTAAAATACAAGTGCTGAGGGCCAGTTCTTGGAATGAATCCACAAGGGACTAAATTACAATAAACTAATAAATTCCAAGGATAAGTAACCGAGCACCATTCCAGCAACTTACAGAGCAGCTTGGTGTTGCAATGACTGCAAGAAATATTCAGTTATAAACAAAGCTTGCTCTTATGTCTTATATTGAAGAATATATATATATATATATGAAGTATATATATATATATAATATATATATATATATGAAGTATATATATATAATATATATATATATATATATACATGTACACGCATACATACATACAAACACACACACGTGCGCACACATACTTGCACATATGCATACACACACGTGCGCGTACACACACACACACTCACACACACACACAGAAACACACACGCACACGCGCGCGCGCGCGCGCGCGCGCGCAAAACGACGCACGCACGCACGCACGCACACACACACACACACACACACACACACACACACACACACACACACACACACACACCACACACACTTTTTATTTCCTAGTTTGTAATGTGGTTTGGAACTGAAAGTATTGTTGGAAAACTACATAGAGAGAAGACCGAGATAGGCGGGTGATGGTTTGAGAGGAGAGAGAGAGAGAGAGAGAGAGAGAGAGAGAGAGAGAGAGAGAGAGAGAGAGAAGAGACGGGGAGACAGACAGCCGGACAGACAGAGATAAGAAAAGAGACAGAGAGAGACAGACTGATAGACCCAGAGCGAGAGAGAGAGAGAGGGGGGGGAGGGAGAGAGAGACAGAGACAGAGAGAGCTAAAGAGAGAGAGACATACAGGCAGCAGGCAGACAGACAGGCTGACAGATAGACACGGAGAGAGAGAGAGAGAGAGAGAGAGAGAGAGAGAGAGAGAGAAGAGAGAGAGAGAGAGAGAGAATTATTTGGTAATTTCATGCGACCTGCCGTCGGAGAAGTGGGCGTTAAATAAAGTGACTGACAGGTCATTTGGTGTTGAAGTGACCTCTTTTCTCCAGCGGTGGCAGCGGTTTGTTGTCCCTGATGCTCGGGATAGGGGACGCAAAAACACATCTCCAATTTCTAAATGGAATGCTGAGTGGGGAAATGAAGGGAAAGAAATTGGTGTAAACGATTCTGGGTTTTAATCTGCATGCCGGAACATTCAGTTTAGATTCAAGGTTTCAATTTCCAGATGATCACTTTCCAGCTGAAAGCGGACGCGTGTTCATTGCCGAAGTATTGAAGTCTTGTGTCGAGACGAATTTCGGGGCAGCTATGCAGGAGAGTAATTCATTCTTTGACAGTCACAACTTTCTGTCTTTTCTACTCTTGACGTTTATTTGGATTGCTCCCTACATTCATAGCCTCTCTCTCTCTCTCTCTCTTCTCTCTCTCTCCTCTCTCTCTCTCTCTCTTACATGTATGCGCTGAAGCGCTTTTTGAATGTAGACAGTAGAACGCCCAATGATCTGGTTTATGGTGAACTTGGACGATATCCAATTCATTTAAATTCCTATTTGAAATGTATAAAAATATTGGCTCAAGTTAACAAGAATGAATGAAGATAGGATACCCTTTAAAGGCTACAGGGTGCTGTTGAGTTTAGATGATAACGGTAAAAGAAAATGGGCTTCCCATGTTCGACAGTGTTTAAATTCATATGGATATGGTTTTGTTTGGGATAACCAAGGTGCAGAAAATATATCAGAATTTCTTAATTGTTTTTAAACAGAGGATTATCGATTGCAGGTGGCAGGACTGGCATGACCATATGTATAATAGTGATAGATTTGCTCAGTATAAACTCTTTAAATCGACACATAGCTTAGAACCTTACATTGGGGGTAAATATGAATAGATTTATCAAATGTGCACTGACAAAATTTAGATTTGGCGTGTCTGATATCGCATGCCATCGCCTCAGGTATAGTAATGTT
>CM065728.1:56702902-56705402 GCA_033310375.1 Conus canariensis
AGACGGGTTCAGAGACTGGGAAAAAGTCTTCATGAATATTCCCTGTGAACTTTTGTCAGGGTGTAGAATTAGATCTCTCTCTCTCTCTCTCTCTCTCTCTCTCTCTCTCTCTCTCTCTCTCTCTCTCTCTCTCTCTCTCTCTTAGAATGATCCTTTTGACCTAAACGCTTGAAGTACAGTGCCTTTTTACGTTCACATTCAGATCATTAAGTGCAAATTGAAAAAAAGGTGTCTGTTATAATTACATCGTAATTAAGTTGCCTTCCTTCAATCCTGTCCAGAATCATGTTGCAAATGTTTTGCCGGGCGATAATGAAAACGTGAAAATAAATCTACCTAATCCACATGTACAGACATCGAATGTCATACAAAGAGGAAATGATAAGTAATTTAACCTGTCACGTCGTTTACACCGGGAAACAACTGCCAAGGTGATCGGATATCGCGTTCAAGCACGTGCGTGAGTGCCTGTGTGTGTGTGTGTGTGTGTGTGTGTGTGTGTGTGTGTGTGTGTGTGTGTGTGTGTGTGTGTGTGTGAGTGTGTGTGTGTGTGTGTGTGTGTGTGTGTGTGTGTGTGTGTGTGTGTGTGTGTATGAGAAGGGGTTAGCAATGGGGTTGCAGGGACAGGGAAGAGGGGTGGAAGCCGGAGAGATGGGGAAGGGGCGAGGGTTGAACCCGTAAGTTCCATGAGAAATGTCCGTACGTACCCCTTTTGTTTCTAAGACTATATTCCTAAACACCTCTGTCTCTCCCTCCCACATCGAATTTCCTCTCCCTCAATCCTACCCTTCCACCCCTCCCAACCGAAAACGCAGGAAGTGGAGGTTATAAGTAGGGAGACTGGGGGGGGGGGGGGGGGAAGAAAAGGAGGCAGTGGAAAAGAGGGTGCACGGGAGTAACACGGTTGCATCAGAAGTTCCTGTCATTTTGCAAATCTGGAAGTAGGACAGACTGTTAGATAGCACTACCAAGCGAAGCTAGGCTCCTCTCTCTCTCTCTCTCTCTCTCTCCTCTCCTCTCTCTCTCTCTCTCTCTCTCTCTCTCTCTCTCTCTCTCTCAAGTCTTGTGCGTCTCTCTCTCTCTCTCTTTCTCTCTCTCTTTCTCTCCTCTCTCTCTCTCTCTCTCTCTCCTCTCTCTCTCTCTCTCCTCTCTCTCTCTGACACACTTCTCGTATCTCTCTCTTCTCTCTCTCTCTCTCTCCTCTCTCTCTCTCTCTCTCTCTCCTCTCTCTCTCAGGCCTAAGAGATACAAACACCTGCTGTGTTGGTTCCAAAGAAAAAGAACCGCTGTGTCAAGGGCACATCTATAATGTGGATGTGTGGTCTCAGCTGGTCTGTTTTCGTCCAAAGCAAATCCAGCGATTGTTCAACCATAATTCTGGCTGGTTCTTGTTCTTTTAATGCTGTCAACCAGCCCTTTCAGATTGAAGAAACTCAAGCTGGGGTGGTGAGCGACAACAAATGTTTGCAGTGGTATTTGGGAGCCCCTTATCCGCACACCTCACCCTCACCTCAGCTTGCGTCCATTCCCTACATTTTGTGTTAAATCTTTTTTTTTTCTCGATTTTATTTTTCCCATATTGATCACAAAGTGAAAATGACAGTGCACCTACTAAAGTTCTTCTGCTACAGTACGTATAATTGAGAATAAAGAAACACTCTCTGATTAGAATGAAAACAACGCGTGAACAAGCAAGCAAAAAGCCTTTCTTTCCCGCCTAGAGAACGGACTCCATGGACCGTATCTCATGTGTAATGATGCAAGTGGCATGTCATTAGGCGATGCAAGCTAGGCCATTACTGGTTTAGGCCACTGCGGTCATTATTCATGTTTACTTTAACAGCAACAACCAGAGTTGGGAGATGACCTGAATGCTGGAGGCATGCACCACTCGTCTTTTTGTGAACTTTATGTGTGTGAGCATGTGTGTGTGTGTGTGTGTGGTGTGTGTGTGTGTGTGTTGGTATGTGTGTGTGTGTGTGTGTGTGTGTGTGTGTGTTGTGTGTGTGTGTGTGTGTGTGCGCGTGTGAATGCATGAGGCATCCAGTAGGAAGGCAGAGACAGAGACAGCTTCAACGTGAAGGAGAGAGAGAAGAGAGAGAGAGAGAGAGAGAGAGAGAGAGAGAGAGGAGAGATTCAGTATGTGTCTGTTTGTGTAAATGTATACTTGGATAATTGACTCAGGAGACTTGACCAGCTCAGAGACAAAGAACGACGGAGCCACGACGAGAAGCTGAGAAAAGGAAACTCATGTATCAGACAGTCAGAGACGACACAGACACAGGAAGAGAAAGGGGGAGAGAATACATAGCACACCATGGGCATTGTATCTTCGTGCTAATGGACTGCCCCCAAGGCGCTTCACATCGAACATCTCTCTCTCTCTCTCTCTCTCTCTCTTTTAGAAGAACAGAACTTCCTCCGCTATCTGCCGCGTTCCCTCCTCTCTAGCATCTCCACACCAAACCCCCCTTTCCCTCCTAACTCAACGCCTCTTGAT
>CM065728.1:56717902-56720402 GCA_033310375.1 Conus canariensis
GTCTACCCACACCGTCCTCTCCATCTCTACAAGCCCTGTAAACTCCACAGAATGACTCCCCCTGATGACGGTAGTTCCGGGGAAAACCTCTGTGCGGATGATAGGGGGTAATGACAAAAATACTCCCACAGTCTTGTGGATTGACTCCTGGAAGAGATTCCCTCGCACGTCCTCCCTCCTTTCTTACCACTCCCCCCCCCCCCCCTCCAGATCTTCCAGATTAGTTGCCACTTTGATTATTCATGTCAAGGAAATATGTGAGGGGGTACATGTGTGTGCGAGTGTGCATGGCTGTGTACATGTGTGTTTGTGCAGGCTTACACTTGTCTGTTTATGTTTGTATGTGTATGTTCACACGTGTGCATGCATGAGTGTGTGTGTGTGGGGGGGGGGGTGCGTTCGTGCGTGCGCGTGAGAGAAAGAGAGAGGGGGGGGGGGGAGAGAGAGAGACTGGCACTGACACTTTTTTTTTATTGTCCATTGACTGTATAGCCCTTTTAGACAAGGGGGATAATCATATATGACTTAACGTTATATCATAAATACTCTTAAATCACCCATATAAAAAAAAAAGTATACACCCACACAGACGTATGAAAGGAATATGCTCACACCTGCACATGCAAATGCATACACAAACGCGCGTGCGCGCAGGCGCATTCACACACACACATACACACACACGCACGCACGCACGCACGCACAGAGAGAGAGAGAGAGGAGGGGGCGCACGCGTGCATACAGACGGTGGATCATCTTGGGATTTGCGGACTTTGTTCAGTTAACACTTTTCTTATTTCATTGCTTCTGCTAAGAATCTAGCCAGGGATTTCGTTACATTTTCTTTACCATTTGAAATAACATATGCTACAGAGAGAGAGAGAGAGAGAGAGAGAGAGAGAGAGAGAGAGAGAGAGAGAGAGAGAGAGAGAGAAGCAACATACAGTGCTTTAACTTTAGGATTCTCTAAAGACGCTTTTAATCCTTGTGGATTTTATCCCGATTCGTTGGCCCCCTACAGGTTGAATCTTTCATATGCCAACCTTTTGACATTTTACTGGCAGATTTCATTTTACCATTCCTCGAATGCTCATTTTGTAATCACTTTTCCTATTTGCTGGAGGATCGAATCGATTTTGGTGAGTTTCCTTTTTGCTTCTTTCGAGGTGATTCTCATGAACAGGTATATCTGGGACCCAGTAGCAAACCTGATTAACTCTTTACAGAGCGAAAGAGTTCTCATGTGCTGGTCCTGTTCCATTTGGAAGAACAAGAACACAAAGAGCACACTGACTGAAGGAGGATTACTTCTCGTGTCCCTTTTCCTCAAGTGTACCTTTTACAGTTATTCCTTTAACTTGGGGCGGCTTTTGATGTTTGCTCCACTCTTTATCTCGAATTAGTATCAATTTAATTTTTGCAAGCCCCACATCAACCTACAAGCCCCTCAAGCTTCTGGGGTGGTATCCAGTGTTTTAAAGCTGGAAATTTTGGGGTAAAAGTTGTTTTCAAACCTTGCAAATTTTTATCCATAGTTACTGACCTCCGCAGGTGTCTTTTTTTTTAATATATATTTCTTCCTTCTGGTTTTTAGACAAATTTTAGTCTATTATTTTATTTCTCCCTCCACTGATTATTACAAAAATGTCCATTATATAGGACGATTTACTTGATTTTGAAATGTTTTTCTTTTTACTTGTTTGGAATATGTTCTCATTAATATGTATCTAGTATCCAGCAGTTAGCAGTGAAACAGCTGTCACTACTGGTTTTACTACTGTTCACCGTGGAAGAACAATAAACTAAACTAATAGAGCACTCACTGGAGAATGATTACTACCCGTTCCCCCTCCACTCACATATAAGTGTACAATTTCCAAGCTGTATATTTTATCTTGGATTGATTTTAATGTTTAGTTCATTCCCAGTCTAGAAATTAAAGGCATTTGGACCACGGTTCTATCATTTCCTTTATATACAGTTACATGCGTCGACAGACAAATCGACTGACAGACAGACAGACAGACACGCACACACTTTAACACTCTACCCACATTCCGCTCCCACCGCTCCCCCCCCCCCCCCCCCCCTCCACTTCCGCCTCCCCACTTTTTCTCAATATGTCTTGGTCAAGTCATTGTCCAAATGACAGAGGATTTCACACTGAGATGCAAGTGCTAGAGACACATGCAAGCTGTCGGCCTTTATTATTGTCTTCATCAACGAAAAGAGTGCACTGGATTCCCCAAGTCCTCCATCTTTTCAGTGCACGTTCCTGTATCAGCCTATTCTCTTTTGTTTCTTTTTTTTTTTCATTTTTGTCTGGTCGTCTTCTTTTTGTTTCTGCACTTTTAATATTCCAAACAAAATTAACTTGTTTCTTTCAAAATCAGTTGTTTCTTTTGTGTCAGCGAGTTCATGTGAACTGTGGATAGAGAGATGTGAAGCCACCTTCCAGATGGAAATGCTTACCCCAGCCGGATCTCTGATTAAACAACCG
>CM065728.1:56725402-56730402 GCA_033310375.1 Conus canariensis
TCATTTGCTGCACGTGCGGCCTGTGGTTCTTATTGGGGCCTGTTCAGGTGGAATGTGCTAGCAAAGATTTCCACTTGTGCCTGCAATTGTTTACAATTTCTACTTTTGTGTTCAGAGTTGCTAAGTGTGGTTTGCATAATATTAACCATTTTTCTGTGGAGCATAGATTGCATCTTTTTGAAATATTGTTGTATGGTGCTGCTCTTTTTATGATTTTCCATGATATGTTGTAGTCTATTTTTTTTATCTTTGAGTCTCCAGATGTATTTGCTCAGCTCTGTTTGATTTTTGTATTTTTCATTTTTGAATGACTGTTTGTGGTTTGCGTATCTGGTTTTGAAAGTGTTTTCAGTAATCCCTACATATGTTTCTTCTTCATTTTCTGATGTTACCGTAGCTTGGTATACAATGTTGCTGTGAAGACATTTATTGCTCAGGGGGCACTGTTCTTTTTTAGTGCAGTTGCAAGATGTCCTTTCGGCACCCTTCTCTTTTATGTTGCTTTTCATTTTGTTAGATGAATCAATCATGTTTTTGAGGTTGGGCATACATGAGTATGACAGTTTAATGGTGTTTTTGTTGAATATTTTGGACAGTTTGTGTTCATTTGGGAATGATGTTGCCAAGATTTTAAAGAATTCTTTTCCTACATTTGTTTTTACTTGTCCATCGTATGGTGGGTTGTACCATATGATCTTTCTTTTCCTATTTTTCTTAATTCTGTTCGTGTTGTTGTCTGGACTGTATTGTAGTTTGTAATTGTAACCACTTTTTTGTAATGCTTCTTGATATTCTGTTGCTGCATCATTGAATGCGTTTTCATTGCATGACAGGTTGGATAGTCTCTTGTTTATACCATTGGGTATTGTTTTTAGTATAGATGGTGGGTGGTTGCTTTTGATGTTTACGTAGACTGGTATGTCATTGGGTTTTTTGTATGGTTTGTACACATGGTCATTGAGGTCTAATGTTATGTCTAGGTAATTCACTACTTTTTTGTTTGCTTCTATTGTGATTTTTAAGTTGTGGTTTTTAAAGATTTTACATAATTCTTTTTTCTTGTTTTCAATGGTTCTTGGATTATTGTTTAATGCAGCAAGGCCGTCATCTCTGTATAAACCGGCCTGTTTTCCAAGTTGTTTTTGGATGTTGGATAGCATGAATAGTCCGACTAGTTCACATGTTTCGGCACCATCATACGATCCCATGGTTACATCAAATGTGGAATTTTTGCTCGTTTTTTTAATCCAAGTTTCATTTCTGCTATGGAGTAAGGTTTCTTTGGTGTGGAAAATAATCTCCATTTCTGACATTTCTGAAATGGAGATTATTTTCCACACCAAAAAAATTTTACTCCATAGCAGAAATGAAACTTGGATTAAAAAAACGAGCAAAAATTCCACATTTGATGTAACCATGGGATCGTATGATGGTGCCGAAACATGTGAACTAGTCGGACTATTCATGCTATCCAACATCCAAAAACAACTTGGAAAACAGGCCGGTTTATACAGAGATGACGGCCTCGCTGCATTAAACAATAATCCAAGAACCATTGAAAACAAGAAAAAAGAATTATGTAAAATCTTTAAAAACCACAACTTAAAAATCACAATAGAAGCAAACAAAAAAGTAGTGAATTACCTAGACATAACATTAGACCTCAATGACCATGTGTACAAACCATACAAAAAACCCAATGACATACCAGTCTACGTAAACATCAAAAGCAACCACCCACCATCTATACTAAAAACAATACCCAATGGTATAAACAAGAGACTATCCAACCTGTCATGCAATGAAAACGCATTCAATGATGCAGCAACAGAATATCAAGAAGCATTACAAAAAAGTGGTTACAATTACAAACTACAATACAGTCCAGACAACAACACGAACAGAATTAAGAAAAATAGGAAAAGAAAGATCATATGGTACAACCCACCATACGATGGACAAGTAAAAACAAATGTAGGAAAAGAATTCTTTAAAATTTTGGCAACATCATTCCCAAATGAACACAAACTGTCCAAAATATTCAACAAAAACACCATTAAACTGTCATACTCATGTATGCCCAACCTCAAAAACATGATTGATTCATCTAACAAAATGAAAAGCAACAAAAGAGAAGGGTGCCGAAAGGACATCTTGCAACTGCACTAAAAAAGAACAGTGCCCCCTGAGCAATAAATGTCTTCACAGCAACATTGTATACCAAGCTACGGTAACATCAGAAAATGAAGAAGAAACATATGTAGGGATTACTGAAAACACTTTCAAAACCAGATACGCAAACCACAAACAGTCATTCAAAAATGAAAAATACAAAAATCAAACAGAGCTGAGCAAATACATCTGGAGACTCAAAGATAAAAAAATAGACTACAACATATCATGGAAAATCATAAAAAGAGCAGCACCATACAACAATATTTCAAAAAGATGCAATCTATGCTCCACAGAAAAATGGTTAATATTATGCAAACCACACTTAGCAACTCTGAACACAAAAGTAGAAATTGTAAACAATTGCAGGCACAAGTGGAAATCTTTGCTAGCACATTCCACCTGAACAGGCCCCAATAAGAACCACAGGCCGCACGTGCAGCAAATGAGATCCGCCTGCACACACAGAGTTGAAATCAAGTCCCGCACGCCATAAAAGACCGTTGGCGTGCCCCAAAAGACATCCTGAAGATAGCAACGCTAGAAACAAGCTTGTAGATTTTACCACTTCATTTTTAAAATATTTTTTAACAGATGTTGCTCCCCAAGGGGTTGAGCACCTTCAGATTTTTTAAGGACTTTTTTATATTGTTCATATATATATATATATATATATATATATATATATGTTTGGTGTGTGTGTGTGTGTGTGTGTGTGTGTGTGTGTGTGTGTGTGTGTGTTGTGGGCGCGCGCGCGCGCTCGTACATGTTTGCATGCATGTATATGTGCATGTATGCATGTATGTATGTATGTATGTCTCTCTCTCCTCTCTCTCTCTCTCTCTCTCCTTCTCTGTCCTCTCTCTCTCTCTCTCTCTCTCTCTCTCTCTCTCTCTCTCTCTCTCTCTCTCTGTGTCCGTCTGTGTCTGTGTTTCTCCATTTTATATATACATACATATGCACACACACACACACACACACACACACACACACACACACACACACACACACAACATAATATATATATATATATATATATATATATGTGTGTGTGTGTGTGTGTGTGTGTGTGTGTGTGTGTGTGTGTGTGTTTGCCCCCTTTCTATCTCCAATGATGACTTGATAATTCAGCCTTCATTTAATCACAATTTCAGTCACACAGATCCAATCAAACGGCAGTAAGAGAAGACATGGGCAGACATTGTGGCATGGCAAGAACGGTGACGTTTGCCGCGCTCAACAAGGGCAGGGAAGATTAAAAGAAAAAACAAAGTGAGCAAACAAGAAGCAAAATATGCAGATTCTCTTGGCGCCTTGAGATTCTGGCCAGGATTAGTGTGTTTGCTGTGATTAATCTCTGGTGACAGATACAGAAAATGACGCTGACAACACCAGCAGCATCCCCAGCAGCAGTATCATCACTGTTTCCGGCACCGACTTTGAAATTTCGATCACAAACAAACAAAAATGATGTTGACAAACATTATGACAGCTGTAACGGAAATGAAAGAAGATATTATAATTATAATCAAGAAAGTAACCGATGTTATGGCAACAAATCAGTCCATGAAGAATAGATAGGTGCATAATCAACCGAACAAGTAAATGATGAACTGATAATTATTCAAAGAAATGAATACATGTATGAATGGTGAATTTTTTTTAGAGTGCCTCTTGCTTTCTTCCCACTTGTTTTGATCTTGTGTGCCTCTTTGTCAAAGTTTGCGTTTTGTCTTCTATATCGATGATTTTCTGATCATTGATTTCCTTTGAATTATCCTCTTACTGAGAATTATTCACATAGTTTTTACTCCTTTGTGTGTCGTTTTCTTTGAACAACGAAACAAAGAAAGCATCATCACCATCAAAACTGTCGTTGACTTTTTACTTTAAAATGATGGATTAGATTGTTCAAACAAAGATAGCATCTCTGAAGGGCCATTACATTGCGAAAGCGAATTTCTTGAAATGTTTAGCTCCGCACGCATAAACGTAGGAAATAACTCGGTAGGCCTACATGTGCACCATGTGCTCTGTATTTGCTGGAGAGAGAGAGAGAGAGAGAGAGAGAGAGAGAGAGAGAGAGAGAGAGAGAGGCGAAGAGTCGGACACACGCAGACAGGAATACAGAGACAAATGGACAGAGATAAGACAGAAAGACACACACACGTGCGCGCGCACGCACACACACACAACACACACCACACACACACAACACACACACACCACGTACACAAACACACACACACACACACACACACACACACACACAAAACACACACACACACACACACGTGCCCCCTGCAGAAGTGATGGATGACTCATAGCCATTGTCAATGTGCAGACATAAACTCGATCAGCCCCGGCGGTGGTCAAAAACAGTGCGCTGCTGCAAATTACGTCTCGGTAACTTTGTTATGCCTCCACCGGTTTTGTTCGAGACAAAGCCTTTCATTAGCTTGACTCGATCACAATAACTTTATTATCTCTTTACAAAAAAACGATTTATTCATCTGAAATCCTCGAAAGTTCAATGATAAAGGGTTTCAAACTAAACTGCTGTGCGTCTTTGACACAAGCGATTGAGCGTTGCTGTAGGACTAGAACAGCTCAGTTGGTAGAACGCCGGACTCGTGATCCTAGGATCGCCGGTTCGAATCTCTGATAAGGCATTTCGGCATAAGAGGTTCTTCCCCTCGGAGTACATTGATTCTGACTCCATTTCTCAAGGAAAGTCCTTCAAATGAGATTATAAGCCGAGTTCCGTGTGCGAGCGCACGCATTACATCTGGCGCACCGGTAAAATCCCATAACCAGCTTCCGAAAAA
>CM065728.1:56735402-56745402 GCA_033310375.1 Conus canariensis
GGGTGGAGTGGGTTGCGACGCGAAATGACGTTTTTAAATTGTTAATTTCACGTTGTGCATTATAACATTTTTTTTTTAACATTTAAGCTTTTAATTTTCGCGGCGATGAAGTTTTCTGACCTTTCATCCACAACCTATCAAATGACGCATGTATTTATTTTTGTCAGAAAGTAAGCTTGTGAGATATAGCTGCCTCTGGCTTTTTTTCTTGTCGTTTTTTTTTTTTTTTTTTTTTTTTTTTCTTTTCTTTTTCGTTATTGATATTATGTCCAGTCACGTCAAGCCAGCTTCCTTCAGTTTCAATTTCATTAGCGCGAACGGACTAGCATGTAGTATATTCGCCAACACCACTTCTGTCTATCCACGAATCGACATGGCGTAGGAGCTCAAAAATAAATCACTAAGTCCGCAAGAGTTTGAGATAAGGGAGACGGAGAGGGGGTGTGGGGGGGGGGGGGGGGGGGGGGGGGGGGGGGGAAGGGGGGGGGGGGAGAATGAAGCCTTATAGACGAGACTAGTTTTTTTTTAGCATGTATGGTTATTCTATGGGATATAGTACATCTCGAAGGCCAGCTGGATCATCTGTCTGGAACTGAGTTAATGTGTTTGCCAGCTCGAACCTAACCACGTCGGGATCTTTTTCTCTGTCAGTTCGTAGGCTGACTCCATAAAATAGAGATGCATGTTCTACACACACACCACACACACACACACACACACACACACACACACACACACACACACACACACACAGAATGCCTTCTCGCTGGCCTGACAAATCTAAACCTTATGTTGCACAATGAATTATTTAAAAGAGTTCAGCTTGTTCCTAAAATTCAGCATGGATCTAGTTCTTCAGATTCAATTAGGACCTGTTCCTGAGGCTGAACAAGGATCTGTTCTGAAGGTTCAACTGGAACTTTCCTCTAAGTTTCAAACAGGACTCGTTCCTGAGAGTTATAAAAAATGTGACTAACATTCAACAAGATCATGTCCACGAAGTTCAATAAGAACCTGTCTATAATATTCGACAAGGACCTGTCCCTAAGATTCAACGGCGACCTCTCTCTTGAGATTCAACAAAGACCTGTCGCTCTGATTCAGCTAGTCAGTAACCGTCAACAATAATCTATTTCAAAGATTAGAAAAAGACCTGTTCCTAGGTTTCAAAAGGAATTGTCCATAGAAATTAACAAGGACCGGTTTCTAGGTTTCAAAAAGAACCTGCTCTTAAGATGCAGCGAAGACATGTCTCTAAGGTTTAAGAAGGACATGACTCCAGGGATTCCAGAAGGATACGTCCCCTAGATTTAACATGTCCTCAAGGACTCATAAGAAAACATGTCCCTAAGATTTAACAAGGACATGTTCTTAAGGCTCAGCAATAATCTGTCCCAAAGATTCAACAATGACCTGTCTGTTGAGATTCAACAAAGAGCCAACGATGAAGAAAGCCATAGTTCAGGTTTTAACATAATAGCTCACCCCACGGTTGACCACGCCAGGAGGAAGAAGAGAAATTTATCTAACATTACAACAACCCAGTCAAATGACTACACATCAATATGGACAACCAGAATGCCTTTTTCCTTGCTGTGGTTACTGGGCGTTCCCATTGGAACAGGAATATTCAACAAGGACCTGACCCTAAGATTCAACCAGGACATGTTCCTAGCGCTCAACATGGACCAGATCTTAAAAAATCTATAAACGCTGTCGCTCAGATTCAACTAGGACATGTCACTAGCGGTCAACAAGGACCTATCTCAAAGAAAGAAAAAAGAGCTGTCCCTAAGTTTTATGAAGGAAGTGTGTCCCTAGAGGTCAACAAGGACTGGTTTCTAGGCTTCAACAAAGACCTGTCCTTAAGATTCACCGAGGACATATCCCTAAGATTCAAGAAGGATATGTCCTTTTGGATTCAAGGATAATATGTCCCTAACATTCAGCAAATGCACGCACTCAGGGTTCAACAATAATATGTCCCAAATATTCAAGAACTACCTTCCTTCAGATTCAACAAGGAGCCATCGGTGGAGCGAGAGATGATTCAGGTTATAACATCCACATTCTTGGGGAAAACCATATCAGGAGGGTAGAGGAAGGAGAGAAGACTTGTCTGACATCACAATGGCACAATCAGAGCGGTTGCATATGAAGATGGACAACGAGAATGCCTTTTTCTCTTGTTGTTGCTGGGCATTCCTCATTGGAACTCAGACCAGACCATCTTCAGCTCGGTGCTATGCCCAGCTAAGGTGACCAAGTGCCCAGGGAGCCATCGTCCCTCCATTCCAGCGTGGATCCGACTCTACCTGCTCAACCTCAACAGGAACCCACACTTCACTCTCAAGAGAGACTGTCTGACCACCGCGTGCTGAAAACTGTAGACCAGAAAACACAAAGAAAATCGCTGTAAATGCGACCAGCGTTGCCTAAGCAACGGCAGGCCTATTTCATGCCGCAGACCCAGTATCTGTTGAAACTTTTGTATAACTGCATCGGGTACAAAAAGTGTGTGTGTGTAGGGGGGGGGGGGGGGGGGGGGGGGGGGGGGGGGGGTTGGTTTAATGGTAAAGTTGGGAAATCACCTCGTCCAGTTTGAATCTTGCTGGCTCAAAGCATTACAGAATTTTCGTTTTTCTTTGATCAGCTTAAACGTGTTGTCGTTCTGGTGCCATTAGAGTAGTTCAGGCAAGCGTGAGATAGGTCATAAACTGCCGCTTCGCAAAAATGGTTTCCCTAGTCTGCCTCGTCATCTTTGGTGGATGTGAACGTTAAAACCAAAACTCATTAATATACTCTCACACTCAGCTTTCTAGAATGAAACAATACCACTGGCGAGCATCATTTTCGGGACTTTTTGGAGGGAGGAATGAGGGGATGGTGATGAAATAGTTGATCTCATTATTGAGCAAACTTAAATTTCTTCACTATTTAACTGATTTTTTTTTCATATGAATGTTGTACGGTTTTAGAGGATAATGCAAATGTTAGAACAAAGAAAAGCCTTAGAAAGACCACCGCAACAAACCAACAAAGGAACAAACGAAGAACACTACCTCTCACACCACGCGCTCGGTGCTCCTGCATCACGAGAATTATACACATGTACCATCGTCCCCTCCAAATGCATTTAATGCACCTCGTTTATAACTCCCCTCGGCTGATGGGCAGACATCAAGGCATCTGCCGAATATATAAATACGCGCGCGCGCTGATGTGTGTGTGTGTGTGTGTGTGTGTGTGTGTGTGTGTGTGTGTGTGTGTGTGTGTGTGTGTGTGTGTGTCCCTCCCTCCCTCCCTCCCTCTCTCTCTCTCTCTCTGTATGTTTGATCGTGCATCATAAAACGCACATAAAAGATATCAGCTCCCTCCCCCCCCCCCCCCCCCCCCCTACGCAATTCTCATTTTCATGATTGTTGACGTCACCTTGAAATAAAAAGGAGGGGGTGCGGGGGGTGGAGAGGGTGTCTACTCCCCAACCGTCCCCTCCCAAACTCCCACCCCCTAACAAGAATAAAATATTGAATGGGAGGAGGGGAAAGGGAGATGCACTGGTTAACACGCTTCACTCTCGCTGGTCTATCCCTCTCAGAATCTCTCACCCGACGGGCATTAAGTTCGCGCTAAGTTTGGGATGTACGGTATTAACTCTTAGGAAACAGAAGGTCACGGGGTATTCCAGAGCCGTGTCTTTGGGGAATAAACCGTGAATCAGGGGGCTCTTGGGAGCTTGGAGTCAGAGTGACGTTCTTCAGTTCTCTTTTCTTTGGGGGCGACAACCACAGCTTCAGCCTCGTGCATGGCGATTTTCTTTTTATTGACTGGTCTTCAGTTAAAAATCTCTCTCTCTCTCATATATCTCTCTCTCTCTCTCTCTCTATCTCATCTCTCATCTCTCTCTCTCTCTCATCTCTTCTTTCTCTCTCTCTGTCTCTCTCTCTCTCAAATATACTTTTGCCTTTCAGTTTTTTTTCATTTCCATTTCTCTCTCTCTCTCTCTCTCTCTCTCTCTCTCTCTCTCTCTCTTTTTCTTTATATATATATATATATATATATATATATATATATATAGTTGTGTCTTTCTGTTTCTTTCTTTTATTTGTTTGTTTCTTTCTTTTATTGTTGTTTCTTTCTTCTCTCGCTCTGTCTCTTTCACTCTGTCTCTCTTCTCTCTCTCTCTCCATCTTCTCTCTCTCTCTCTCTCTCTCTCTCTCTCTCTCTCTCTCTCTCAGCTTGATCATTTGTGTATTGACCTAGACTCTGCAGATGTGGTACACAAGTCTTCATTTGTATCTCCTCTGTCGTAATACAACTTTCTTTTAGATGGATGTTGAAGAAGAAAAAAAAAAAAGAAGAAAAAAGGGGCTTAAATGTCTGCTATTTAGCATGATTGTGATGACTATGAAAATCAAGTGAGACTGAAGGATAAAACAAACGCTGGAGAACAGTTATTGTGCCATTCCGAAAGAGTAAATTGAAATTAATCATAAAAAAGAATGAGAGATCGTGTTATTCTGTTGCCTTTTTTCGTTGAAGGAGCGGATTCATGTTTCCATTGTAAATTGTTTCAGAGAAAGAGAGAGAGAAAGAGAGAGAGAGAGAGAGAAGAGAGAGAGAGAGAGAGAGAGAGACAGAGAGACAGAGAGAGAGAGAGACAGAGACAGACAGACAGGCAGACAGACAGACAGACAGACAGACAGAGACACACAGAGAGTGAAACAGAGACAGAGGGAGAAAGAGTAAAAGAGAGTGATGGAGGGGGGAGGGAAGATTGATTTCATTTTACTTTGTTTTATTTTTTCCCTATGAACAATAGTACCCAGATCAGAGTACAAGAGAAGAGAGAGAGAGAGAGAGAGAGAGAGAGAGAAGGAGAGAGGGGGGGAGGGAGAGAGAGATGGGGAGGTTATTTACTTTCTTGTCCACTTTTTCATTTTTGCTCTATAAACAATGGTGCACCGATCAGAATACGACAGAGAGAGAGAGAGAGAGAGAGAGAGAGAGAGAGAGAGAGAGAGAGAGAGAGAGAGACAGAGACAGAGACAGAGACAGAGACAGAGACAGAGAGACAGAGAGAGAGAGAGAGTAGGGGGAACAGATGTGGGGTGCATTGTGGAGGTTATAATTTATTCTATTTGATTTAAATTCGTTTTTTTTTTTATTCCTGTGAAACAGTTGTGCCCCGATCAGATCAGTTTCAAGGTGTCGTCAAACTGGCCTTTTACTGTAATAACATTTGGATACGGACATTAAAGAGATGAAATAGCTGGCAAGTCTAGCTGGACAGCTGGAAAAATAGTTGGCAAGAGCAGATAAACTAACACGAAACGATCAAACTGATACGGTTTTGATTACCAGGTCAAAAACAAAACCAACAAAAAAGAAAAAAAAACAGTAAAACAGATCATTCTTGTTCCGTGAAGAACAGCAATTAGGTATGTCTTCTGTTTATGGAAATTGCTTTGAAACATCAGAAAATCCGATGAAACATGAACGAGTTCACATTCGAAGACAAAGCTGAAACCAGTTCACGAACAAAGAAGTAAAGACGTTGAAGAGATATACATTTGATTCATTTAGACATCTAATTAACACAGTTCAGTAAAAAAAAGTCTAATAGTTCTCTTGAAATGTGAGGATGATAGAAAGCGAGTGGGGGGAGTGGGGAAGCGCGGGTGGGGGGTGGGGAGGGGGGGGGAGAAAGACGTGTTAATAAAGTTGCCCGGCCAAAGACCATTTATGACAGGACTCTCACAGACTGGTCGGTCACCTAATGAAATCAACTTCTGACATAGCTCATCCACCGGCTGGGGATACAGTGGCGTTGGTGGCAGTACACGATTGTGCACATTAGCCTCACAGTACGTGGGTCGCAAGTTCGAAGCTGAACAATAGCTAGGTAAGGAAGTGGGGAACCAGATTTGTTTCTCGATCTCCTAGGCCATCACTCTACTTATAGAATCAGTCGTGTACACGCGCGCGTAGAGATCAACGTACGCATGTTAAAGATCCCGGAGTCAAGTGCTTGGGTAGAAAATACCAAAAATATTATCAAGCACCAGGAAGTATGGACAGGTGTTGGACACCACCAACTATATCCTCTCCGTCCCCTCCTACTGCCGTATTCGCTCCAGCATCCTCTGCCAGACCCCCCCCCCCCCCCACCTCCCCCAACCGCCATCACCTAGACAGTAACAACTTGTTTCTGCTGATGACTTACAACAGTGTGCGCCTGGCCCTGTCTTCGTCTGTCGACCCTAGGTCCGATGACGTCAGTTGCTGCGCTGCCTTTGTCTGTGGCTGGACAGGTCAGTTGTGAAGGCACACATACAAAGACAGCTGGGGCATCCCAAAGATGGCGA
Organism: Conus canariensis; assembly: GCA_033310375.1. Lineage (NCBI taxonomy): Eukaryota > Metazoa > Mollusca > Gastropoda > Neogastropoda > Conidae > Conus > Conus canariensis. Next base: position 56,741,771 of record CM065728.1, read on the forward strand.
AAGGAATGTGGATGTTGAGGCTGTGGAGTTTCCTTGCACAGATGACCCTCTCCCACCCAGCTGTTCTCAAGGGAGGTAAAAGCTGTCTCTACTATCCAGGCTGGACATTTGCTATTGTCTTCAGCCTGCGATCCTATATTTGTGTTCAGGAAACTCTTCCATTCAGCACATTCAGGCTGTCTTTGCTACCACTCCTTGAATGTCCCTTTATACACAGCGTATGGAAAGCGACAGCTTCTTCTCACTGAGACGAGAGTGAACGTAAAAGATATGTAAAACTGTGTTGGTTGCTGCAAATTTGTACGCAATGAAGGTGAAGCGATGCTGTTTGAAAAACAAGCAAACAAAAACTTTGCGTTATAGCTGTCGTTCGAATGCTGACCCTTGGGATGGGGTCACGTGAATTTCTAAGGTCACCAAGTATACAGTATACAAACACGTGAACATCCAAGCAGGGAAGATGTAATAAACGCGCTCTGTTCTTGAATGTAAGGGGAAAGAACTACCTGCCACGCAGAAAACGCTACCATTTCCAGCGGTCCCTATGTATTGCGTCTTTGAACGTAAGGGAAAGACCAATCCAAAATCCACAGAACATTACCATTCACAAGTCCCTGTGCACTGTGCCCTTGTAAGTAAGGGAAAGAACAATCGAAAATCCACAAAACATTACCATTTCCCCACAGTCCAACAGACCCATGTGTATTGTCATAGGGCTGTCAAGTGCCCCTCAGTATTTCGGCCCTCAACTCTTTACACTCCAAGGGGGCTATGCCTCATTTACGTCATCACTTCTGAATGCCCTCAGGGAAAAGAGAGAGAGAGAGGGGAGAGAGAGAGAGAGAGAGAGAGGGGGGGGTCGTCTATTGTGACCCTGAAAACACTCAAAATAAACGTTCTCATCGCTAAGAAACAGTCGGCCGGCACTGTACCTGCCGATGAGTGGAGAAAAGTGTTCTGGTGATGGCTGCATTGTGGAAGGGTTAACACCTGGGGTCAGCTGAACATGTTCTTCTGGGATGGAGCTGGCCTTAACAGAACCTCAGGATTTTTGTACTTTAACATTCATGACACTGACTATTGGAGTAATAGACCAGCATTGTCGAAGGTCACATATGTCTTTCCATTTCTCGGTATAATGCCACAGCACACGCACTCAACACAACACACACACACACACACACACACAACACACACACACACACACACACACACACACACACACACACACACACACACACACACACACACACACACTGACTGAAACCAATTTATTGTCAGATTAACTCATGGTTCTACTGACAAACAAACACACACACACACACACACACACACACACACACACACACACACACACACACACACACAACGCGCACGCGCACACGCATGCATGCACACACGCATGCACGCACCCAGGCACACACACACACCACATACACACACACACACACACACACACACCACACACACGCACGCACGCACGCACGCACGCACGCACGCACACACACACACACACACACACACACACACACACACACACACACACACGTGCGCACGCACGTACGCTCACACACATACACATACACACCACCACCACTACCATCGAAGGATCCAGATGATACACTGAAAGCTTTTCCAGCAGCAAGCTCTGTGCACACACAAACACACACACACACACACACACACACACACACACACACACACACACACACACACACACACACACACACCCCCACCACACACACCACACACACACACGCCGGCACGCACACACTCACTCACACACACACACACACACACACACACACACACACACACACACACACACACACACACACACAACACACACACACACCGCATACACACACACTGCAAGCATCACACAAGAAGTCTTTCATCACGACAACGTCAACGGCATGCTCTGGGCTACACATCAGCCCTACCTTTAGCTCGATTTAACATTTTGAGATCGCCTGCCCCATATCTACCATCTCAGCCTCACAAGACCAACTGCAGCCTCAAAATTGCGCAGGATTTCATCCTCTAGGTCAGGAACATCATCCTCATGCCAGCGGTCACCCGTCTGATCCACTTGATTAGATCACAGAACCAGGTCTGGATCAACACCTTTCGGAACAGAAGGAAGGTGGGGTGATAGGGGGGACGGAGTAGCTCAGTTGGTAGAGCACCGGACTCGTAATCCAAGGGTTGCAAGGTTCGAATCTCCGCCGGGCCGTTTCGGTACCAGGGGATTTTTTGCCCTCGGAGTTAACATTAGTTCTGACTCCATTTCCCATACAGTCCTTCGAATGAGACTATAAACCAAGGTTCCGTGTGTGAACGCACGCATAACATCTTGCACATACGTAAAATCCCATCACCAACTTTCGGAAGAGAAGGCCAGTTTGGCCGTTGGTATGGGTGACACGTTACACATGGCATGCACCTTCCCCGAAGATGGAGTATGGCTGCCTTAATGGCGGAATAAAAAAAAACGGTCATGCACACACAACTCCACTCCCTATGTAGGGGTAGATGGGATTACTACGTGTATGTCCATATAGGGAGTGTCCGCAGGAGTATCAGCCTGCGTGCGCAGAAGAAGAAGAGGAAGGCGAGGCGATAAGAAAAAGGGTGGGAGGAAGGGTGGTGGATGGGTGATAGGCTCACACGTCTTATTGACCGGGTACAGTAGTATGGGTTATCCAGGAATATCCACTGACTGTGTATGACATTGATTTGACATCCATGAACTGATTCGCTCCCGAGAATCCAATTGTGTATGTGAACCTTGGCTCTTATCAACCGTCACAAATCCGATCAGGAACACAGTGACATGACGTTAGCTATCTCTCGGTGTAATGGCTGGTGCTTCCTGCCAATCCGTACGAGTGAGGAAAGAGTGGGGCAAGGGTGAGGGTGAACGAAGGGGAAGGAAAGGGGGGGGGGGGGGGGGGGGATGGAAAGAGGAAGGGTGGTATGTGTTGTGGGTGGGATGGGGTGGGGTGAGAGGATGACGGGAAGGTGACAGGGGGAGAAGTGAGGGGGGGGGATCACAGAGAGGAAATTTGACTCCAGAAACAAAATAATAAAGTTGTAGGGGGAAAATTACAAATACACAATGAGAAAATAACTTGCCGTTTTATTCGAACGAGATGAAAACAGGTTAACTAAAAAGTAAATGAATAATCGACAAATACATGAAAAATTTCACAAATGAAATGAATACAATATATAGAAAAATAGATGAAGGAATAAACATGAAACAAATTAACAAATGAAATAAATATCCAATTAGGTAAATAAATGAATAAATAAACATTAAACAAAACAAAGAGATTAGCCTTTCAGTACTAGGAACGGCAGGAGAACAAAGAAACACGAAGTCAAGAAGTTGGTGAGAGAGAGAGAGAGAGAGAGAGAGAGGAGAGAGAGAGAGCGAGAGAGCGAGAGAGAGAGAGAGACAGCAAGAGAGAGAGAGAGACGAAGAGAGAGAGAGAGAGAGAGAGAGAGAGAGAGAGAGGAGAGAGAGAGAGGAGTGAGGGGGGAAGAAGCGAAAGGAAAGCAGCCTCGCTGATAACAGAATAAAAGAGATCATTTTCCTTTGGCTGGTTTTGGTTTTTATTTTGCGT
>CM065728.1:56760402-56775402 GCA_033310375.1 Conus canariensis
TTCAGTATGGGGTCAGATAAAACAGGGCATCCAGGATCCGTTCAGCGAGATAATTACATAGTTTCTGTTTAAGAAGCACACTGTGACGTTCCTGTTTACAGTTGATAACTTTACATTAAGTAATATCTCTTCATATAATAAGCAAATTTTCTATAAACAACGACACTTTGTACTTTTCTATTTTCTACTTCTCAAAGACAAAAAGTACGTTGGAAGTTACTCATCCAGCATGTACCATCTCTCAGATGGAAATGATTTTAGTGTTATTTATGAACTGAATTGCTCACAGCAGCGTTAAATCGATCCTACTAGCTTCCCCTTGTTTTCAACTGTATAGTAAACACACATTTTTTGTTGCATTACTTTTGGTGTGAATCTGGATCGGAGGACAGATCCTGAATCTGTTTGACTTTGGCAGATGTTGGCTGTCTCCTGAGAACCCTTCTGGTTAACAATCATCCGTCTCTTTTGGCAAATTATCAGGACGAAGTTCTGTATACGTGAATATTTCATAAGTATTTTTCCATTTGATATATAGTTTGATACCGCAACCAGATTTCTCTGTGTTGGTGAGATAATCAACCATTTTGTGTCTAAAACGATACACGTGGTTGTTGTAAGGTTTCAACGTTCAGATGGTTGTAGTATTTAGAGTGCAGTCATTCGTACCTCTGGTAGGTGTGTCTTTCTGTCTCGTTTTCTCTTCTTTTCTTCTCTTCTTTTCCCTAAATCCGATCCCCAGCGTAGTTCTACTCTCTTCTCTCTCTCTTTCTTTCTCTCTCCCTCTCTCTTTCTCTCTCTCTCTCTCTCCCTCTCTCTCTCTCTCTCTCTCTCTCTTCTCTTTCTCCCTCCTCCCTCTCACTCTCCTCTTCCTCTCTCTCTCTTCCATTCTCCTCTCTCTCTCTCTCTCTCTCTCTCTCTCTCTCTCTCTCTCTCTCTCTCCTCTCTCTCTTCTGGCGTAAATAACTTTCTAGCTGACTATAAGACAGATTAATTCTCTGCAGATGACAAGAATGGGATTTTCATTTGAGAACAGTGAGACTTCAGTTTGCATAATGCTTTTTGCATAATAGTCGTTGATGAAACGCATGCAATACTGAATATAGACCGTATGTTAAAATCATGGCAGCAAGATTCAGACTTAGCGTTTGGGAAATTGCTGTACATGAAATTCAGTATAGTCAGATACAACTCACACCTTGGGTCGAATTGAATTGTCCTTTATATAGACATGTGAAAGTATAACGAAGTACATTTTGTTTATGCTGCTCGGTACTAAATGACAAAAACAGTGTGATATACACATTTGCAGTGCTATGAATATATGAAAGTTTTTGGTGTAGTTCAGGTCTAGCATTAACTAATGAAAGAACAATTAGAAAGCTGTGTATTCGTTTCTGTTGGCTAAATTGCTGAAATTACTGCGTATAAATGTATAAAACTGGATCAGTTGGATCAATATAATGATTTGAAATGATTGTTCAGCTCAACACCTTCACAACGGGCAATGCGCGTTCCATATGCATTCCCTCTCTCTCTCTTCTCTCTCTCTCTCTCTCTCTCTCTCTCTCTCTCTCTCTCTCTCTCTCTCTCTTACACACACACACACACACACACACACACACACACACACACACACACACACACACACACACTACTGATATCAATACTGCTAAAAATATTCCATGCCCATTGTTAGAATCATCAAAACATCTTTTCACCTCTTTTAGTTTTCTCCATTAAAAAGACACAGAAAGAACAGAAATGTGTTAATAACATTACAGCAATATTGGTTTTGCTGATGCTTCGATCTATGAGCATCATGGCTATAATGAAATCTAACATCAAAGGACTAATGAGGACTTTTTTTGTATTTTTCTATCAGCGTTTTTAACAGCTATTAATAGAACACCCGAAAAGCGTCGCTGAGAATCTGCAGAAAATTGGAAAATCAAAGAAATGTATTTTCTCTCTTTTCTTACTTCCAGCATGATAAAATGCATGCTTCTAATTACATCAGAAAGGATTATCAACATATTTAGGCTTTTTGTGAATAGAGATCAAATGAAAATCTTTAGAATATGAAATAGAGAAGAAGGAGGAGGGTGAGGAGGGGAAGGCGGAGGAGGAGGATAAAGGAAGAAAAAAGTCAATGGAAGTGATTCACATGGAAGGGTGGAAAGTATGTGGGAGGGACGATGGAAAAGCTTAAAGGGGAAGGCTAAGAGATAAATTGTGTACTAAGGTGGGGGTAGGGGAGGTGGGGTGGGGGTAGGGGCTCGGCATACCTTATTTGTCTCTTGTCCTCTTGGATACTTTTTTCATTGCATTTAATCTACTGTGGGGTCAGCTGAGGAGTTGGCAATGGTGAGTTTGAACTATTCATGGGTCCATTTTTTTCTGCTTGAAAAGCCATTCTGTCCACCCGCCTGCAGTGATTGTTTCCTGATTCGGTTCGGAGAAGGTTAAGACGCTGGAATGAATGGATAGGATCCACCTTCTATTATGCCGTGCCTAGGAACTGGCGAGCCTCTTAAGGTTCACTGCCCTCACGGCTATTTAGTAATTAGACTTGCTAACTTTAATGTGCTCTTTAGTTTAAGTTCAAGAGTTCTCAGCATTCAATGTACCTTCAAAGTTATGGTGTCAGCCTACTTTTGCAGCTGCATGGTTGGTTTAATCTTTTTTTTCGCACCACACTTAACAAGAAAGTATTGTCTTTGAAATGAACCAGTGACAAAAACAGCACAACAGTTACAAGACTTCATGAATACGAATACAATGCAATCAAATCATTATGAACAAAAGAATTGGCTTTGATTAATATCTTTATATCAAGTAGATAGTAGAGGGTAGTTTCCTTCAAACAGAACAGCAATAGTTATTATTAAGAAAAGGTACCTTTGAACTCCAGCGACTTGTTCACAATCTTCTGGCATAGAGTCACATGGGGGCCGGTTCAGTGATACCCAAACTGCCTGCAGAAAGGGAGTAAGGAAGAGACAAAGAAGGACAAAAGAACAGAAGAAAAAGAATCAGTGAACCACGGAAGGAAGCAGATAAAATGAAAGAAAGGAATAAAGATGAAAGAAAAACCCAGGAAAACATGGAACAAAGGAAACTGATGCATAGTTCCGAGGAACAAAGCTGTATTCTGCAATTTTAGTGTCAAATTCTGTAGCTAGCCATGTCAAACTTCCGTTAGCTTTTGCTAATTCTATTTGGACAAATATTCGTAGCTTGGGCAGCATTAAGACACAGTGTAGGCCATCCCACACTTTCGATCTACAGTGCACAACTGCACCTGTTTCATTCTTTCTATGGTCAATCACAAAACAAGACCTTTCTATCAGTTCCTTACCTAACCAGAAGAAAAAAGAAATTGAAACAAAAAAGACAACAGAAAAAAAAAACTGGAAAAAGAGAAAGAGACAGAAAAACAGAGAGCATTCAGGCATATGGGTAAAGGAGAGAGAGAGAGAGAGAGAGAGAGAGAGAGAGAGAGAGAGAGAGAGAGAGAGAGAGAGAGAGAGAGAGAACGAATCTAACCAAACGGAAAGGTGAAAAAAAAAAGAAATCTGAATGCTTATTCTTCTGTCCCAGCCACACAACACGCCTTTCATATCCCAAAGTTGATTTCTGTGTTCATTATTTCTGCTCTTTCTGGATCAAAGGCTCTAATCCAGTCTTGACTAATAGCTGATACTTGTTCGCCACTGTCCCCTTCTCCTTCGCTCAATGTTGTCGCTTGACAGTGAAAGGCCTCGCAGGTGCGTGGCTAATTTCGCCTTCCGCCGACTGTTTTGTTCGCTCCATCAGATCATCTGCATCCGTTGTTCAACACTGGCTAAAGGGGTTTGTATTTCACCCGTGTCTGCTGGTTCCTTTGTGGGACGGTCAGCAAGATGACACGGAAGCTACGTGAACGATTCTAACCAGATTGGGTGGGAAAAATGAAATGTGGTGAGGGACGAAACCACGGCAGTTCGGTTTGGGTCTGAATCTAACAGCATATTTAGAATCTGTTGAGCAAGATTTTTACTTTTTTTTCTTTACCCCCATCTGTCCCTCGTTTTCTGTCTCATCTTCTATCCCATCTCATTGGCAATCCACCCATGTTACTCATTCCAGCTTCACATGTACACCATGGTTTGTCAGGCTACAGCTCCAGCATGAGCAATCCACAGGGAGTAGTCAGTATTAAGTCATCATGAGGCAACCCACCAGAGGAGACACTGCACTGCTGTCTGTTCACCTCAATGGTGTTCAGTGGTGCATTGTCCAATGCAACATACACAGAAGACCATCCAGCAGGCCCCCTACTGGTGACAGTCATTGCTTAGTCGCAGAGCCAGCATCAGTGAGCTGTCCCTCCAGAGGGCGCCACCATGTCCATCAAACGACAGTTTCTAGGAATTAGCCAATACTGGTGACCCTAACAGAAAGTCATGAAGGACATAGACGTCGGGAGGACGTGGAAAGTGGAGCCACCATGAGAGTAGGGTACGAAGGGACACAAGATCTTAGACTTTTTTTTTTTTTTTTTACAACAAATGCAAAGACCTGCGGTGTTGGTCAGCCTGTTTGAGCAACGCTGTCCGAGACTCATCCACTACTGGGATGAAACTCGACTGTGTGGCCCCAGTCTTCCCATTTCAGCCCTTAGCAAACTCAGCTCTGGACATGAGCCCCTTAGGGCAGAGCAAATTCTAAAAATGAATGACTGTAATGGGAATCGAACCCACATCCCAGTCGGAAGCACGCGGCGTTAACCACTTTGCCACGCCGAATGGTTATTATTGCAGATTTTCCACTTAACATGACGACAGATACTTTACTCTTTTGTCTTGACAGAGATCTGCTCTCTCCCAAGACTTTCCCAAACCTTTCTTAATTATCACGGTTTCATATTTTAATGTATGTATCAGTGTGCGGCCTTCGTATACTTGTATATCTTAACTGTGACTGAGTTTTGTTGTAATTTTGTGTATGTTTTACATCGTACTGGAGTTTCTTTTGGTAATTAGACGTTCTATTCAGGGATCTTGGTGTCTCACACTAGCAATAGCTAGCTATACGAAGGTGCTAATGTTCGGATGTTTGTGATCATAAGCGTGCAGTTGTTCTTTCCGATTGAAATTTTCAGTGTCTTTTTCTGCGTCGGTTTCTCTTCTTCTGTTCTTCTCTCTCTCTCTCTCTCTCTCTCTCTCTCTCTCTCTCTCTCTCTCTCTCTCTCTCTCTCTTCTTCTTCTTCTTCTTCTTCTTCTTCTTCTTCTGCTTCTCGCTCTCTCTCTGTGGACTAAATCACTTTCTCGTCGACTTAGAAACAATACAGGTACCCTGCAGATGGCATAATTTGGTCTACACAAGACTTTTTTTAACATTAGTTGTTGATAACATGCACATAAAGTTGAATCTTGTGATCATTCCAACAAAAAATCAGACTTTGCGGGTCGGATATTGCAGTACTTCAGTATCACTGATTTTAGTGATCCATGACGTACACAAGTGAAAGACTACGATGTGCATTGTGTTTATGCTGCCTCACATTGTATACGAGCGGGGTATGCACATTTTAAAGTACTCTAAATATCCACTTTTTTTTTTAGGACAAACCAAAATCAAACAACGAACGAACAGCAAGAAACGTGTCTATTTGTTTGTATGGGCTAAAGCTGTTAAAATACAGACTTTTTAATGTTAGAATTTCAGTCAGCTGTATTGATCTGATTGATTTTTCAGCTGCACCCCTTTATCAACGGCATTTTTTTCTGAATGAAATATCCTTATGCGTTTCCGTTTTCATTCTCTCTCTCTCTCTCTCTCTCTCTCTCTCTCTCTCTCTCTCTCTCTCTCTCTCTCTGATCATGTGTAAAATGCTTTTCACTTGAGATGGACATATTTGAGAACTGCTGATGTCAATTCTCCTGTAAATGATTCCGTGTCCAATCTTACAACTAAAAAAACTTAAGACATCTTTATCATTCTTTCAGCTGCTTCCATTACGGGGATAGAAGGAAAAGAATATGTATAAATAACGTTGCAGCAATATTAGTTTTGTTGACATTTCGGACTATGAGCATCTTGCCCGTAATAACATTTAACATCAAAGAACTGGTCAGGCTTTTTCAGCATTTTTCAAACAACGCTTTTTGAGAGATATTGCTAGTAGTGTAACACCTGAAAAACGTAGCAGAGATTTTTTTCCCAGCAAATTGGGAGATCAAAGAAAATAATTTTTGTGTGTATTTTCTTACCTCTAGGATGATAAACGTGCATGTCTCTCAGTACCTCAAAAAAAGATTATCAACATATTTCAGCTTTTTATGAATGCTGATGTGATGAGAGTCTTGAATATTAGGGAAAAAAGAAATGCGATGGTAGCGATTCAGATGACAGGATGGAACGTGTGTGAGAGGGGCGATGGGACGGGAGAAAGGGGGGATGGGAGGCTGAGGGAGAAACTGTGTACGAAGAGGTTTTTGATACACGATGTTTTGTTTCCTGTCGTAGCTGAAGAGTGAGGAGGTGTGTGTGTGTGTGTGTGTGTGTGTGTGTGTGTGTGTGTGTGTGTGTGCTTGCGTGCGTGTGTGTGTGTGTGTGTGTGTGTGTGTGTTGTGTGTATGTGTATGTGTGTGTGTGTGTGTGTGTAATCTAGTAAGCGTACAGCTGCTGAGATGTCGGTGGTGGGTTCGAACGACACGTGGTGGGGTCGGATTTTTACGACGTGGAAAACCTCACTGTTCACTCAGCAGTAAACTCCTGATTATTCAGTCCAGAATATGCACACGAGCTCGCGCGCGCGCGTGCACGCACGCACACACACACACACACACACACACACACACACACACACACACACACGTGCGAGCGCATGCACAGAAAAATACGCACACACGCACGCGCGCGCACCAATATACACCACACACACACACGGACACGACACAAGATGGCGGCTATGGTAAAGAGCTAAACAACACGCCTGCTGAGTTTTTTTGCCAAAGTTCCGGAAAATGACCAGGTTCTCCAAAAAAAGACCCTGGACGCGAAGTCCTTCAGCGTTGTCTACTTTGATTTTAGACACCGGCGATCAAGGAAAAAGCAAATCGGCCAAGAACAAGAGAGAAAGAAAACCGAGAGCTGAGGACCGTTTCGTTACCCTGGACCAAACGACCTGTGGAACACTTGGATCTGCCAGTCACAGGCCTTCTAACCGGTCTAGCGAGAGATCTGTAAGTACTGTTTCTGACATGAAAACAGTAATAGAAACGTTATGCAATAGAATTTCCAGCTTAGAGAAAACGATACAAAATCAAAACGAAAAAATTGACCTGATCGTAAAGAATAACAAAATGACGACAATGGTCAGCATAGCCACTCAGACTGCCGAACAGCCAAGTTATAAATCATATGCTGAAGCAGTCAGCTCGGGGCCAGTACCATCGCCCGCGGAGCAGCAGAAGAGTGGCCCTCAGCAAAAAAGACCAACAAATAAGCCCAAAGTCGAAGGAAACGCCCAAAGAATGACAAATAGAACACAGCAAAAACAACGAAGTGACGCAAAAAAACATTACGTCAAGGCGACAGCCAAACGTCAGGATTCTGCTTCGAAAGGAAAGAAGAATGACGAAAAAATTGAGTCTGGTCTACCAAGTCTACTTTTCATACACGATTCAGTGACAAGCAAAGTCAATGATAAGAGACTTGGAGATTCCTATGGATTTCAAGCAGAATCTCGGAAAACATTCAAAATCAAGGATATACAACAAACATTTGAATCAGCATATCAAAAACACGATGCGCTACTGATTCACTGCGGAGTAAATGATTTGAAGTCAACATCTCCCACGGACTGCAGTAAAGATCTGGTGCAGTGTATCAGACGTATTAAGAAAGGAAATCCTGGTCTGAAAATAATTGTCAGCAAAGTAGCACCAGTCACAGATACTCAACTGACCATCAAGAGAGATCTCTTCAATGCCCTCCTGACATCAGAGCTGAGTGAAGACGAGGACGTCAGCCTGATCAGCCATAACAACCTGCGCGCGAGCTCCTGGCATCTCCGTGATGGCCTCCACCCCACCAACAGTGGTGCAAGCGTCCTGGCCAGCAATATCGGGCGTCACGTGAGAGACCTGCTGTGGAGCCGACCCAGGAGGATCCGACGATCACGGTACCAGCCGTCCTGGTACTACCAGCCCTACCCAGATCCTCTGCTCTACAGCCTGGACCCCTGGAGCAACAGGTTCAGCGTGCTGGGGGACTGGTGAAAGTGGAACTTTGCAAAATACCAGCACCACTTGTGACTAGAGTGCAACTCACGTTAATATTTAAATTGCAGTATAAAAAATAATCATTCATTTTCCATTGGCACAGTCATTCATTAATATATAATTGTTATTTACTTTATCTGAATATCGTTTGCATTATCTTACAGGTACCTATTTCATCAGTTGATAAGTGAAAATTTCTAATGTTAAAAGACGGTTCTTTTAAGGTATTTCAGTGGAACTGTCGATCTATTATAACCTCCCTTGACCAACTAGCACAAAAACTTGCAGAAGAAAACTACAATGTATTGGCCTTACAATCCCTAAACACACATAGAAACAAATTACCTAAACTCGCTGGCTATTACTTCCCCCCAGTTGTTCAAGAGGGGAAAACTAATGATAAAATCAACGTAGCCATATACATTAAGGAAGGAGAGAACTACACCTCCTGTGCAAGTCCTGTTCCACCAAACACACCTGATTCCTATTCCTGCGCAGTCAAGGTTCAGGTAAACACCAACATCATATTAACTGTTGTGTCAATCTATCTACCACGTGGACCTAACGAGTTTAATTCTGAATGGTTACGATCATTACATATAAGACCAGATGAAAACAATAGATATCTTATAACTGGAGATTTTAATGCACATTCCCCGTTTTGGAAAAGGATTGTCAGTTAATTACTAGTAACCGTTTTATTGAAAATCTAGTCGACTCGTCCTTATATCTTTTAAATGACGGGAGAATAACACGTATTCCTGACAACCCTAAGCACAAGCCAAGTGCAATAGATCTAACTTTAATATCTCCAGATCTAGCGCCACTTTGTGATTGGCAAACCCTTGATGACACACTCAATAGTGATCATATTGCTATCATCACTACCTTTGAAACTTCAAGGTCTGAACCAACAGATTTAACAAAGGAAAAAGTCCCAAAATATAATTATAAATTAGCTAACTGGGGTAAATTCACGGAATTACTAAAAACATTCTATGTCGACACAAAAGAACTTGATACTCAATCTATTAACGACCTATACGATCAGTTTCAGAATGCTATGCTTTCTGCTGCGAATCAGTCAATACCTAGGATAAAACCTGTCAAATCAAGGTCAAAAAAGCACGCAGGTAATGCCTGGTGGAATGAGGCATGTGAAAAAGGGAAAAAGGAGAAAAACATCAAACTGAGAGAATATTTACGAAGCAAAGGAGAAGAGCGCGCTAAAAAGCTTCTTGAGAAAAAAAGAGTAAAAAATCATTTTAATCACATCACAGCACAAGCAAAACAGCAATATTGGTCTAACTTTTGTAAGAATGAAATATCAAATCATAAAGATTTCCAAAAAGTGTGGGAAAAATTAAGAACAATGAAAAATGGAGTAAACTTGCCAAAATGTCCTGTAAAGCTCCCAAACTCTGATTTCCCTTCAAATCTAGAAAAGGCCGAAGCTTTAGTTGACATTTTCGCCAAAAATAGCAGCAAAGATAGTTTGTTAACAGTAAATAGACTGCACAGAGAACAAGAAGAAGGAAAGTCCATGTACAACGATCCAGACCCTGTAATGAACCACTATCTAAATACTCCCATAACAATTCAAGAAGTAGAAGAATGTCTTGCAAATCTGGGCACCAGAAAAACATCAGTGGGTTTAGACGGTGTCTCTAATGAAATGTTACGTCATATGCCACCTAATGTAAAGCGCTTTATCTCAGTATTCATTCAAAAATGCTGGGAAGATGGCAATTTGCCTTCATTATGGAAGCACTCTATCATAGTTCCTATACATAAACAAGGAAAATCTCGAAGTAACATAAACAGCTACCGCCCAATTGCCCTAACGTCGCATACATGCAAACTAATGGAAAGAATTGTCCTAAACAGATTACTTTATTTTTGTACCAAACATCAAATTATCCCAATAAATCAAGCTGGTTTTCAGAAAGGCAGATCAGCAACAGAACATCTAGTGAAACTCACAACACATGTCAAACAACAATTCGCAAGTCGAAAAAATATCCTGGCAACGTTCTTTGACATAAGGAAAGCATACGAACAAGTATGGCATGAACGACTTTTGTATAAACTGAAAACTATTGGAATAAATGGAACCATGTATAACTATGTCAAAGCTTTCCTTCAAAGTAGAATTATTCAAACAAGAATAGAGCATACATATTCCACCACTAGAACACTGGAAATGGGTCTTCCACAAGGATCAGTATTATCTCCAATTTTATTTAATATCCTAATTGCAGATATAACAAAAGGCTTATCCAAAGACATAGTTTTAGTACAGTTTGCTGATGACATATGTCTGTGGATGAAAGTCACTATGAAAAGAAAAACCCCATTAAGATCCTTAAATTACATAAAGATCAAATATCAACATGAATTAAACAAAATCAGTAGTTTCTTACATGAAAATGGATTGACACTGTCGACCGAAAAAACAAATCTAATGCTTTTTAACTCTGGATATGACCCAGAGAAACTTCCACAATTTACCCTGAATGGGTCGGTCTTACAATACATCAAATCTGTTAAATTCCTAGGAGTGTATTTAACATCAAAACTGTCATGGAGCCAACATATTCAATATATTTTGAATAAAGCAAGAAAAAGTTTAAACTTTCTAAAGATCATAAGCAAACAAAAATGGGGACAAGATAAAGAGAGCTTAACACTCCTATCTTCTGCTCTTGTGCGGTCTAGATTGATTTATGCTCAAGAAGTCTTCTTCAGTGCTCCACAGCATTTACTTAATAAGTTACAAAGTGTAGATTGCAAAGCATATAAACTTGCTCTTGGAGTTCCCACACATACATGTAACATTGGGACGTATAATGAAATTGGAATCTTACCTTTGAACGAGTTTCGAAAAATGTCCTCCTCTAAATTTGTTTTAAAGAACCTTTCACAGAAAAGTTTCTGTACAAATGAAGTATCTCTCAATTCAGAGACAGATTTTGCTAAAAGAGCAAAATACATAAAATCAACTAAATCTATTCAGTCATACACATCTACTCTTCTTAAAAAAACCAACATTAACCAAAGTGAAATAGCTGTCAATTCGTCTTTTTCACCCATTCCCAAATGGAAACAAACCAAAGCAAATTATGACACAAACTATACTGAACTGAACAAAAACGACCCTCCATATCTTTTAAAATATTATGTAAATTCTCATTTGGAAAATCAATATAAGGATCATCTTCAAATTTTTACAGATGGCTCAGTGTTAGATGACCATAGAGCAGGAGCAGCTTTTATAATACCAAAATTAAAAGTAGAGAACATTATATCATCTTGGCATACACTTGTCAATTTTTACTGCAGAATTAGTTGCTATTTTAATGTCCCTAAAGTATGTTTTGAATTCTTCCATAGAAAATTGTCCACTTTTACTGTGCAGTGACTCAAAGTCAGCTCTTTCTGCCTTACAGTCTTTAAATCCAAAGATTCGTTGTAAGACAATTACAGAAATCAATTACGTGACACATCTCCTATCGATGAAAAGAATAAATGTGACGTTCTGCTGGGTGCCCTCACATTGTGGAATCTCAACAAATGAGAAAGTTGATCAAGCTGCCCGGAGAGCAGCTCGAAATATTGAAGACATGACTGCACTGAACATTCCGTTAGATCTATCAGAATGTTATACTTTGATTAATGAAGCATCCTTTAACAGTTTCAAAAAGTTATTGAGGGACACAGATAGTCAATATTTTCACAATTGTATACAACCAAATCCTGACATTCACCCCAAGACTAAATTAGACAAATTCAAAAGTCCGATGTCTAGACAGGTAGTAACCTTAATTCATAGGATGCGTTTGAATTCACTTCGAACCAAATACAGCAAAAATGTTAAGTGCATATGTGGGGAAATTCTTAGTGTAAGTCACCTATTACTAGACTGTCCAATAGCAAAGAATACAGTGCACAAGGCTGGTACAAATATTTCACATGATAGATCGACACCACTGACATTACCCAAAATGTTAAATAATTATGCTTTTCTTTGTTCGTTATGCCCACATTTATTACGCAGTCCAGTAGGAATTTATCTTTAACTTTCAACAACCCCTCACTTGTTTAAAAAAAAAAAAAAAAAAAACCGCGCGCGCGCGCGCACACCACACACACACACACACACACACACACACACACACACACAAGCGCGCACGCACACACACTCACACATACACACACTCGTGCCCGCGCACGCACGCACGCACGCACACACACACACACACACACACACACACACACACACACACACACACACACACATAAATACACACATACACACGTACACACACACACACACATACGTACGCGCGCGCGCGCGCGCGCGCACCACACACACACACACACACACACACACACACACACACACACACACACACGCACATCATTACACAATCTGTCTGCAATCACGTTAAGTGGGAAGACGTTAAATTGAAGAACAACACACACACACACACACACACACACACACACACACACACACACACACACACACACACCACTAACATTCACAAACATCACCTCATCCAGTCCACATACCACATGCGCACACACTGCATTAGACATCATACCCACGTGCACGCACTTTAACACACAATCACCACCTCACACCACACCATATAACACAGCAACACACACACACACACACACACACACACGCACACACACACACACACACACACACACACACACACACACACACAGAGAGAGGGTGACATGAGAGAGAGAACACATTATTGAATATTTTGTAGCCTGTCTTAGAGAGAGAGAGAGAGAGAGAGAGAGAGAGAGAGAGCACATTATTGAATATTTTGTAGCCTGTGTCTTGTTTGATGACATAATTAAAGCGTTCTATATTATGATACTGGAGACCATAGCAGCTGGGGGAAGGTGCAAACGTTCGCATTGATGCAATCATTAGCATGCTGCTGTTCTTTCAGTCTGTGTGCCAAGTAATCTTTGTCATCTTCTCTCCGATTTTGTTATGTTCTTTTCCCTTCATTCCCCCACGCCACCCCCACCCCTTCTCCAAACCCATTCCCACCCCCACACCTTTCCTTTGTCCCTTTCGCTCTGCCCGCCACCAACTCCGCCGTTTGACTTCACATTTCAGGCCACATATCGTTTCTCTTTAGTGTTGGGTTAGTAGGAGTGAATGAAGTAAGGAAGGTGGGTTTTTTCCCGACACAATTTTGCAGTCAAAGGTTTTTAAAGCTATGTGTTTTTTTGTTGTTTTTTTTTTTGTTTGTTTGTTTGTTGTTTTTTTTTTTGGTGCTAAGGATCATGGGACTAAAAGTTGGGTTAACAGACGGCCAACCGCATGGGACAAACAGCAACAAAAAAAAAGCGACGCGTTTCTACATTGTAGACTTGCTCAGACAAGATAAAACACATAATCGTCTCGCTTTCTCTTCGCGTGAAAGAGAGCCTTCCTCACAGCTGAGCCAATTCTTTGTTATTTATAGTTTACAATCCTACCCCCCCCCCCCCCCACTACAGTCCCCCCATCCCCCACCTCACCCTACCTCAGGCTGTCCACCACACCCCTCATGCTTTACTCACCTGTTTGTTCGGGCTTCTTTCTCTTTGTTTTAGCGTCTTTTTTTGACTGAAGAAGTCCGAGAGGTCGAAGCGCATTGGTTCTGTATTATTACCTCCGCCTGGAAGTAGGCTGTGATTTTTTCCGCATTCGCCGCTTTGTTTGCTTGGTTGTCAACAATATGACGGAGAAACCGCTGTACCGTTTTGACTCAGGTTCGGTTGGAAGACAGAATGTAGACCGAGCTTGAACCAATGAAGTTTGGATGCTGATTGAGGATGCGTGCAGCAAGATTTTTACAAGCTTTCCACCGAAATGTACTATGTGAAGTTGCTATTTACGCATTGATAACGACCCACGAATTAATATAATTTCATACAGTATTAATACTTCCCAACGATATGAACAGTGACATTTCGTATTTTTCAGATAACATAGTTTCTTATTACAAGGGAAGTAATTCTTTCACTCCGTACGTACCATTACTTCCCCTGACCGAAAACTAATTTTCCAGGATCCGTTCCACCTTGTTGAAGGTCTGCGCTGTCTGCACGATTTTCGCTCCAGTTTGTTCGTTCTCTTCATTCGTCCCTCCTGTCACCCAGCTTTCATTCTCTCGTTTCAATTCCCTCAGGCAGTCACTCAGCTGTCAAACTCGCGGCAACGGATCAAGGACTTACAAGAGGCGCTTGTCGCCTGGTGGATGCAGTTTATCCATCAGGGATGAAACACGTTGTGTTTGGGAACGGAAAGGTTCAAAATGGACACTCGCGGCCGCTCCAGACATGTTGCTGTTAGTTTCCGTTATATTTTAGCCCAGTCGACAACAAAGGACGCTGTCACCGAGTAGAAATCGTCCTGTCAAGAGAGAGAGAGAGAGAGAGAGGATGGGATGGAGAGGAGAGAAGGGGAGAGAGAGAGAGAGAGAGAGAGAGAGAGAGAGAGAGACAGTGGGAGAGAGACGGAGAGAGAGGGAGACAGAAAGAAAAGAAGAGAGAAAGAGAGAGAGAGTGGGAGAGAGAGACGGAGAGAGAGAGAAGAAGAAAAATGAAACAAACAGCACTAGCTCCTACCACCCGTTATTCTGTTTGCTTTGTCACTCCTGGTTTTTAGAGGGAAAACAATAGAAATAGTCAAAAACTTTTAAATGCG
>CM065728.1:56780402-56782902 GCA_033310375.1 Conus canariensis
GTTAACGAGACAGCGGAACTTCTCTGCAAAAACCTTTAAATACCATGAATGACAAGACCTTTGAATACCATGAATGACAAGACCTTTCAATACCATGAATGACAAGACCTCTTAAATACCATGAATGACAAGGCCTTTTAAATACCATGAATGACAAGACCTTTAAATACCATGAATGACAAGACCTTTAAATACCATGAATGACAAGACCTTTAAATACCATGAATGACGTGTCTTTCGTGGGAAGAAGACTGTGTCAGGAGGTCAGTCTAGTAGCGACAAGTAGTCAACGCTCCAGAAAGAAAAAGGTCGCTGGAAGCAAGACCTCTTTGTTGGAAAACCAGTCCAGTGTTTACAGTATTCTTTATTACAGTCCAGTTGACTACACGAGGTCCTTTCAGACCTGTCAAACTCACACAGGACGAAAGAAACGTCACATTCTGAACAGGCCGGATCATCAAGAAAGAATATATTCTGATGAAAAAGAAAAAATCTGAACTATTGACATTCTCGTGACAGAGGCTGGGCTGAGAGTGCCAGACATTCCCTTCGATTTCTTTTTTTCTTTTCTGTTCTGTTCTTTTCTGTTCTTTCCCCTTCTTACTTCCTTTCTCCATCTCTCTCTCTCTCTCCTCTCTCTCTCTCCTCTCTCTCTCTCTGTCTCTGTCTCTCTCTCTGTCTCTCTCTCGCTTTGTCTCTCTCTGTTTTCTCTCTGTCTCTCTCTCTTTGTCTCTCTCTCTCTGTCTGTCTGTCTCTGTCTCTGTCTGTCTGTCTGTCTGTCTGTCTGTCTGTCCTGTCTCTCTCTCTCTCTCTCTCTCTCTCTCTCTCTCTCTCTCTCTTCTCTCTCTCTCTCTCCTTCCGTGCCACTTCAGTGGCATTATACTGGCACCGCTCACTCTGGCTGTGTGTCCACAACCACACCGGTTTTTTTCCCGCCGCAGCCCAGGCACAAGCAAACCACAGAAGCAGTCAGTGACAGGTCTTCATGAGGCAGTGTACGAGACAAGACACCGCGGCGTCCCTGAATCATGTCGGTGGCGTCCGGTGATGCCTTTTTTTTTTTTTTTTTTTTTTTTTTTTTTTTTAATCCAATGTAAGCAGGACACGACCAACTAAGCCTTCTGGTGATCGTTTAGTCGCGGAGCCAGCTTGACTGAGCCGTCCCTCCAGAGGGCGCCACCGCGTCTGGACAGCCCCCATGAAGCTCCTGATTCCGGTGATCTTCAAACGAACTCACAAAGTGCCTAGACATGGAGAGGAAATTGAAACTGGGGTCACTGAAGGTGCGTGAAGGGCCACAGCATTTGGGGACTTTGTTTTAGTCTGATCGATGAGGATCAGGATAATAGAGATGACTACAGTGTTATGAGGTCCATTTGGATCTGTACTCTATGCTCACTTTCTTTGTATACCCCGGCATCATCTAAGCCCGAAGGATGCTGATACACCATAGTGTTGGTCAGGAGATTTGAGCAATGCTCTCAGAGACGCACCCGTTCCGAGGATAATACTCGTCTGTGTGGCTCCAGTCTTCCCAACCGGGCCTATAGCAGATTCAGGTAGGAGCCTGTCGGTGCAAAGAAATCCCACAAACGAATAGCTCTCAGGAGAATCAAACTCACGACCTCCTACCCAAGAATCCCCGACGTTAACTGTTGTGCCACAGCCATTTGTTCCCCTCATACTTTTACTCCCAGATTGAAAATATATGAAACATGAACGGAAACATTTAAATGCCACAAAAAAATCATTAGAAACCATATAGGCAAATAGGGAGGCGCAAAATGGACAGCTGATGTCCACTCTCGACAGTGGGTACAATGTTGTGTCACCCAGTCGCTAGATGTACAAGCTGATATGCCATAATTGTCACCTGGGGGAAAAAGTCTAAAAGAAAGACCGGAGACAGTTGAACAAAGACGGGGAAGAAACCGTAAACAACAGTAAAGAAAGAGCACAGGAAAATGGCGAGGTCAAAGAGACAGAAAACAGGAAGTTATTAGCACGGAACTTCTCAAAATGCGGGGAATCTATTTGTAGGGAAAGAACCCTGGCATTTGCACGATGGGAGGGGTGGGAGAAGGGGGGAGGGGGGGGGGGGGAGGCGTAAGAGAATGGGGTCAGTCTGGCTGAAATGGAAAAAAAAAAAACCTGTCTCGGGAATGAACTCGTTATTAGTTTAGTCTAGCAGAAACAGAGAGTCTTATTACAGAAACAACAGTTCTTTCGAAAGATAAAAGTCTTACTTGGGAGGTCAGTGTACAGAACGACTAAGAGAAAAATATTCCAGAAATACCAGATCTTTGGGCGGAGATGGACTTTCTTCGGAGATCAAGACAGGCAGAAACAAACAAGAAAAATACATAAGAAATCCAGGTCTTTGCGGAAAGGAAACCTTTCTTGAGAGGTCAACTTAGCAGAAAACAAAGAGGCCGGTGTACAGAAAAAAAGAAAGTCTTTCTTCAGGGG
Organism: Conus canariensis; assembly: GCA_033310375.1. Classification (NCBI taxonomy): domain Eukaryota; kingdom Metazoa; phylum Mollusca; class Gastropoda; order Neogastropoda; family Conidae; genus Conus; species Conus canariensis. The sequence goes on from CM065728.1 coordinate 56,782,872, forward strand.
CCAGTTTTCGGAAGAAAAAAAAAAAGAGACA
>CM065728.1:56795402-56797902 GCA_033310375.1 Conus canariensis
AATTGTTATGAACAATTGATCTGCTCATCTTATATGAGCCTTTTAAGAGGCGAGGTATTTACGGATATTGCGTTATTGTAATTCACATAAATGCAGGGTATTTAGGTGTATTTCCTTTGCATACCAAAATGGTGAAATGTCTTCTATTTTTCGGGTTTGATTCTTTTCTTTTCTAGATGGGGTTTTGACTTGTTTGTAATAAAACATCGTAGTCGTCATCGTTCCCATTGTTAACAGTTTCACAGTGATGTGAAAACACACGGGAGGAGGAGTGCCAGAAATACAGACATGCGTCCCTGTTTCCATCTCTTTGTTTTGTTTTCATTGTATGAATTCATTACATAATCTTTCACGCAATCGTCTTTGATTCCTGAAGAACATGTCCGTTCTGTCTCCTTCCTTTCCATGTTTCCAGATTGGTTATGGTAATCGCGCAGCCAGTAACGCAGATCTGTATTGAGTCATATAGATTGACTACTTACTTACTGCTAACCTAATCCCAAGGCAGACGGGAAGTGTACTCCAACCTGCCTCGTTTGAGATTCCCTTTCGCGCCAGCAATACTCGGCTTGCCTGTGTTGGTTTCTCTTCGTCTGTATGTTCTACATAACAACGTTCAGGATCAAGAAGAACAAAACAACCACCGCAGTACACCAGCTTGGAACAAGTTTGATTTGTGATCGGACATTTCTCCTCCTTGCGTATTCTGTGGGACTCTTGTCTACATATGTTCTTGGTAAATGGGTGCCGTAAGCAGGTTGGAGTTATGTACTTTTAAATTCCATAAACCGTGAGAGCAACGCTTTTCTTGCTTATTGTTCCTAGTTGAGTGTAGTAGTAGTAGTAGCAGTAGTAGTAGTAGTAGTAGTAGTAGTAGTAGTAGTAGTAGGTGGTGGTGATGGTTTCATTTTACGTCTTTTCACAAAATTATGTCATATTGTTGAGTGTTTTCTGTGTTCTGTTTCAGAATCTCCAGCGTTGCAGCGTCGCATTATGTCCCTTGAAGAGCAAAGTCCATATCAATCGCTGTGATACTGGAAGCAAGTGTATATTTTGTCCAAAGAATATGGAAATACAATCAGTTTCGACTTACTCTGTTTCCCTGTGAGATTTGTGAGTGAACGATCGAACGAGTGATTGTTAAATGGGCTGTTTTGTTTGGGTGTCTTAACTGAGTAGCGCAAGTGCCCGCACTGGAGTCCACGTGCGTATGAGCGTATATCATTGTTGTGTGTGTGTGTGGTGTGTGTGTGTGTGTGTGTGTGTGTGTGTGTGTGTGTGTGTGTGTGCGGGCTTGTCATGTTACCCACATGTCACCAGTGCCTGGTTGAGAGTGTGCTTTCTCTCTCTCTCTCTCTCTCTCTCTCTCTCTCTCTCTCTCTGTCTCTCCCCCCCCCCCCCTCTCTCTCTCTCTCTCCCTCTGTCAATAGTCTGTCTGTCTCTCTCTCTCTGTTTCGCTCTTTCTCTCTATCTTTCTGTCTCTCACTCTTTCTCTCTCTGTGTCCGTCTCTCTCTTTGGCTGTCCGTCTCTCACTCATTCTATCTGTCTCTATCTCTTTTTCTCTCTGTCTTTCTCTATCCCTGTTTCTCTGTCTATCTGTCTGTCCGTCTATATATTTCTCTCTCTGTGTCTCTGTCTGTCTGTCTGTCTGTCTGTCTGTCTGTCTCTTCTGTCTCTCTCTCTCTCTCTCTCTTCTCTCTCTGTCTTTCTCTGTCTCTCCCTCTGTCTGTGTCTGTCTCTGTGTGTCTGTCTTTCCATGATTGTATCTGTGTGTGTGTGTGTGTGTGTGTGTGTGTGTGTGTGTGTGTGTGTGTGCCTGCTTCTCTTTCCCTCTCTCTGTTCTTGTTCTTGTCCTCCTTGTTCTCTTGCTGCTCTTCTTTTCATTTTTCTTGTTTTTCTTTTCCTTCTGGCTCTTCTTCTTCTGGGTCTGCTTTTGGTTCTTCGTCTCCTTTTTCTTCTTCTTTTTCTTCTTCTTCTTCTTCTTCTTCTTCTTCTTCTTCTTCTTCTGCTCTTCCTCCTCTTCCCCGTCCCCTCCTCCTCCTCCTCCTCCTCCTTTTCCTCCTCCTCCTCTCCTCCTCCTCCTCCTCCTCTCCCTTCTACTTCTTCTTGCTATACAAGCGGCTCTGACCTACATTTTGTATTCATTTCATTACAAAGAAATGAGATCGTAGATTTATGATGTAATGTACATCGCTTGTCACTTAACTCCCAATAGAGTAAATTCATGCTCATAACAAGGCTACCTGGACGGGAGAATATTAATCATTTACCTTCTCTTTTCGTTGATGGTTGAAAACGAAAATGGAACAAATTGCCAGACATCGTGTTTTATGGCACCGGTATCAATATAAAAGTCTTTCACGTTCAGCTTACATCAAAATCGTGCGCAGAGTAACGTCCAGACTAGTGTATCAACTACGCAGGATCACGCACTCTGTGAAGTTTTCTGCTAAGAAATGATACATATTCTCTTCAGTCAATTATGTAGTTCCAGGCTGT
>CM065728.1:56802902-56805402 GCA_033310375.1 Conus canariensis
AACATACTCTGACCCACAGAGCAAAGCACCACTCGACATTCAAGGTCTGGTGTGGCCAACCAACCCTGAGGAACAGTTCAATGGCAAGCCTCCAACGTTGGCGGAAATCAAGAAGGTGGTCGACAAAGCCAGAGCCAAATCATCACCAGGGCCAAACGGAATACCTTACCAGCTTTACAAGAAATGTCCCAAGGTGCTGGAGTGGCTCCACAGGCTGCTGCGATCGGCTTGGAGAAACCAGAAGATCAGCGGCCAGTGGATGACGGCAGATGGTGTGTACATCCCCAAAGAGCAAGACTCAAGTGACATCAGCCAGTTCAGGCCAATATCACTACTGAACGTCGAAGGGAAAATCTTCTTCTCTGTCATGGCAGCAAGGCTGACCAAGTACCTGATGGAAAACAAGTACTTGGATGTGTCAGTCCAGAAAGGTGGCATCCCAGGCGTGGCTGGCTGTGTAGAACACGCCACAATGATCTGGGACGCAATCCAAAAAGCAAAAACAGAAAAGAGAGACCTGGACGTAGTGTGGCTTGATCTGGCAAACGCATATGGATCTGTGCCCTATGAGATGATACAGTTGGCTCTTGAGATGTACCATGTGCCAAAGAACATCCGCGACATGCTCAAGAAGTACTTCAATGGCTTCTCAATGCGGTTCTCTACCAAGGAGTACACAACAGACTGGATCAACTTGGAAGTGGGTATTGCAATGGGCTGTGCAATTTCCCCAATACTGTTCGTGCTGGCAATGGAACTCATCTTGAAAGCAGCAACAAACAACGCGAGACAAACAGACCTTGGCGATGGATACAAGATGCCTCCTCTCAAGGCCTTCATGGATGACACTACAGTGATTTCATCCAGAGAAGACGAGACACGTCATGTGCTGGAGAGGCTGGACGACATAGTTGCCTCATCCAGAATGAAGTTCAAGCCAAAGAAATCACGGAGTCTCTCACTGAGGAAAGGAAAAGTGGCCGGATCTGTGGTCTTCAGTGTTGCCAACCAGGCCATTCCAACAGTCACAGAAGAACCAGTCAAGAGCCTTGGAAGATGGTATGATGATACGCTGAAAGACACACAAAGAGCAAAAGAAACCAAGCAGATGGCGGAGGAAGGCTTGGAGACCATTGACCAGTGTGGGCTCCCTGGCAAATACAAGGTCTGGCGTCTGCAGTTCATGCTGATACCAAAGCTCCTATGGCCTCTGATGATATACGACATCTGCACCAGCACAGTGGAGGCAATGGAAGCCAAAATCAACAAGTTCACAAGGAAATGGCTTGGTGTCCCACCCTGTCTGACTGACATAGCGCTGTACTGTCGCCAAGCAAAGCTGAAACTACCACTGAAATCCATCCTGGAGGAATACAAAGCAGGGAAGATCAGACTTCAAAGCATGCTGGAGGACTCAGGAGACAAGGTGGTAGAAGCAATCAAGCCCCAGCTGAAGACAGGCAGAAAATGGAAAGTTCAAGAGGCGATGGATTCTGCAAAAGAAAGTCTCAAGATCAGAGAAATAACAGGACACACACAGACCAACAGACAAGGACTGGGGGTGACCAAAACTGAATGGTGGTCAAAGGCCAAAGGAAAAGCCAAAAGAGACATGATGATTCAGGAAATGAGAAAAGAAGAAGACCAAAAAAGACTCCAAAAAGCAGTCCAGCAGAGCCAGCAAGGGCAATGGACAACGTGGGAGAATGCACTCCAAAGAAGTCTCACTTGGAATGACATTTGGCACATGGCCCCTCTCAGGATCAGCTTCATTCTCAGATCTGCATATGACCTTCTGCCCTCAAATGCAAACCTGGTGAAGTGGGGGAAAACAGACGATCCTGCATGCCCCCTCTGCCATGAAAAACAAACAGTGGAGCATGTCCTAAGCTCATGTAAAGTAGCCCTGGCTCAAGGAAGGTACACATGGAGGCACAACCAAGTGCTCAAAGAGATTGTACAAGTAGTCTGGGCTAGTACCAACACCACAAAAGGGAAAATCAGGACTCCAAAAGCACCCGCAACATTCTTCACGGCAGGAGGCAGCAAATCATGGCCAAGAACAACAGTGCCACTCGAAACATGCAGGCAGAGTCTGCTGGACGGGGCAGATGACTGGGAGTGCACTGCAGACCTCCCAGAATGGAAGAGTCACCCAGAGATCATCAGCAAGAGTGGCATGAGACCAGACATAGTAGTCCACTCTCAGTCAACCAAGCAGCTGATCATGATCGAGCTCACGGTGCCATATGAGAACAGAATGGAGGCAGCTCAAATCTACAAGACTGAAAAGTATGCTGATCTGGCAAACAGCCTGAGGAGAGAAGGCTATCAGGTCAAAGTCCTCACTGCAGAAATTGGAGCTAGAGGGTTTGTAGGAACGTCTGCATACACCCTCATGAAACAGCTCTCAGTTGCAGGGAGGGAAAAAACCAGAGCCCTGAAAGCAATGGCAGAAGCGGCGGAGAGGTGTTCAAGCTGGATCTGGTCAAGGAGGAAC
>CM065728.1:56825402-56830402 GCA_033310375.1 Conus canariensis
AAACATGAACAACAAGCAATTTTCAGGAATTCTCTTTGTAGATTTCGCAAAAGTTTTCGACGTTATAAATCATGAACTTTTACTCAGAAAACTAACTTTGTATAAGCTATCATACAAAACACTGAAACTGATTTCATCTTTTCTCTCCAACAGACAACAAATTGTGTCCGTAAACACATACAAATCTGATTTTCTTCCCAACAAATTTGGTGTCCCACAAGGGTCAGTATTAGGTCCTCTATTGTTTTCATTTTACATCAATGATCTGCCATTGTACTTGAAAATAAACAGTGAAATGTTCGCTGATGATACAACCTTAGACACAAGTAATTCTGACGCCAAACAGGTTTGCAGTGACATCCAAGAAAAACATCAATCTCTTGGTTAAATGGACACGATTTAATCACATGGCTCTCCATCCTCACAAAACTAAATTCATGATGATAACTACAAGACAGAAACGTCAAATTCTAAGCCAAAATCTGCCAGTACTTTGCATTTCTAACGAAAACGTCGAAGAAGTAACCAGTCACAAAGTCTTGGGATAACAATAGATAATAATCTAACTTGGTCAAAACACTTAGAGTCTTTATCTAGAAACGTTGCAAGAAAACTACATCTTCTAAAAAGGATTAAGAACTTCTTAAATTTACATGCAAGAAAACTATTCTTTCATTCTTACATTCAGCCTTTTATTGACTATGCCTCAACACTTTGGGACTCAGCGAGCAATAATTCACTCAAACCACTAATTAGCCTTCACAAACGAGCTGTCAAAGTAACGTTAGGTCGACCATCCTCACTGGTAGATTCAGACTATAAGCAATAAGGCATTCTCCCATTTAAAGCCAAACTTCTATACAATAAAGGACTTTTTTATGCATAATGTACTCCATGGAAATGCTCCACTTTCTCTAACAAATATGTTCACTTTTAACGACTATCGACATTCACATAAAATAAACCTCCCGTTTGCAATGATTAATCTATACAAGTCTAGTTTGGCGTATTCCGGAGGCTGGCTATGGAACCATATTCCTCAAGAACTAAAACATCAATCAAACTTTAAAAAATTCAAGTCTTATTTTCAAAAATATCTTATGAATGTCTCAGATTTGACTGCACTATACCCTAAAATATATTGAAAATTCTCAATTCAGATTTAATTTAACAAACATGTGATGTTGGAAGTTGACTCAATTCTAGCCAAATTGCACTGATCATCCTATGCCATTAATGTGTTTTTTCAAAGCTTTTCGCGGGTGTTTCTCCATGTCTGCTTCATTGTCTTTCTCTTCCTTTATCTCTGACTATCTATCGCCAGTCGGTCGGTCGGTCCGTTGATCTCTCTCTCTCTCTCCCCTCTCTCTCTTCTCTCTCTCTCTCTCTCTCTCTCTCTCTCTCTCTCTCTCTCTCTCTCCTCTCTCTCTTCTCTCTCCTCTCTCTCTCTCTCTCTCTCTCTCCTCTCTCTCTCTCTCTCTCTCTCTCTCCCCATTCACCCCCCCTCTTGCCCTGATCATTTTGTTTTCTTGTTGTTGTTGTTGTTGGTAGTGGTGGTGGTGGTGTTTATTGGTTTCTTTTTCTTCTTTCCTCCTTTTGTCAAAGGTTCTCATGCAAGCAGTTGTTGCATTTTTTCATGTGTGTTTGTTTGATTTGCTTTTTACTATATATCGATTTTTTTTCTTGCTCAGAGGGCTGGATGTAAAAAAGCATTCATGCTTAGTCCATTACCCTCTTAAAATAAAATTCGTTCGTTCGTTCGTTCGTTCGTTCGTTCTCTCTCTCTCTCTCTCTCTCTTCTCCTCTCTCTCTCTCTCTCTCTTCTCCTCTCTCTCTCTCTCCTCTGCCCACCTTCCTCATTCCTCTCTCCAACCCCATTTCACTCTCTCTCTCTCTCTCTCTCTCTCTCTCTCTCTCTCTCTCTCTCTCTCTCTCTCTCATGTAATTGGAACGTAACCGTTTCAGTCATCGTGTTAACAGCTAGAAATCCAATAGGTCCACTTCCCATGCATTAACGCCGGAGATCTACTTCCGACGATCGATCAAGAGCCTAACGATGATGGCGTGGGCCATTTGACGTCATGCTGTCCAGCAGGATGTCGCCGATCAATCGGGCCTACTTTGCCGGTGGGTACATCTCGTGATGTCCTTATCCCTCCCACAGGCCTAAGCGATGAGAACGCTGTCTTGCCATGTTCGCAGAGAGACGGTCAGTGCGTGTTTGAACTGAGAAATCTGAAGATCTTCCGGTTGAGGACAGGCGCCCCACGTAAGACTGTGAGACACGTAATGTTTTAGTGACGTGTCCAGAGGAAGGATGGGCACTGCCATCACGAATTTCTCTGTATAAAAGCGGCGTTGGTCGTGCGCATTTTCACATCTCCTGCCCATCCAGTGAACCAGCAGAACTCACCTCAGGTAAGTGTCCAGCGAAGGTAATGATGATGATGATAAATAATAGTAATAATAATAATAATAAATAATAAGGATAATAATAGGATAATAATAATAACAATAATGAATTACTACTACTCATGATGATGATGATGATGATAGCCTAAAGAAAGAAAAAAAAGACAAGACTAGGTAAAGAAAATAATCAAAATGGTTCTTGGTTCTGTCATTTGTGATGATGAATTTTTTTTCATTCAGAATCTATTCCGAGGCAGTCGAAACACACACACACACACACACACACACACACACACACACACACACACACACACACACACACACACAATATATATATATATATATATATATATATATATATTACAGATGGAATTAAAGCTAGTGTGAACTGTCTGTTGTTAACGCTTTCTAGCACTGTATAATACTGATGATTTAGCCAAGAGTGTAAATAGCTGGAAGACAGGATTATTATTATTATTGATAATAGGAGTTGGAGGGAGGATGGGGGGATGGGGTGGGGGGCGTTGTGGTAATTGGAACATCTGCCTACACCGAGGTCAAACTGGCTTCCTCCACCTTCTCGGTTCTGAAACAGTAAATCCCTTTCAAACTTCATCGTTTGACTGACTGATTGTTATCCTGTGTTCATAGCAGCGTAGGAACAGAGTCGCAGGGGGTGGGGATGGGTTGGGGTAGGCGTGGGGTAGGGAAAGGGGAAAGAGGAAGGGACAGTTCCCCCCTCCTGGCCCTTCACTTTGATTTTATACAAAGTGGAATTCTGACCCCCCCCCCCCCCCCCTCCCCTCTCGTGCCCGGCTCAGTTTCTCAAGAAAGACTAAAAAGATAAGGGGGGTGCGGGGGAGGGGGGAGAGGATAGAGCAGAAGGAGGAGATGGAGGAGGAGGGGAGGGGGGAAGCAAATCGTACAGATTTTGCCCGTGATTTTGAAGTAATGTTGTCAAGAAGAAAAACAAAAACATTACAGACAGGTCATACTGTAGAATATCCTACTTCAAAATTTCTCATGAACACAGATTATAGTGCAGGCAGGCAAGCAGGCGAGCAGGCAGGCAGACAGGCAGACAGGCAGGCAGGCAGGAAGAATAAATAGCTAAATGCTTGTACATTTCTTAGTGACAAAAATTGGAACCAGGAAAACAAATGAATGTTGTGTGCTTGCTCGCGTCCTCCGCATTGTGTGTGTGTGAGTGTGTGTGTGTGTGTGTGTGTGTGTGTGTGTGTGTGTGTGTGTGTGTGTGTGTGTGTGTGGTGGTGACGAATTGGAAACGAACTCCGTTTCATGATGTAATACCCTAACTACCAAGATTTCCATTCAGTCATTGTCAGATTGTTTTCTGGTGTGTAAGAAAGTATTATGAAACCTGAACGAACGCATGAAATGAAATAAAGTCCTTGAACCTTTTTCTTGCAGTCAGCCATAGAAAAAGACTTTAGCATTTACTTGTTTCAAAATTAGAGCATTTCGTTGATGTTTCCGAACATTCGAATGGTCCGTGTTATTTTTCCATTGGCAGAATCACATTCTCAATGCCACCAAATGAGGTCACAAGATGATTAGTTCAATCTTCATGTGTACTCTTTCAGATCCAAGTCATGTACAAGGCCGCAGTCCTCGCTCTCTTGGTGGTCGTGGTGGTGGTGGCCAGATCCACGGACGCGTTGGGCTATGGTATGCCCTTCGGCCTGGGTCTGGGCTACGGCTACGGGCTGGGCTATGGCATGGGTCTGGGCTACGGGTTCCCCTTCTTTGGAGGCTACGGTCTGGGTGGCAAATTCGGCCTGGGCTATGGTGGACTGGGTCTCATGGGCAAATTCTATGGCTGATTGTTTCGTCGGTGCTTTTTGGCTCAAGTGAGTGTCTATGTCCTTCTCTGTCTGTTTGTCTCTGTCTGTCTGTCTGTCTGCCTCTCTTTCTGTCTGTCTGTCTGTGTCTGTCTGTCTGCCTGTCTGTCTGTCTGTCTGTCTGTCTCTCTCTCTCTCTGTCTCTCTCTCTCTCTCTCTCTCTCTCTCTCTCTCTCCTCTCTCTCTCTCTCTCTCTCTCTCTCTCTCTCCCCTTTTTTTCCCCTCTTCAAATTCTAGTTCAGCTGCATGAAAATTGTCTCATGAGTTTTGACCTATTGAGAAATATTTCTTTTTAGGTAACAGTACCAAAACGTCTATTCTTCATATCCTCTTTCCACTTCAAGTATCCCTGCCAAGAATTAAAACAGACGGACGCTAGTTAGATTGCTCTTACTGCTGTCATTGAAACGCGAAATTGTTATAAACAATTGATCTGCTCATCTTATATGAGCCTTTTAAGAGGCGAGGTATTTACGGATATTGCGTTATTGTAATTCACATAAATGCAGGGTATTTAGGTGTATTTCCTTGGCATACCAAAATGGTGAAATGTCTTCTATTTTCCGGGTTTGTTTCTTTTTTTTTTCTAGATGGGGTTTTGACTTGTTTGTAATAAAACATCGTAGTCGTCATCGTTCCCATTGTTAACAGTTTCACAGTGATGTGAAAACACACGGGAGAAGGAGTGCCAGAAATACAGACATGCGTCCCTGTTTCCATCTCTTT
>CM065728.1:56850402-56860402 GCA_033310375.1 Conus canariensis
CATACGCATGTAGGCGCCCTACGCTCACACCAGAGCCCTATCCTCACAGAAGTCCCAAATAGAGCACTTTGCGTTTATTTTCGGCGCTTTTTTTGTCGATTAAACACAATCATTTGTATTGTAATTAATGCACTGAGTACGGGATCCTATACAAAGAAAGGACATTTAGAATGAGATTTTTGTAGCAAAACACAACAATGCACTCTAACTTTACCTTTGAATGAATGCATATCATAGTATCGTCTGCGTTTCGCGCGTTCAGTGAGAACTGGGTCAGTACCTCAGTCCACACTATCACTGGTCAAGCCCATTATCGCAAGATGGGGGCTGCACGTTTGTTGTTGTTGTTTTTCTGTGCTGCTATTCACGGGTCGTCAGTGGAAGAGAACGGACAGGAGACTGTTGGGGTAAGTACAAACTGTCTTTTAGACTGATATATGATAAGATGCTACATGCAACTGGAACTGGCCCTGTGATGGACAACACGTGCCATGCGCGCGGCCGTGGGAATGCACGTGAGAGCGCGAGCACTCAAGAGCGCGCGCACACACACACACACACACACTCTCTTCCTCTCTCTCTCTCTCTCTCTCTCTCTCTCTCTCTCTCTCTATGTCTATTAGTCTCTCTTCTCTCTCTCTCTCTCTCTCTCTCTCTCTCTCTCTCTCTCTCTCTCACACACACACACACACACACACACACACACACACACACACCGTAAGTATGGGTCCATTCAAAAAGCTGAAAACGTTGATGTGATACCAAACACATTGTTAATCCTCCTAGAGCGATCGCGTCAAACAAGTGAGCGTTTCAACCTTTAGCCTAAAGTGAACGCTGTCTTCGAACGGCCGATCGGCCCGAACGAACACGACATCATTGTTACCTTCAAGGGTGACTGATTATGTTTGTTTCCGGCGAACGTTCACAATTTCGTTAGCAATAGGACCGAGTGCGTTTCAGTGGGCCTGTGTCGTATAGTTATCATGGTCACCAAAAGCCACAAAACATAAGAAACAGAATTACACAATTCAAACCATTTCAGCTAGCGTGAAGGGATTAAATAGCACCATTTCAGATCAGGCTCACAGCGCGGGTCACCGCATTTATGTATTTTTCTCCACGTGAGCCGCCGAGCGTTCAGTTTATATCATCGTGCCCATCCCCGCCTCTCCCGTTTGTCTTTGTCTGTCTGTCTGTCTGTCTGTCTCTTCACTCTGCAAGCGATAATGACAATTCGCTTGCTGCATGACCATCTGTGACACACACTGTGATCTTCACAGACTGTTAACATCAGGTTATTGTTGTGTAGTACACACCACTCAATCGCTTGGTCTGTTGGATTTATTGGATTTGATCTAAATATCGCATTGTATTAACAAATGAATGATGTGTGTGTGTGTGTGTGTGTGTGTGTGGGTGTGGGTGTGTGTGTGCGTGTGTGTGTGTGTGTGCGCGCGCGCGCGCGTGTTTTTGAGTGTGTATGTGAGTGTGTATGTGTATATGCGTGCTTGCGTGCGTGCGTGTGTGTGCGTGCGCGCGCGCGTGTGTGTATGTGTGTGTTTGTGCGCTCTCTCTCTCTCATTTCGCTCTGACACGAACTTAATTCACATTGGAAAACAAATTATATATATATATATATATATAAAATATATATATATATATATATATATATATATATATATATATATATAATACATGAACAAACCAAGGCAAAGAACAACAAGTACCGTTCGACACCCAAATTTTCGGCACAAGGCCTTCCTCCGGGGAGTTTATTGCGACTGACAAAAACGTCTCTCACACATGTTACTCTGTTCATCCGTATATATATATATATATATAACTGTACGCGTGCGTCACCTGCCACACATAGGAAACGTTGTTGACAGAATACAGAAAATAGGTTGAATCGGCGAGTTAACTCGCTCGACGGAATCTTTTTTACTGTCCTATTGCTATTGAAAGTGACTGCTGATTTTCCACTTCTTTTTTTTTTAATCCTGACATTTGTTTGTACTTAATTTAATCTAAAATTTGTGCTCGCGTGCGGTCTGCATGGATCAATTTGTGTTGGGAATCAATGTACATACATCATTCTCACAATATATATTCCTGACATTGAAATGTAATAGATATAAACCGTGTTTCAAAACAATGTATATGAAGCATAAAAGAGCGCAAGAATAATTGTCTTCAAGGTTTATCTTTTTAATTTCCTTTTTCCCTCCGTTGTGTTATGCTTTTTCTTACCTGACGTAACGTTACTGATAACAACAACAACAACAACAACAACAAGCAGAGTCAACACGGTGAGTGCTTTCCTTCTCAGTAAGTTTGGCAGTGAATATTTTATACGTCAAGGTGTATGGGGGAGATTGTCCCGTTGTTCCTGTGCAAGTCACAATGGTCCTTTGCACTAGCGCAATCTAACTGGCGCAATCTAAAACTGCACCGGTAGCAGTTGCCAATCTTCATTCAAACCCGGCCCAGTATACATTCTAAAGAGATTTTACGCGGGACAAATGCCAGTCGCGACAGATTCCCAATTGCAGCACAGCAGACGCATGCTCTGGTTTCTGTACACGTCACGCCGTGGTAGGGGGGGTCTGGATGGAAGGGAAGACAACTGGAGGTTAAACATGTGCCAAACACAGGGAGACATAGACATGTCACTTCGTTCCATCAGATGCTACTGCAACGCGCGCGCTCTTGCGCCATAGTGGCACGTTAAAAAGCACAGACAAACAGAAAGACAGATAGAGGGCAGTGGCAGTGAGATTCGATGAAGAATGGCGGGAGCGGGAATGAATTTGTGCGTGCGCGCGCGCGCGCGCGCGCGTGTGTGTGTGTGTGTGTGTGTGTGTGTGTGTGTGTGTGTGTGTGTGTGTGTGTGTGCGTGTGTGCGTGCGTGTGTGTGTGAGAGAGAGAGGGAGGGAGGAGGGAGAGAGAGAGAGAGAGAGGGGGGGGGGCAGGATTACAGAACAGAAAGACTGTCGCTTGAGAATGGCTCGAGTCGTGGTGAAACTGCTACAAATGCTGTAGGAGAAACGGAACAAACAAGTGAACAAAAACAAACAAGACTCCCTCAGGCGGTAAAAAAACATCTTCTTCCTTATCTGGTATCCGTTTCCCTTCCGGAATAAAAATTCTCTCTCTCTCTCTCTCTCTCTCTCTCTCTCTCTCTCTCTCTCTTCTCTCTCTCTCTGCACGACTAAAACAGGAATGTCAGAGAGTAACCGATGCCCACCCCGTCAGCGAGAAGGTGGATTCTTTTACCCATTATTTCCATGTCTCCATATCCTCACGAAACGGATGCATTCACCCTCGATTCCGCCTCCGTCAGTAATTATCTGTGATGATTGTACCTTTAAGATCATTGCTTAGGAATACAGTTGAGGTTTCAACTAACCAGAGCTCAAACAAGAGCAGGTGGTGGTAATTGCAAGACCTCCTTTCTGAAACCCCACCCACTCATCAGCGACTCTGCTGTCTTTTCGTCAAACATGAAAAAGCTATTGCTTCTTCTTCTTCTTCTTCTTCTTCTTTGCGTACTTCTTGGTCTACACGGTCAGTCCGGCCCTTGAGATGAATAGTGCCGTTTTCTCCAGCTTTGTAGACTGCCGTAGAGCTTCGTCATTAGAACTGTCTCTGTTGGCCACACCCCTCTCCTTGGCTGTTCATGTAGTGGCCATTTTTTGAGCACATGCTCCACTGCCTGTTCTTCCTGCCCCCAAGGTCAGACTGGAGAAGGCACCACCTTGAGCTTTCGGCGTAACGTACTGCTGAGTCTCTTGTGCCCGGTGCGGAGCCTCACCAGGACAATTTGTTGCTCTCTGGACAACAGATGATACTCATCCTTGGGTATCCTGGGCGTTCTGATAGTCCGGATGGCTATCGCAAGATAGAATTCCTTTCCTGTGTTTTGAAATGTACTCTCTGGGTCTACAAGGAAAACCTGCTGCCGTTTGGAATTATATTTGCTAGCAATTGATCTCCAAAGAAAACAATCTTGCTGTGAAATTTGCTACATTTTTGTTGTTGTTGTTGTTGTGAGAAAACTGATGACCTTTAAGAACAACATTTTCTGCCTGTCTCTGCCTCTGTCTGTCTGTCTGTCTGTCTGTCTGTCTGTCTGTCTCTCTCTCTCTCTCTCTCTCTCATCTCTCTCTCTCTCTCTATTTCCTTTAAAGCAGACTTCTTTCTGAAGACATCGTTTGGATCTTATTACCCATTATTCCTTAACGCCGACTGTTTCTCGCCCACATGGAAGCGGATTCAAAGAAAATCTATACTTGTGCATGCCGACTTTTCATCGGTAACCGGTGGTCTTGCTAAAGTGACTCATCATTGGAAAGGAAATGGGTATTGGCATCAGGTACAATGGAAATGGATCTGACTCGAAGTCGATTTCTCTTTGTTCGTCTTCGTTGTTTTCTTTCGTTTTGTTTGTCATCTCCCCCTCCTCCTACTCCACCTCCTCTTCCTCCTCCTCTTCCTCCGTCTCCTTCTTTGTGTTTCTTCCTTTTCATTTTTTTTTTCTTTACACTGTTTCCGATTTCATTGTCATCGTCATGGTCTTTTTTTTTTCTTTTTTTTTTTTCTTTTTAACATTTTCTTCATCATTGTACTGTCTGTCTTCATCCCTTTTCTCTGTTTCTCTAACATTGTTTTTCCATCGTGGTTTTCGTTGCCTTTTTCCTTCCTCTTCTTCGTAGACTTCTCCCATGTGTGTCATTTTGAATCCCGGAAGAAGAGGACCTGGAATATACATTATCAAGTCATACCTTACATGACTCTCTCTCTCTCCTCTCTCTCTCTCTTTCTTTTTTTCTCTTTCTCTCTCTCTCTCTCTACCACCTTTACTGAAACATGTATTTATACTCTTTCTCTGTCTCTTTGTCTGACTGTCTGTTTGTCTGTCCGTCCGTCCGTCTGCCTGTGGTGTGTGTGTGTGTGTGTGTGTGTGTGTGTGTGTGTGTGTGTGTGTGTGTGTGTGTGTGTGTGTAACCTTCAACGTGACATCTGCATTCATGCTCTGTCTGTCTGTCTGTCTGTCTGTCTGTCTGTCTGTCTCTCTCTCTCTTCTCTCTCTCCTCTCTCTCTCTCTCTCTTCTCTCTTCCCTCCCCTCTTCTCTCTATCTCTTCTCATGTCTCAATATCCTGCCAGTTTTTCTTTTCTTTTCTTTTCTTTCTTTCTTATTTTTTTCTATTTTACAATATCAAATAAACCCAGCGTTACGTTGCCCTCAGGTCGGTTTCGTTTCTTTTATTATCACACACACACCACACCACACACACACACACACACACACACACACACACAAAGATGACAGAGGAGCCGTGCATCCAGCCTCTGTGCCGTGCGTGTGCTATACAGCGGCGGGTCGGCTGCAACAGCTGCCTGCACACTTAAATGTACCGGGCAGAATTCCATCGATCACTGCTTTCCCGCTTGCAGGCCGAAAGCACCGAACGAAATGAAAGCGTGCTGCTTGTATATTCTCTGTGCTGTCCGAGCTTCTTCTGCCCTTTCTCTGGCTTTGGGTATTTCGTATTGCTGACTCGAAAGAAGAAACGGGTTAAATATGTGTGTGTGTGTTGTGGGGGGGGGGGGGGGGAAGGAGTGTGTGTTGTGTGTGTGTGGTGTGTGTGGGGGGGGGGGGGGGGGGGCATGTGTGTGTGTGTGTGTGTGTGTGTGTTGTGTGTGTGTGTGTGTGTGTGTGTGTGTAACTCAAGTCGCTACGCTATCCTATTTACATAATTTCATCTTTATGATTCATTTATTATTGGTGAAAGATTTTGCATACGAATGAAGAAGGATTACCATATACAACATACCAAATGTTATTGGGTTTGGAACTGGAAGGTAGGCAAAACTTTGGACCCAAACTTTCGAAACTTTTTTGTTTGTTTGAAAACGAGATCAATCAAGGTGTTGGAAACGTGAATTACATTCGTAAAAGAGCTTCGTCAAAGATTTATTGAATGGAAGTAGCAAATTGGGAGGAACTGATACAGAACAGTGGTCTATATGATTTATATGGAACCTACAAAACATCTCTTAATTATGGAGCATATCTTTTGCCAGACACTGAGAGACATTTGAAAGGTTGCACGACTAAGATGAGGTTTGGAGCAGCTGGCATTATTGTACTTTGAACTTGTCAAGTAAATGTCCATGAAATTGGTCATGTATTATGTCCTCTTTGCAAGAAATTAATCTAGCATTAGAAGATTTACGAACTAAACTTCATTCCTTGAATTTGTTTTTGAAACCTGTGTCTTTTGTGTGTGTCTTTCTCCGCTTATGGTGAATCGAAACAGGGTGGTGTTGAAAAATGTTTGCATATGCCTCTGCAAAGATGCACTCTTTTACTCACTTATACATGACTATGCCAAGGTAACAGTTGAAACTACTGTGTCAGTATTATGCTGAAGTTGCAAATGGTCAACTGTCAGTGTGATGTGATATTGTTGTTTCAGATGGCAGTATTCAGTTTGAGTTCAAAATGTTACAATGATGAAGGGACCATGGGCTATACGGAATCTCTCTCTCTCTCTCTGTCTCTGTCTCTCTCTCTACTTCGCTTGAAATTTGTAGAAAGGTTAGAAGGGTGTGGTGGAAATTCTCTCTCTCTCTCTCTCTCTCTCTCTCTCTCTCTCTCTCTCTCTCTCTCTGCTTCGCTTAAAATTTGTAGAAAGGTTAAAAGGGTGCGGTGGACATCTCTCTCTCTCTCTCTCTCTCTCTCTCTCTCTCTCTCTCTCTCTCTCTCTCTCTTTCTCTCTGCTTCGTTTAAAATTTGTAGAAAGGTCAGAAGAGTGCGGTGGAAATTCAGAATCTAGATTACGTGCAACTGATCCCCTTCTATTCTAGAAACTCTGTGATGCTCACATTTAACCTATCTTAACTCACACAGCGGATATCTTGGGGCAGAAAGATCTGTCAGGAATAGAAAATGTACATACATTTGCTATTAAGCGGTTTTTTTCTTAGTTATTCCATTGCACTCTTCCAACAAAATAATTAATATTAAAAAAAAACAAGAAGATATCCGCTGCCTATCGTAACAACAACAAATATATATTTTGATATTGGATTTAATTAATTAGATTGCCGACGAACACAATATGCAGACAAGCTTGCAAAATGATGTTGGTATTGTTTACGACTAGAATACACAGCCAAGCTTACGTTAACACATGTTTTGTTAATACAGTTAGAAGCAGACAGATGCTACTAGGCACCGAGTGTAAAAAAATATTTCATTAGAAAATGGCGTTAGAATAGTGTGGCTATACCAAGACACGAGAAGGGTTTATTCATATCAGAATTCAAGGACTGGCTCGCTTCATTCTGCAGGCAAAAATTACATCCAGAGATTAAAACTAGCAAGAGATATTTGTGGGGTTCTTCATTTAAATCCGTGTTGGAACTAGAGAAGCATCAGACTTTAATTCCAAACAAAGGAACGTGAGAAGAGAAAGTTCACATGAGGAGCACGTGGATCCGAGTGATGCAAAACACTGGGTTACAAACAGATGTTATAGAAAGGGGAAGAAAAAGAAGAAGAGAGAAGAAGAAGAAGAAAAAGACCGCCTTAAAAAATTGGGAAAAAAAGAAGGAAAACAGAGAAAAACAAAAACAAACAAACAAACAAAAAAACGAACAAGAAGTAAAGGCGGGGGTGGTGGTGGGGGAAAAAAAAACAACAAAAAAAAACAGAGATGTTATAAACTGCGCATTTGACAGTCAAAATGTTGAAAATTAGGGGCACTTCGTTTTTCATTGCCCAGTTGTTCTCAGATAGCCTCTCAAAATATTCGTTCTTTAATATAATACATGTCCAGCCAAACCTAAATGGTAAAAGAAATCATTTAACAGCAAATCATAGCATAACTTTAGTTTTCTTTGTTGAATAAAATTCAAAAGTATATATTAATGTAGAGAAAGAAAAAAAAGGAATTAGAACTTAAACATTCGAATAATTAAATCTCAAATCCTGTCAGTTAATAGTTACTTGAAACTTGCATAAGTGAGCGTGCATGGGGGGGGGGGGGGGGGGGGGGGGG
The DNA here is from genome assembly GCA_033310375.1 of Conus canariensis. Lineage (NCBI taxonomy): Eukaryota > Metazoa > Mollusca > Gastropoda > Neogastropoda > Conidae > Conus > Conus canariensis. Next base: position 56,858,476 of record CM065728.1, read on the forward strand.
GGGGGGGGGGGGGGGGGGGGGGAGTACGAAGAGGGGATGGAAAGGGAGGAGGTGGGGGGGAGGATGACATGATGCAAGATAGGGGGAACGTGATTGGATTTCGCTGGGGGGCTGGAGGGGGGGGCGGGAAGGGAGTAGGTGAGTGGAGCTTCCAAAAAACGTGCGGTTTGAGCACGCGCTCGGTTCGGTGTTCACGTGTGTAAAGCGTTAGATGGGAGGGAAGAGAGGAAGGACGGAAGAGGGGGGGGGGGGGGGGGGGGTGGTAGGGTTTTCAGAAGAGAAACAGCAGATGGGAAGAGGGGAGAGTACGGAAGGCGATGGAAGTCGTTTGACCAGGTAACCTGGCTTGCAGTTTTGCTTATATTATGCCTTATGTGTGCTGGCAAAATAAGTGGCTACGTTAATGTTCATGGAGTGAGTGTTATTACAGTCTGATTATATTGTTCTTAGCATAATTATCTATCATTATCATTCCTCAATGATGCAATCAGTGAAAGTACTTATGTAACCCCCTTGCCTTTATAGCTTGGTTAGCTAACATCAATGAAACATCAAAGCATAGAGGCCCCCCCTCCTCCGCTCTCTCTCTCTCATCCTCCCTTCTCTCTCTCTCTCTCCTCTCTCTCTCTCTCTCTCTCTCTTTCTTTCTGTGTGTGTGTGTGTGTGTGCGCCGCGCGCGCGCGCGTGTGCATGTGTGCGTGCGTGTGTGTGTGAGCTTCTCCGTGCGACCATTTATGCATGAGCGCGTGCACTGTCAGTCGCAGTTCCCTCTCTTGCTGCTCAGTTCCTCTGAAGACACAGTGGGGAGTTAGGAACCTGCTCAGCATGGACGGCAGCTTCAGTCAGAGTGATGGCATGATATCACGCACCACCGCGCTCACGCGTCTCTGTGTCTGCCTTCATTCCTTTCCTCGTTAGCAAGCAAGTCTGGCAGTGTAAGAGCTATGGAATATTTTATTTATGTTGCTCTCTTTGTATAAGCAGCACATCATCAGAGTGAGAGTGCCAGCACACCACGCGTTGGAACATTTTAACAAACCCAGACGCTTTGTATCAGACGCCAAAATAATAAAATCAGCAAGAATATGTCCAGTTGTAAGAGAACATACAGCTACGCATGGTGTGTAAAAAGACTGGTTGGGAGGGGGGGGAGCTAGTCGTGGAAATTGTTTTGGGGTTGTTTTTTTCTCGGCTTTTTTTATTTGCAGATGATGAAGAGGACAGTATGAAGCACCAAAAAATGAAGAGGGGGATGTCGGCCTTAGGAAATAAAAAAGTCACCGCCTTAGATGCTCCATTGATCGGATAACTATGCCACTAAAAAAAAATGAAATAGAAAGGAGTTATGAGAATAAGTTGAGGAGACGATTTTGTTTCTGTTGTCTTATCTTATATGCCCCGTCACTGGTGTTACACCCACGCCGACTCATTACGGCCTCTATCTTTTTATTCCCTGTGGTCAATCCTGTTGAAGCTTCAGCACTGACGCTACCCATAGCTATCGCCATCAGGTCGTGGTCAGGCAGCTCACAAGAGGAGACACTGCACTACTGCTGAGGGGTCATTTAGCCGGTGTTCATTGGTGCTTGTTCTGATCCAGCATTCCAAGACATACTGACCAGTCAGTCGCATGTAACAACGAGAATTGCTAAGTCGTGGATGCGGCGGCGACAGTGAACCACTTTTTCTGGAGGGTATCCCCTGTGCTCCATCCGACGACAGTTGTCATGAACTTGCCTATGTTGATGACTCTGACCTGAACATACCAGTAGCATGGAAGTACAGAAGAAATGGACAGTGAGGCAGCACAAAGCAGGCGGGCTGAAAAGGCCGCAGAACCAAAGACTTTCATGACAGGCGATAAGGGTATGTGTCGCACAATCTGGGGGGATGCGTGGCGTTATGGTGTGATGTAATCCACAAACGT
>CM065728.1:56865221-56870221 GCA_033310375.1 Conus canariensis
CGGCAGAGAAAAATTTGGTTCACTGGAAGGGTGGACCCAAAATTCGTTTACCTTGACGGTTGTCTGCGCTCTCCCAAAAATGTTTTTGTTTTTTTGTTTTTTTCTAGTCGTGGTGGTCCCTTTTTTTCGGGACGGCTTTTTTGTTTTCTTTTTTGATTTTTTTTTTTTTTCGTTTAAAAGTGGAAATCCCACCAAAAACAAAACCCTGGAAACGTACAAAAATTTAAAACTAAAAAGAAATGGAACAAAAGCACACACATAATTATATGGATGCACTTTTGCCTTTTTATACCCCCCCTCTCTCTCTTTTCTCTCTTTTCTCTTCTCCTCTCTCTTCTCTCTGTCTTCTGTCGTCTGTCTTCTGCCTCTCTCTGTCTCCCCTCTTTTCTGTCTTTCTTCTACACACACGCTGCTCGCGCGCACAAACGCCACAAACTCTCACATCATATACACCCCGCATGTGAGGCCAAACACGCACACACACACACCACACACACAACAACACAAAAAACCCACACACACACACACACACATACACACCAGCAAGCAAGAACGCTGCAAAGGAAACACTGAGGAGAGAGAGAAGAAGAAAAAGAAGAAGAAGAAGAAGGAAAAAAGGAGAGAAAAAGGGAAGGGGGAAAGAAAAAGAAGAAAAGAAAAAGAAAAAAACAAGAAAAAAGAAGAAAAGAAAAGAGAGAGAGGGGGAGAGGGGACAGAGAACGAAAGGGGGAGGAGTTAGAAGGTGGGTGTGTGGTAGTGGGTGGGTGGGGGGGGGGGGGGGGGGGGGAGGAGAAGGAGATCGACAAATTAGAAGGCAGGCAGACAGGAAAAAAAAAGAAAAAAAGGGGCCAATGCCAACACCTAACATGTCAATCACAATGCCCCTTAATGGACGGCCCCCAAGAGACATCTATACAAACTCCCCCTTTTGCTTTATTTCCAATGAATGGCAAGGGGACAAAAAGAATGAAAAAATAAATAAAAAAAAAAAACGTAAAGGGAACAAATGAAACGAAAGCCGTCTCTCACTGTGACAAGCAGTCGCCTGGAACGGCAGGGAAAGCAACCGCCTGCGAAAAGACGCCCCTCCATTTTCTCAGGCTTTGTTGTCTTTCGTTTGTGTGTTGTGTGTGTGTGTGTGTGTGTGGTGTGTGTGTGTGTGTGTGTGTGTGTGTGTGTGTCTGTGTCTGTGTCTGTGTGTCTGTGGTGTGTGGTGTTGTGTTGTGTGTGTGTGTGTGTGTGTTGTGTGTGTCTGTGTGTTGTGTGTGTGTGTGTGTGTGTGTGTGTGTGTGTGTGTGTGTGTGTGTGTGTAGTTGTGTTGTTTGTTGTTGTTGTTGTTGGTGGTGGTGTGTGGTGGTGGTGGTGGTTGTAGTGTGTGTGTGGTGTGTGTGTGTGTTGTTGTGTGTGGTGTGTGTGTGTGTGTGTGTGTGTGTGTGTGTGTGTATGTGTGTGTGTGTGTGTGTGTGTGTGTGTGTGTGTGTTGTGTGTGTGTGTGTTGTGTGGTCTTGTTTTTAACCTGTTATCGTATTGCACTAGTTTCACGCGCTCGCCAGATAGAACGCTGAGTGGGTAAGAGAGAGAGAGAGAGGGAGGGAGAGAGAGAGGGGGGGAGGGAGAGAGAGAGAGAGGGAGGAGAGAGAGAGAGAGAGGGGGAGGGAAAGAGAGAGAGAAGAGAGAGGAGAGGGAGAGGAGAGAGAGAGGAGGAGAGGAGGAGGGAGGGAGAGGAGAGAGGGAGAGGGAGAGAGAGAGAGAGAGAGAGAGAGAGAGAGAGAGAGAGAGAGAGAGAGAGAACATCCCTTTCTATTTTGTTCGGCGCATGATGAACGTAAGTCCTCCCATCCCTCCGTACCCCAAGTCCTCCCCCTCCTATACCCCGTGAGTCGGTCCAGCCCCCCACCCCCACCCCTTCATACCCGCTTTCTTCTCTTCCCCTTTACCCCTCCCCCCCCCCCCCCCCCCCCCCCACACACACACACATCCCCTCCCCGCTAGTCTACCTCTGTCCTTCGGCGTAAAACGAGAGATAACTGAAGGAACGAATACACTTGTGAAGAAGTTGATCAGTGAATCGAACAATAAGTAATCCATCGAGTAGACAAGGACTCTCTCAATCAGTCAGTCAGTCAGTCAGTCAGTCAGTTAATCAATCAGTCGGTCAGTCGATCAGTCGATGAGTCAGTGGACTGGCAAGTTGAATTATCCGCCGGTAAGATCGATTGGTCCATCAGCCAGTCTACACGTGCTTGAGTGGTGCACATGCGCACCTGTGTGTGTGAGTGTGGTGTGTGTGTGTGTGTGTGTGTGTGTGTGTGTGTGTGTTGTGTGTGTGTGTGTGTGTGTGTGTACGTGAACGCGTACGTATGAATTTATACATGTGTGTGTGTGTGTTGAGTGTGTGTGTGTGTGAGTGTGTACGTGAGCGCGTACGTATGAATTTATACATGTGTGTGTGTGTGTGTGTGTGTGTGTGTGTGTGTGTGTGTGTGTGTGTGTGTGTACGTATGAATTTATACATGTGCGTGTGTGTATGTGTGTGTGTGTGCGCGCGCGCGCGCGCGCGCTAAAGGCGAAAAAGAGAGAGCCGAGGTGATGCCAGAAGTATGGAAATATTTTCATCTCTGCGTTCACTTACTGCCTGTAGAGAGGTTTCAGAGATCGCTTCAGAAACTTCTTTGTAACTTCCTGAAAAAATGAAGATGATGGCTGATGATGACGGTGTTGATATTTGAATATAACGACAGTGATGACGACGACGAAGACGACGACGACGATGATGATGACGATGATAATGATAATGATGATGATAATGATGATAACGACGACGACTTCGACACGCCTTTTGCATTGTACAAAATTGGCCAATACACCAACGAACCATGTGGTAGCTGTTCATTCCATTTCAGACCACCGTGAGCCAGGCATTTTCACACGTGCAACCGCAAAAGAATCATCCTCATACCCTCTGACAAAACAACCCCTACAGATATACACCCGTTTTTAGCCTATTATCCACAATCATCCGTGAACAGAGTTAGAAGTTCCAGAATATGTGTGTGATTGGAACCGGGCTGAGAGACATGATAGCTAGCTTCCAGATTGGGTGCGGGGAATCTCGAAACTATGTTCTTTACACCATCTTTGATTCTTCTGCACCCCACTTTCATTTTGGGCCCCAGAAATTCTCAAGAGCTTGTGCTGCGTGCACTCATCGGAAGACGGAAATGAACGAGCGAGCATGCGTAGAGTGGAGCCGCGCGGAGAGATGCAGAGGAAGTGACACAAACAAGGCACCCGCCGCCAGGGAGGACGCTCGAAACATTTCAGACTTTTTCTTTTCATGCTTGTTTTGGGAGTAGGCTGCCTTTTCTTTTCAATGCTTGTATTTATAGCAGACCTTTGCATCCCGGTTATATTGACAGCAGAGTTTTTTAATGGAAGTTATTGATAGCGAAACTTCTAATGGATGTGTTGATAGTTTACGGTCGTTGGAAAACTGCTGACCACTCGCAGCTTCGCTTGTCAGTCCTTCGGTGGCTTTGAATAGAACACTTCACCTCCTCCTCCTCCTCCTCCTCCTCCTCCTCCTTCTTCTCTTCTTCTTCTTTCTTCTTCTTCTTCTTCTTCTTCTTCTTCTCTCTCCTATTTCTTTTCATCATGTTTCTTCTTGTTTGTTCCTCTTCTCGTTACGTGTTGTCATCCATGTTTCTTCTCCTTCTGCCTCTTCCTTCCTCCTCCTACTTCTTCTCCTCCTCCCCTTCCTTCCTCCATCCTCCTCTTCCTCCTCCTCATCTACCTGTCTTCCCTCTCCTCCTTCTTCTTCTCCTCTCTCCTTCTCCTCCTCCTCCTTCTCTCTCCTCCTCTCCTCTCTCCTTCTTCCCTCCTATTCTACTCTCTCTCTCCTCCTCTCCTTACTAATCTCTCTCTTACTCCTCATCTAGCTGTTTCCCTACTTCCCTTCCTTCTTCTCTCCTTCCTTCTCCTCCTCCTATACTCCCTCCTCCCTTCTACCCCATCCTCCTCTTACCCCTCCTCCCTCCATTCAGCTTTCTACTCCCCTACTGCTCCTATATTACTCCACTACCTGCTGCTGCTACCAAATACACTGCCTGCTGCCATAACTCCACCACTACATACCTGCTGCTTCTTAACTACCACTAATCAGCTGCTGCTGCATCCGCTGCTGCTATAACTACCACTAATACCCCATAACTGCTGCTGCTATAACTACCACTATACAGCTGCTGCTGCTGCTGCTTCTCGCTGCTGTAACTCCACTAATACACTGCTGCTGCTTAACTACCACCAATACAACTGCTGCTGGCGTAACTACCACAATACACTGCTGCTGCTTAACACCACCAATACAACTGCTGCTGCTATAACTACCACCAATACAACTGCTGCTGCTGTAACTACCACCAGATACAACTGCTGCTGCTGTAACTACCACCAATACAACTGCTGCTGCTATAACTACCACTAATACAGCTGCTGCTGCTGTAACTACCACAATACAACTGCTGCTGCTGCTGCTGCTATAACTACCACTAATACAACTGTGCTGCTGCTGCTGCTATGACTACCGCTAATACAACTGTTGCCACTATAACTACCACCAATAGAACTGCTGCTGCTGCTGCAGCGGCGGCGGCTACTGATGCTGCTGCTGCTGCTGCTACTACTACTACTACTACTACTTACTACTACTACCCTGCTGCTGCTGCTGCTCTGCTGCTGCTGCTGCTGCTGATGATGATGATGATGATGATGATGATGATGGTGCAACAGACGGTGCAACTAGTTCTGAATGCTCTTTTACATCATCATCTTGCCGTCGTTAGTCCTTCTCGTCTTCTTTCTCTTTCTTATCTCTTTTTTCATGTCCTTCTTCATCTCCTTCTCTTTCATTCTCTTCTCTTTCTTCATCGTCTTCTCTTTCCTCGTACTTGTCATCAACCTCCTCTTCCTCCGTCTTCTTTTCTTCCTCTTCGTTATCATCG
>CM065728.1:56882721-56887721 GCA_033310375.1 Conus canariensis
CTCTCTCTCTCTCTCTGCCTGTCTCCCTCCCTCCTTCCCTCCCTCCCTCCCTCCAGCCCGTGGGAATCAAATCGAGCTCATATTCCAGACAAACCACTTTCAGTTCTCTCTCCCGACGTGGATGTAAACCGAGCTCTCACGGTGTTCCAAACCAATCCACATTCAACGAACGCCAGCGATCCTAGCCAAAACGGACAGTGGGCAGCACTCGTCCTAGTTGCCCATCCCCCTCTCCACGGCAGATCTGCCCACAGTCGTCGGAATCGGCTGACTCCACCTGCTTTCTGGCTGGCTGGTTGGTCGGTCGGTTAGGTTAGGATATTCTACACAATCGTCTCCTTCACCTCCCTTCCCCTCCCGCTTCGTAACTGAAGATAACCGATCTAGAAAAGTGAGGGTGCGGAGACCGACTAATAGCTCGGAATGGTCTGTTGGATATATTATTTTTGTTTTTCTTTCAAGTTATTTCGGAAAACCTGAATGTTTAGCCGAGAAGGGAGGGACTAGATTAATAGTACTCACGATTCAAGAACACGCTGCAAGAACCTAAGCCACGTGTGTGTCAACGATGGTGCTCGATCCACACCACATCCCGGTTGCTTGAGACTCGCAGATTTGCAGAGCTCAATCAGCCTCACCGACTGCAGAAAATGAAAATAACCCCACTTGATTGTGAACGTGTAGTGTGGCGACAGGCAAAGACAAAAAGAAGAGCCATCTGTAAGCAAGCAGGTCACTGCCAATTAATCCACAAACACTGAAACAAAAGAAAAGAAAAAGAAAAGACAAAAACTCAAGACGTGTGGGAGTAAGTTGTCTTCTCATTTGTCTCACAGGAGAAAGGAAAAGAAAAAAGAAAGGCAGGAGTTTTCATTTTCTTCCTTTTATCATTGCCTGTGTAGTAGGCATGACTGAATAAGAAGAAGAAGAAGAAGAAGAAGGAGAAGAAGAAGAAGAAGGAGAAGAAGGAGAAGAAGAAGAAGGAGAAGAGGAAGAAGAAGAAGAAGAAGAAGAAGAAATAGAAGAAGAAGAAGAAGAAGAAGAAGAAATAGAAGAAGAAGAACAAAAGAAGAAGAAGAGAAAGAAAAAGAAGCAGAAGAACAAAAGAAGAAGAAGAAGAAGAAGCAGAAGAAAACGAAAACGAAAGATGAAGAAAGGAGAAGGAAAAGATTCTCCGTGGACTGCGAGCATCTGTGTCCTATGAAAAATTCATTGCAAGACAGTAAATGTAAAAGAAGAAAGCAAGAAAGAAAAAAAAAAGAAAGAAGAGAAGAAAAGTCAAAAGAAAAAAAAAAAAAAAAGAAGAAAAAAAAATCACTCGACGATGAATGCAAAGAAAAGGTAATCCAAGGAAGACAACTCCCTCCAAAGGCAAAAGAAAAGATATCTAACGGAATACCTAACGTGCATCTCAAATGAAATGAACGCATGTTAAATTGAACATTTGCCACACAGAATTTGACATCCAAAAGGAGGAAAAGGTCTGGAGGTGAAGACAAAATCAATCGCCACAGATGGAGAGAACTGTATTTTCATTGTCAAGCAATTCCGTCGTGCCTTCTTCAGTGACATCTTTCTAACACACACACACACACACACACACACACACACACACACACACACACACACACACACACACAAAAGAAAGATTCGGCTCACGAGTCTCAATCAGGGGTCGAAATTCGACCGCAGACGGGCGATGCGAATAGTTGTTTTCAATACAGATTTCGGTGCTTCCGATACGCTGCTAGCGAAGGGTTTTTAAATGAGTATTCTATCATTCTCGCTCTCTTATCTTCTTTCTTTCTTTCTTTCTTTCTTTCTTTCTTTTTTGCTTCCCCTGTGCATGTCCACCATGTCTTTTGGATAAATCTTTGCCAAGTGGTTATTTGGAATTGTTGGCTTGTACTGGTTTTCCCTCCACTTTGTGAAATATATCTTTCAGTCTGTTTGCCCACCTGCCTACCTGTCTGCCTTCCGACCTAGCTGCCTACCTGTCTATCTGTTTATGTATCAGTCTGTCTGTCTATCTATCTATCTATCTATCTATCTATCCATCTATCTATCCATCTATCTATCCATCTCTGCCTATCTCTCTCTTTATCTGTCTTTATCTATCTTTCTATCTACCGATCTCGCTACCTGTCTGTCCTTTACCATCTATCCATCTATCTATCTATGTGTCTATATATCTATCTATCTATCTACCTGTCTATCTATCTTGACCCACCCATCTATCTATCTGCCTATTTTCCTATATCTGTCTGTCACTCAATATTTCTGTCTATCTATCTGTATAGGTGGTGGAGGTAGAGGGGTGGGGGCCTCTGAAATAGGAATTTACTTCTCCGTGGTCACACATCAGGACAGGGATATCATTCAGCAGCTGTGCACATCGCCTGCACACGTAAAAGTTCAGGTCATATCAAGTGATCAGTTAAACCAGCAACATCGGGTTCAGTTTCAAATTAACTCGTATGCTACATCGTATCACTTTGAAGCAAGGGTTGTGATCTATTTCATTTCTGTATAAACTTACCCGCAACACATGTACTCTTTTGTTTGGCTTTGTTTGCAAATGAAAGAATCTGAACGCGCGCGCGCGCGTGCGCGCACACACACACACACACACACACACACACACACACACACACACACACACACACACACACACATACATACACACACACACACACAGGCATACACTCGCGCGCGCACGCTCATATCATTTTCTGTAGGCATCCTGACAGTTTGCTTTTAAGACAAATGTACTCAAAGTGGCTTGATCTTTTTTCAGATCTGTGCTCACAATGTGCAGATACGCTCGAGCACACGTACGCATATACATGCATGCGTGCGCGCGCACACAACACACACACACACACACACACACACACACACACACACACACAACACAAAACACACACACACACACACACACACGCGCGCGCCGCGCGCGCGCGCGCGCGCGCGCGAGCGCGCGCGTACCATACTTTCTGTATGCAATTTGACAGTCTGCTCTTAAGATAAATCTACTTACTTAAAAAGATGGCCTTATCGTTTTTCAGGTCTGTGTAATTTGTTAGCATTTTTTCCCCAAGTAAAAATGCAAGAGTTGTTTGTTTTTTTTTTAATCCAACGTTTTCTCTCCAAACATCCTGACACTTTGTCTCGTTAATGTTCAAAATGCCCTATTGATTTCCCTTGAGCCGAGGATACGTTTTGTAAGGTTGGGAACTTTCAGATAAAACGGTAGGCCTACTACAAATGTCCAAAACTTGCACCTCCAGTTTAAATCCACTGTCTTGCCGCTGAAGTTCCAGCTTCCCTGAGTGCTCCTGGGGGTAGGAACTGGCAACATCTGTTAACGATCTCACTACCCTAGCACTGCACGGACCAGGCACCCAACTTTTCGCGGGTGGTTCACACACTGGTTTTAAAACTACCGGTCTTACTCTCGTCTGTGGCTTTCTTCGTGGAAAAGACAAAGCCAAACACCACGGCCGTGTAATCAGGCGTGAGATCATCAGCCGTTTCACGTCATAGATTTTCATGGTTTGAATCACGTTCGTTGAGATGCTACTGACTACAAGATTATGAGTACGGAGTTAAATTGCCAGCCAGCATAGCATTATCAGTCTCAAAAATCCCCGAAGTCGGAGTGTGGCTGCCTAAGTGGCGGGGTAATCAAAAACGGTCACACACGTAATGTTCTCATCCCCAGCTGATGCATTTGTACCATAGTGTTCAAGTACTTCGGCTGTTCAGATGATCCCTGGAGTCTTTTAGTCAGGGTACGACGACAACAACAACAACAAGATTCCCAGTCTGTTTCTGGAGGGAAAGGCAGCGTGATTGATGGAGAGTTACAAGTAACGGGAACTTCTGCCCCCCCCCCCCCCCCCCCCCCCCCCCCCCCCCCCCTCTCTCTGTTTCTTCCCCACTTCACGTGACTTTGGAAACGCTGTTGTGATGACGGCAGGCAAACAACTTTCCAGCATTTCCTTTCCCAAGTTATCTCCCCTTGCCTGCATCGCCGTATCTCTCTCCACTACGTCGGTGTAGTCAAAATCTTTGTACATCCTGTTTTACTTGAATGGCAAGAGTTAGGTTCTGATAGTCCCAGACTCTCACAGACATATTTCTTTCTTTTTTTTCCGGTCCGAAGTCCCTTAGGAAAGTGGTGGAAGCCTGCCAAGGAAAAGAAAAAGAAAGGAAAAGTCCAAGAGCATTTAAAGTTCCACCACGACTGTCAGGGGAGCTTCCCACGGCACTCCCCGGGTTCTTTGGTCGCCGATGGCAGAGATCCTTGTCTTTCAGCCGCGTGGCTATCTCATCGGCACGGCAACCAACCACCCCGCAAAACACTGACGGCCAATTTGCCCGAGGTTGGTCGGTCCAGGAAAGACCCCCGTGGGATCCATCACTTTGCATCGACTTGTTTTATGGCCAAAGTCTTCGCCTTGGGGACTGACAGGAATTCTTCATACTCTTGTCTGAGAGTCATGTGGGCCGGTGAGTGCTCCTAGGCTGCAAGATCAATGCACGTCATGCACCGTAACTTTGGGAAAGTCTGGAAATGCGCGGTGCCTTTCCACTGTCAGTCCGAAAGCACTCTGGTGGTTAGGTCGGTAATGCCGCGTTCATACTGCAAATGGGACGAAGAACATGGCGCAAGGGTTGCCCATGGGGCATCTTTCCTCCTTTGGAGTGGCTTGTCTGGCAGCTTGTTTTGTTTGTTTGGTTTGGTTTTGTTTTTCTTTTTTTTAAAGAAGAGACACTTTTGTCCCGTTTCCATGCAGGCCACTCGGTTTCCACCCATTCTCATCTTTTAAAAGGTGAAGAAGCTCCGTGATGCATTCCATGTCATGTACCACTCACAGTGTGAACATATTCTTTTAGAGTGTTGGGACTTGCATGATGTGAGACATAAAACACTTTACAGCAGACTCCATTAAAACCTTGTTCAGAGATGTCCCACCTGATGTGATCTTTGAGTT
>CM065728.1:56910221-56912721 GCA_033310375.1 Conus canariensis
AAAACTATCGAAGCGGTCCATCTGTTTGCCTGTAAAAAAACAAAACAAAACAAAACAAAACAAAAAAAAACACCTATTAAGTGTTAGTCCTAAAACACCAAATACAAAGGTCTACGGAGAGACTGGTCGCTATAGTCTTTATATAGACAGCACACTAAGAGCACTTAGCTATTGCTTCTGTCTACAACAGATGGAACTGAATAGAATACCCAAACAAGCATATCTTCCTTTGATTAACAGCTTTGTGAATAGCACTGACGACAGAACGATAAAAAATAATTGGGCATATGGTATAACATGTTGTCTTGATAAACATGGATTTTCTGAAGTGTGGTTAGTGGGTTGGGTCGGAAATGCTAATATGTTTAAGAAGAGTTTTAGGCAAAGGATGGTAGACTGTTATCAGCAAGACTGGATTAGCAAATTAAATTCAAGTGATCGCTTCAACGCCTATTATTCATTTAAGTCTCTCTTACAACCAGAACCTTATCTAACCTATTTAACGGTTAACAAATTGAAAATGTATTTCACGAGATTTCGTCTTGGCTTAAACGACCTGAATATAAATAGCAGATACAAAAAAAAATATCGAAGCATGTCCTTTTTTGTAACCGACTTGAGAACGAACTCCACTTTCTATTGAGATGCGATGCATATATGCCTTTCAGAGAAAAATACATACTGAAGCACAGACAATATCACAACGTGAACTCTATTGAACTAAAACAATTACTTGCAAACGAAAATGTGCATTTTACAAAAGATATTGCTATGTATATTTATTATGCACTGAAAAAAGAGAACTCGTAGCCCACACAGTATGAATAAGTAGTTACCCTAACAAACTAGCATTATTAGTACATCGAAAAATGTACTTTGTTGTCATTTCTCTTTTTTCTCTTTATGTGTGCACTGCACCTCACATTGTTATAGGCCGAGGCCAGAAACATTAAAATTGTGTTCAATTGTGTTCAGTTATCTGTCTGTCTGTCTGTCTGTCTGTCTGTCTCCTCTCTCTCTCGTCTTCTCTCTCTCTCTTCTCTCCTCTCTCTCTCTCTCTCTCATGTATAAGTGGAAAGAAATTTGAAGAACTTGGTATTTTCGCTCTTCGTCCTTAACACCGCTCCACTTCCGTTTCCCCGTGTCCGGAGTTGTACTGTCTTCACCTGCCAGCGGAGCAGCAAAGAGCAAGGCTGCAGGATGCACGCGGCAGTTGCCTGACGTTGGTGTTTGATGCCGGTGGCACTGCGGTCATGAAGTAAGGGTTGGTGCACCCATGGGAACGCTCCCGTGGATGTTCTGTTGTTCACGCCCAGTGGCCATTGCACAATGGCATCTATGGAGTCTTGAAGTAGGGTTGGTGCGACCATGGGAACGCTCCAGTGGATGTTCTGTCGTGTGACAGCTAGCGGCCATTACACAACAGCATCTGCCAGGAGCAAATATGTCCCTTGACGTCTTAATGGAATGCCCTGTGCGTGGCTGCACTCTTCGTGAACACAGCGCAGGCTTCCAAGGGTTGGTGCAGGATTGCTCACAGTTGGTTTGTTCGGCAGTTGAGGACAGCACTTCTCTGGTCCCACCAGCACCTTCGGGTGTACCGTTTCCTTCCCAAAAAGCTTTCGACGAGTCATCTCCTGTTAGTGTATGGGTTGGTGGCCTTCACAAACAAGCATTTGGATTGTTCTGAGCTCTCTCTCCCCTCTCTCACTCTCTCTCTCTCTCTCTCTCTCTCTCTCTCTCTCTCTCTCTGTTCCTAGCTTTCTCCATCTCTTTTCTCTCATGTACTGTGCGTTCCAAATAGACGGGCGGTCGTCATTCGCGCGCGCCCGAACACACACACACCACCACACACACACACACACACACGCACGCACGCACACGCACGCGCGCGCGCGCGCGCGCACACGCACACACACACACACACACACACCACACACACACACACTCATTCTCTCTGTCTCCGACTCTTTCTCTGTCTCAGTCTCTCTCTCTGTCTCTCTCTGTGTCTCTGTCTCTGTCTCTGTCTGCTCTCTCTCTCTCTCTCTCTCTCTCTCTCTCTCTCTTTCTGTCCCCACCTCTTCCGCTGCGCCCACCCCTTCCCACTCCGCCCGTCACTCTCATCCGAAAACAGCGTTTGACCCCGGCTCGTGCCTCGTCCTCCCAGTGGCCCAGGGCTTCTGAGTGCTGCCACCTTGTTTTACTTATTAATTTTTTATCCCCTCCCCTGCCCCCCCCTCCCCCCTCACAACTCCCGTCCCCCCTATCCTGCCATCCACCCCCCCCCCCCCCTCACGCACTAAGTCAGACGGTGGTGTTCTGTCCCAGACGCATGAATAATTCAGTGCAGAAGTGATTGGGCTGTATCGCCAGGGTTGTCTCCGGCTGTCTCTGGTTGTAAAAGCCATGTCGTTTCACCCGACGGAAAATTTCGTTGCCCTCGCGTTTATTATTTTTTTTCTTACCCACTCCTTGCTTGCTCCTCGCAATGTCCCGCTTG
>CM065728.1:56917721-56925221 GCA_033310375.1 Conus canariensis
CTCACACTGATCTGTCCCTCACACTGATCTATCCCGCACACTGATCTATCCCACTGATCTATCACACTGACCTATCCCTCACACTGATCTATCCCGCACACTGATCTATCCCGCACACTGATCTATCCCTCACGCTGATCTATCCCGCACACTGATCTATCCCGCACACTGATCTATCCCTCACGCTGATCTATCCCGCACACTGATCTATCCCGCACACTGATCTATCCCGCACACTGATCTATCCCTCACACTGATCTATCCCGCACACTGATCTATCCCGCACACTGATCTATCCCTCACACTGATCTATCCCACTGATCTGTCACACTGACCTATCCCTCACACTGATCTGTCCCTCACACTGATCTGTCCCTCACACTGATCTATCCCACTGATCTGTCACACTGACCTATCCCTCACACTGATCTGTCCCTCACACTGATATGTCCCTCACACTGATCTATCCCACTGATCTATCACACTGACCTATCCCTCACACTGATCTGTCCCTCACACTGATCTGTCCCTCACGCTGATCTATCCCTCGCGCTGATCTATCCCAGGTTTACGTCAAAGACGTCTGGCAAGAGGAATGGAACTTGCAGACAGATAACACACTGTTCAAAATCAGTCCAAACCTAAAAGAGTTTTGTTTTTTTACCATGTTCCCGAGGCGGACATAAAGAAGAAACAGTGTTGTGCCGTTTGCATACAGACCACTCCTTTTTCCACCCATTCTTATCTTTTCAAAAGTGGAGAAGCTCTGTGGTGCATTCCATGTCATGTACCACTCACAGTGAAACGTTAACTTTTCAGAGTGTGGGGACTTGCGTGATGTGAGACATAAGCATTTTGACAGCAGACTCCATGACAACCTTGTTCAAAGACGTCCCACCTGATGTGATCATGGAATTTCTGAAAGAGATCAACATTTTTCATCTCAGATTTTTACGGAAGAAAGATTGTTTGCGAAATTTCCGGTGTGTTTTTTCAGAAAGTGTACTTTGAAGGGTTGCATGAATGAGCTGTTTGAAAATGACTTGTGAGCTGACTTCAACGGGTTGACAGCCCTCCCTTTGCGGTAGGCTGATAGGTGTCAACCCAGTGTTCCTCATTGTACAACTTCCCATATTGAAAAGTACTTTTTCCCTTATTCCCAGCCCCAAAACCTTATGCATTACGGAAAACGCAAGAACATAAACAAAAATTGCAGTGAACACAATGTAATACTCAGTAGGCCTGTCAGGCAGAACTTCTTAACACTCACACACACACACACACACACACACACACACATACACACACACACTCTTGAGGTGTCGCCCACTACCAACTCGAGCCTGTTCAGCTGCAGGGGGGTCGTAGCCATTCTGGATTCAAACAATGCACACATGGAAGGTGATGAAAGAACCGCGCATGCGCAGATTACCGGAACAATAGAAAAGAACTGTTTTCTGCGCATGACCGATCATCTATTTAGTTCGTTCCCATTTCAGTGCTAAGAGTCCGTGTCGTCTGCTATGAAAATGTGTTCACCTCGCAGTTTGCCCCAGTGATTTAAGATTTGCCCGTATAAATCAGTTTTACCCGCATTGAAACTTGTATACGGCCGTACAGACCCAAAATCGTAGGTTTCCCGTACAGCATACGGGAAAACCGTATCAGTTGACACCTATGTAGGCTAGGGGTTATAAACAACATTCTCTCTCTCTCTCTCTCTCCCCTCTGACTGTAGCCCGCCAAAATTATTCGTTCTGGCTCGTAGAGTTACGACTGAACTTAAACACTGATTCTGTATTGCAGTTTGACTTCCCGTTTCTCAGAGAAGGGAAACGCAACCTGCAGCAAACGTATACTATGCTAAAGCGCAAATCAATTTGTGACAAATCTGCCAAGATGGAACTCTGGCGCTCCTCTGAGACATAACTGGTAGGCCTACAAAAGGGAGCTCAGGGCTGTTTTTGAGCAGCCTGCTACAAAACAGTTTTTGCGATCTCTCTTTGCCAGAAATCTTACTTGCTTATTCCCAAAGCATGGTGAACTGTGAATGTGTCGACCGTATCGAATGGGAACGTTGACTTCACGAATCGATGATAGCATTTTGGTCAGCCAGCCACAAACTTGATTTCCATCTCGGCAGAGTTGTCACAGATTGATTTCCGCTTTAGCATGGTATGCGTTTGCTGTAATATTATTTCCCTTTGCTCGAACTAATACATTTTTCAGAATATTGTTGAGTTTCTTTCTTTTTCTCTGCGAATCTAGATTCGGCGAGATTCGTGACCTTGGGACGCGAACTTAGAAAGGCAAAGAAAAAGAAAAAAGAAGATCGCCAAGATGATGAATTAGGATCGCCATGGAAAAGGTCCATGTGAAGATTCCTTTCATGGTTAATTCAGTTCTGATGTTCATCTCTCGAAAGTTTTGCTTTTGCATTTGTCGCTGCTTTTCTGTACCTCGGTCTTTTATTTCCCATCTCTTCTCTCTCTCTCTCTCTCTCTGTCTGTCTGTCTGTCCACCTAGCGTCCCCCTCTCCCTCTCTCCTGTCCTTGTCCTCTGTCTCTGTCTCTCTCTCTCTCTGTACCCTAGTGTGTCCCCTCTAGTCTCTCTCTCTCTCTCTCTCTCTCCTCTCTCTCTCTCTGTCCACCCTAGCGTCCCACCTCTCCCTCTCTCTCTCTGTCTTTGTCTCTTTGTGTTTCTCTCTCTCTCTCTCTCTCTCTCTCTCTCTCTCTCTCTCTGTACCCCTAGTGTGTCCCCTCTAGTCTCTCTCTCTCTCTCTCTCTCTCTCTCTCTCTCTCTCTCTCTCCCCTCCACCCTAGCGTCCCACATCTCCCTCTCTCTCTGTCTTTGTCTCTCTCTCTTTCTCTCTCTCTCTCTCTCTCTCTCTCTCTCTCTCTCTGCCCCCCCTCCCCCCCCCCTCTCTGAAAAAAAGGGCATCAACGAATAGTTTGAAGGCGAAAAGTTTCCGCATCCATCCTGTTTCACCCCACACCAGGAACAACAAAAACAGCCACAGCTAAGAAAGAGAGAGAGAGAGAAAAAAAAACCCTCATAGAAAACCAGCGACCAAGTCTGCCCTCCAAGATTGGTTCCAATCTCGGCGAAACGGAGAAAGGTGCCTGATCAGTGGGGCTGAATTAGTCTGTGTGTTTCATCCCCCCCCCCCCCCCCCCCCCCCGCCACATTGTCTGTCCGTCTGTCTGTCTGTCTGTCTGTCTGACTCTTATCTGTCTGTCAAACGTGATCAGTGGGTCCTGTCTCATCCACGGTCACATTTCTCTCTATGTCTGTCTGTCTGTCTGTCCGTCTGTCTGTCTGTCTCTCTGGTTATGCATTTCTGTTTGTCAGACTTGATCAAGGTGTTCTTTCTCACCCACAATTTTCTGTCTGTCTGTCTGTCCGTCTCTCTGGCTATGTCTTTCTGTTTGTCAGACGTGATCAGGGTGTTCTGTCCCATCTACATTTCTCTGTCTGTCTGTCTGTCTCATCTGCTAGTCTGTCCTTGTCTGTATGTCTGTCAGATTTCGTTAAGGTGTTCTGTCTCACCCACATACACATTTCTAGGTCCATCTGTCTCTGTGCCCGTCCGTGGTTTTTTTTTTTTTTTTCTGTCTGTTAGACGTAATCAGGATGTTCTGTCTCACCACAGTCACATTTCTCTGTCCGTCCGTCTGTCTGTCTGTCTATGTCTCTGTCAGGCTTGATCGGCATGTTCTTTCTGACCCACGCTCACATTTCCCTGTTCATATGTCTGCCTGGCTGTCTGTGTCTGTCTGTCTGTCTGTCTGTCAGACATGATCAAGGTGTTTGTCTCGCCCACACACATCTCTCTGTCCTTCTGACAATCTCCCCAAAGTGGGTCACATCTGTTAACCCATCTGTCGCAGTGGACATAATCTTACATCTTTTTCAGTCCCAGACAAACACACACACACACACACAAACGCGCGCGCGCGCGCGCGCGCTCGCATTTGCACAGGCACACGCAAACACACCTTGCGTGTGCGTCTGCGTGTGTGTGTGTGTGTTGTGTGTGTGTGTGTGTGTGTGTGTGTGTGTGTGTGTGTGTTGACAGAGAGAGAGAGAGAGAGAGAGAGAGAGAGAGAGAGAGAGAGAGAGAAGAGGAGAAGGAGAAAGATGCCGACAGACGCACAGACAGACAGAAATGAAGGAGACAGAGGAAAATTAAGTGAGGCCGATTCAGGATCTAGACGAGAGAGAGAGAGAGAGAGAGAGAGAGAGAGAGAGAGAGAGAGAGAGAGAGAGAGAGAGAGAGATGTAGCAACACTTTCTTTGCTTTAAGAAATTACCAGTTTCGTCTGTACGTTTTTTTTTGTTGTTGTTGTTGTTTTTTCAGATTACGGTTTTCGAATAGGTCTTTTGACGTTTAACGTATGACATTTTAATTTGATCATCCAACTACGGTACAAACGTTTCTTCTCCCCTATTTTGCTCACTGTTCAAGTCATCAGCGCAATGGTTGTTTGACTGCCCTAAAATCCGTTGAAAATGTTCTTTCCATTCCACAGTATCAATTGAGATTTGACGCGGCCTTCTCCTAACATTGCGTTCTATAGACCAGAATCTAATGCTATGATTATTATGTCCTTCAGCACTTTCAAAGTACGGTTTTTTCCCCTTCTGTAAACATTCTGTGAAGCGATTTTTCTTCTCGGAAATGTATTTTCAACCCTTGTCGGGCGCTTGTAGCAGTCTAGAGCGTTCCTGGCCACACGTGTTTGTCCGCTGCACTTGATGATCGAACCTCTCCAAATTTTTCTCTTCAGCCTTCGTCGTGCGTCCCCTTACAAGTCAGTCACCTGCTCGATGCCAAAGAATGGAGGATCCTTAGAGCCGTTTCAGTATCGCTGTCTTGTAAACACGTTGCCTCTTCAAGTGCGTTGAATGATTGTACCGATGTTAGTTTTCAGGAAACGCATGTTTCACTGGTTCGATCCTATTCCAATTTGGTGAATGTTTCTTTGATTTTTCAGAGTTACATGTTTTCTTTTCGCTACTTATTTTCAGTACCAGTGGGATGTGTTTTTGTCTCCACACGTGTCGCAGTTGCTAATTTGTATATAAATGGCAAAACTTCGGGAGAACGCAGGTAACAATCGATAACACTCACCAGCACCGGAAATGAAATGATGAGAACAGTCAAAAGCCTTGTGTAGGTGACACCATTTAATAAAATGATTTGCAGAGGTGGACAGAATTCTTTGAGATGTTTTCCCAAAGCCCTTTACCACTAGGTTCCCAGGTTTTCTTGGAAACAAAGAATCTCGGTCAACAGTTGCACCACCTTGAAGAAATATTACCATCTTCGATTCCGGCATTCATGTATTCATTGATAATATAACAGACATTTTCACCCAGTTCACTGAAATGACAAAAAACGCTCTCAAGTACGTCCACTGTGCGGTCATGCTCTCTTGCGCTGTAGTAAGGGCTTCCAGCTGGACGATTATTTTTTTCTTCTCCCTATAATCCTATTCACATCCAGTGAGTGTTTTACAGATCCGAAAACGCAGTATATTGTCCTGACTTCTGACACTAAACGAACTAAAGACTTTTTGATTTTTGACCATCGCTATCACACCTTCAGATCCCCACCCCTTCCTCGACAGTTGGATTGCTGCTGAGTGCAAAACGAAAACAAAGTCTCAACTGCAGGAAATGTGAAAGTCTCAAGCAGGCAACAAACGTCAAACGAAGCAATGTGTTCCACAAAGTCATGATCCGATGATTTACCTATTGGCCTTTAGTGTTAGAAACTAGAACTGAAACTCCTGCTTAACAGGTGTTGTGAATGCCTTGAACATTCTTATTGAGGGTGTGTTCACTTGTATTTGAATCATTCGGGTGCCTCTGTGTGTGTGTGTGTGTGTGTGTGTGTGTGTGTGTGTGTGAATATCAGTGTTACTGTCCGGTTCACATGTACTTGTCTACCAAGCCTCGGCTCCTCCCCTAGCTGGTGATGGGTCCTGTGTTTCCGTGTTGCACGTGCAGTCAGGCTTCGCTCCCCAGGTCCCCAATATACTGGCGTGAATGTCTTAACGTTCATTGGATTTAACAAGCTAGATATGGCCGCTTCAGCGCACCGAAGTGTGTTACGTTATTGCATCGGCTTACCACGTTACTGTCTTCAAAGTGGAGACCAAAACGAACGCTTCTTATTCTTCTTCTTCATCCTTCCGTCGCTGACACACGTGCTTCGGGAAAAACAAAAACCCAAGCTGTAAGAAAAAGCGCAAGTTGAATACACTGGGTATTAAAACAATTGGTTTCGTCTACGACGGCGCTGATCTGTATTAATGATGCAGTATTGTAAAAATTTCTACATCCGATTTAACCTTTTCCAGTTATCCAAACGCGTCGATCCAAGCAGAATGTTTTTTAGGAGTTGTTGTTGTTGTTGTTGTTGTTGTTGTTTTCATTGCGAAGAGGCGCCATTTCGTATCAACGGTCAGTTAGCCAGCTACATAATGTCTCATCGCGGTTTTTGTTTGTTTGTTTTTGTTGTTGTTGTTGTTCAACATATTTTATCAAGCTGCGGTTGACGTGTCTTGTATTTGAAAGGCGAAACACTATCTTTAACGGTATACAATAATCCCAGTCTCATATTTTTTGTCTTTTATGGAGAAACGCTGAAAGTCGGAAACGAATGCTATGTAACGTTTCAGGCGGTTTTCTTTTTCTCTTTTTATTTTTATTATTTTTATTTTTTTTTGTCACCATGCAACGGTCGAATTACGACTTTTAATGTCTTTTCACAAATACACACACAGAGACAAAGCCGTAAGAGTTTATGTAAACATTCTTTATTTTAGTTAACTTTGACTTGCAAAAAAAAAGAAAAGAAAACTTACGCTTTTGTTCGTGATCAGTCTACAACTTCGGAGAGAAATAAAAGTGTATATTCTTTTAAAAATTATATGCTTATTTCACGAGATCAGCAGAAAATTTGCCTATTTCGTGAAATATGCAAATCCCATCCTTATTCATGAAATGAACGCTAAAAAAGCAGCTTATCTCGTGAAATAAGCTACAACATATTGGTGGGAAAACATGTGACTGCAAGTTGCAAATTGCTAGTTTTAGGAAGTAAACAGATTACAACTCTCTGTCTCTATCTCCCTATCTCTGTCTGTCAGTCTCTCTTATTCTGTGTGTGTGTGTGTGTGTGTGTGTGTGTGTGTGTGTGTGTGCGCGCGCGCGCGCCGCGCGTAAAAAGTACACGTCGAAAACAACGTAATCCGCCTATACGGATGCCATATTCTAAGCCGGACTTGATCACGTTTGTCTTTATTCAGCCTTACTGTGAGTGGCACGTGCCGTTACACAAAGTACCTGCCCCACAGCACAAAGTTCTCTTTGGCAGGCTGTCTGCCGGCTTTACTGCAGCGCTGTCCCGTCAGCAACAGACACACACACCTGACTGCGCTTCCCCCGCTATGTCTGGCACTGGAACACTTGCTGCTCTCCTTCGGCCAA
>CM065728.1:56930221-56932721 GCA_033310375.1 Conus canariensis
AAATATTCTTTGCAGGAGTTTTAAGTCACTCTGGGCGACACAGCATTCACAACATTTTTATAACAAATAAATTTCCTGGTACATATTTCCTGGTACCGTCATCAGAAGTATCGCACATACACAGTGAACATCGACGCACTACTGACTTGACAGTCAGCCTTAACACAAATTAAAACAAATTAAAGTAGGCTGGACACCAAAGCCTTGGCCGTTAGTTCTTGCTCCCTTCTCTCGTCAAAAATTATTATTTTCGTCATGTAGTTACCTATGTCATTTCAAGTTGACGTCATAATTTATGTTGACGTCACATTGTCTCTGTCTCTTCTCTGTCTCTCTCTCTCTCTCTCTCTCTGCAAAAAAATATGGGCGTGTGCTAGTGTGTGCATGTGCAAAGCTGTGAGTGCATGCGTAGGTTTGCAAGAGGGCCCGCGTGCGTTTGGGGTGAGTGCGTGCGTGCGTGCGTGTGTGTGTGTGTGTGTGTACTCGCGAGATCGTGTGTATGCATGCTTTTTTTTTTTCTCTAGGAGAAAGAAGACTGACATATAATTCTTACACACAACAGAAAGTACATCCACACACACACACACACACACACACACAACACACGCGGCGCACGCACTCACGCACGCACGCACACAGCGAGAGAGAGAGAGGGAGAGGCGACAGACGAGGAAGACTGCTTTCAATAAACGCCAGCCCTGTCAGCCTTGGCTTGATTAAGACAAGTTAAGAGCGTGGAGGACAGGGCAAGCCGATCGGGCTACACAGGCTGGGGCTTCACCACAGCACATAATATTGTCTGGGCCAGACCGATTTGTCAAGTCTTGTCGAGGCCAGACTGGATTGGAGAGGAACGAGAGCAGGTTAAAAGAGAGACAGAGACAACGGACAAAAGGACAGCGAATATATATATATATATATATAATATATATATAATTATACTAGTCACAAGTTAAGGGCCACAGGTCGATTTCGACCACTGCAAGAAAGATACGTCTATTAAAAAATGTTTCGACAAATGGACCGGTAGACCAGATTACAGTGTAGCCTATCCACCTATGAAAGCACGTGCATCACGCTTTCACTCGCAGTCACTTTATGCATTGAGTGAAAGCCTTGTGAACATCAGTGATATTCGTGAATTTTTGTGTTAACTTTCGGCTGCTTTAGCTGCGAAAGCAGGATTAGAGGACAAAAACTGCATGACGCACATGAACGTTCAGGTTAATGTTAACATTTGTCAGCATCAGCTAGCCAGGGATGGGTATAAAAGTCACGAAAATCTGGGTTCCTACAAGCATGCCTCCGAGAACAAAACTTTGCTCCCTGGATCGCGAACGCGCCCTGGCATGGCTGAACGAAGGCCTGTCATCACGAGAAGTTGGAAGACGACTGGGAGTGGGCCACTCTGTAATCCAGAGGCTGCAGGAACGTTTCCAGGCCACAGGCACAGCAGAAGAACGCTCTCTCTCTCCGGACGTCCACGCAACACCAACAGACAGGACGATCGTTTCCTCCGGCTGTCCACGCTGCACAATCGTACTGTTACTGCCAGCACTCTGAGACATGAACTGAGGACAGCTGTCAACAGAACGTCAGCACCAGCACCATCCGCAACCGGCTACACGAGTTTGGCCCCCACTCAAGACGTGCAGCCATCAGGATCCCCCTGATACCGGTTCATTGTCAGGCCCGTGTTGCCTGGTGTCAGCAACATCAGCACTGGACCAGGCAGCAATGGTCCCAGGTCTTGTTCACCGACGAGTCCCGCTTCACTGTTGCCTTCAATGACGGCAGAAGACGGGTCTGGCGTAGGCAAGGAGAGCGGTTTGTAGACTGCGCTGTTCGTGAGGTTGACCGCTATGGAGGAGGCTCAGTGATGGTGTGGGGTGGCTTCCATGTCAACGGCAGACCACCTTTGTACGTCATCCAGGGTTCTGTGACCGGACTGCGCTACAGGAATGAGATTGTTCAGCCTCTCATCCAGCCAGCTCTGCAAGCCATGGGACCGAGGGCAACCTTGCACGACGATAACGCTCCACCTCATCGACCACGAGTCGTCACTGACTTCATGCATCAGCAAGGGATCCCAAGGATGGACTGGCCTGCTCGTTCACCTGACTTGGCACCAACTGAACACCTGTGGGACGTTCTGGGACAAAGGGTGGCCAACAATTACCCCCCCCCCCCCCCCCCCCCCCCCCCAGCCGGTACCATTTCTGCAACAGGAGTGGCACAATATCTCCCAGAGCACTCTCAGGAATCTTGTGCATTCCATCTGATGGCTAACGGGAGTCACACCCGATATTGACTTTTAAAAAAAAATGTGCTTACCCGATTCCTGACTTTTGAAAAGAGGGGTGTGGTGATTTGAACTTGTACTGTTGCTCTGTTTTTGAATGAATTTGATCGCAACCTCTATGAATTCGTTGGTTAATGATGAAATCAACAATTTCATATTTTAAATTGCCTCGTCTGTGCCTTTTCTGTCTTTGGTGGT
>CM065728.1:56937721-56947721 GCA_033310375.1 Conus canariensis
ACACTAGATACTCCCGTCTGAATCGGGTGTTCGAGCCCCTCCCCGGGGGTGGGGGGTGGGGGGTCAGCACCAGGTCGATGAAGTGTGGAGGGAGGATGATTTTTTTTCTCCCAATCTCCTGAAGTGCATAGTGCTCAGACCTGCTAGTGCACAGTCTGAAACCCGCATCGGGTTGAAGAAAGTCAGGAAGGTCGTAAGAGTGCAGGAGGACAGACAGTAAGGCATTTGCGCCGAAAATCAGATAGTCTACCAACGTTATTAAATAACTGCATAACTGATAAATAAATGAATAAGTAAATATACTGTTTCAAAAAAAGTTAAGGACCAACATTTCACGGACTTATAAAAAAGAAAATTGGGAAGTGATCAATCTCCAAGTGTAACATGAATTTATTGAATATGTGAAAAGTGTGTAAAGACAATGACAAGTCCGAGGAATCAACAAACTGGAATCGAGCGCAGTACAAACACCCCCACCCCCAAATTTGAAGTCACAGGAGGAGTGTTTGTTCAATGTCATGGTTAATAACGTGTGTGTCCCCCGTTATTGACAAGGCATTCAAGGCAGCGTTGTCGCGTGGAGTTCACCAGTGTGCGCAGAAAGGCCTGGGGGACAGCAGCCCACTCCTGCTGGAGTGACTCAAACAGCTGACCCAGGTTAGCAGGAGGAGGACGACGCTGCTGCAGTCTCCGGCCCAGCTCATCCTAAAGATGTTCGATGGGGTTCAGGTCTGGGCTGTTTGCGGGCCACTGCATTTGTTGACACCGGCAGCTTGGAGAAACGTGTTTACTGCTCTGGTGCGATGGGGCCGTGCATTGTCGTCTTGAAAGACTGCCTGAGGTCCAAGCTGTTGAAGGGCTGGCAGCACCAGGGGTTGCAAAATCTCTGTTTGGTAGCGAACACCATTCAAGTTCCCTGCCACATTGTAGAGAACCGTTCTGTAGCGTGTGCTTATGCCGCCCCAAATCATAACAGATCCCCCACCATAGCGGTTCCTTTCCAGGACAGCTTCTTCTGCAAAACGCTCCCCACTGCGTCTCCAGACCCTGTTCCGTCTATCGGTGGGATCCAGGCAGAACCGCGACTCGTCTATAAACATCACGTTAGCCCACTGTTCATGTGTCCATCTGACGTGCTGCGTGCACCATACTCAGCGTGCTGCTCTGTGGGCATCAGTCAAACGAGGTCTTATGACTGGTCGTCGAGCACGGATGTTAGCGGCGTGTAGGCGGTTTCGTATGGTCTGATCACTGACAACAGTGTTGGTGGCATCTCTTAGGCGACGTCTGATGTTTGCACTTGCTGTTCTTTCTTGTGTGGCCTGCCTTTCAATGTATCGGTCCTCTCGGGTGTGTTGTTATTCTGGGTCGACACAGAGCGTGGTCGTTCTTGCACTCTTCCTGTGTCTTGAAAGCGTTGTCTGAGTCTGATAACAACAGAGTGTGATACCCCAAGTCTCCGTGCCACTTCCCGGACTGCAACTCCTTCTTGGAGCCATCCTATTGCTCTTCCTCGATCCAGCTCGTTCAGTGTTCGACGTGGAGGCATGCTGTTGCATTGCATTTTTCGCCAGTACAGTGGCTTTTAAAGACATTTGTTTGAGCATACTTTATGACCTACAGCCTGATTTAGCTCGTGCTTCACATGATTTTGATTCAGCACATGCTCCTCGGATCCCAAGCACATCAGAAATTCACCCCAATTTGTTCCAAAAATGACAAGTCGCGACACGTATTTTTCAAGGCGCGTGAGAAATGTGTGCCACAAAATTGCAGTTGCCGCATTCACTATCAATTGGTACGTGTGGTTCAATTTGTTTGGACCACAAAGGCGGTACAATTGAATTTTTGTGAATTTTAAAAAGTTTTTGTGCATTCTCAATGTTGGTCCTTAGCTTTTTTTGAACAGTATAGATAAATAAGTAGATCGACAAACAAACAAACACATACACACATACACACACATACATGCATGCATACAAACATGCACACATAGATACAAGCATGCATGCATATATACACACAGACAGACATGCATGCATGCATGCATACATACATACTACATACATGAATACATATCAATTACTTTAATGCATTAACTTGCAAATCAACAACTATGCACAGTAGTCCAGATTGCAGCGCATCGATAAAGCTGTCTTTCATATACATCTCTATCTCTTCTCTCTCTCTCTCTCTCCTCTCTCTCTCTCTCTCTCTCTCTCTATATTATATATTATATATAATATATATTATATATTCCTCCTCTTCTTTCTCTTCTGTCCCCACTTCCTTCCTTCTCTCTCTCAGGCTAGCTCCAATTCTTTGTCAATGCTTTAGTCAGCTTTATAATCTAATACTATTTAAAGCACAGTTTGAAAGTCAACATCTGTCAGTTTCAAGGCTGGTTCATGAGGTGATTCCGCCTTGACCAAACAC
Organism: Conus canariensis; assembly: GCA_033310375.1. Lineage (NCBI taxonomy): Eukaryota > Metazoa > Mollusca > Gastropoda > Neogastropoda > Conidae > Conus > Conus canariensis. The sequence goes on from CM065728.1 coordinate 56,940,158, forward strand.
GCCTAGACCCAATCATGACAGACATGCTCAAGTGTTTTGCGAGTTGTTTACATTTGGTTATGGGCAGTCCCAACATTGAAAGCCCTGCAACACACACACACACACACACACACACACACACACACACACACACACACACACACACACACACACACACATGTTATCCGCATCAGCACCCAGTGGAGGTGAAGGGAACATGACAAACAGCTGGCATGCACAGAGATGACTTGAACGACGAGGTCAACCCCGGCTGGGCATTCACCAGCGCCCCAGCCTTCCAATGTCGCGTGATGAACGAACAAACATTCAGATCAAAAGCAGCAAAACCTGCAGTTCGTATGTCTGCACCGCGTCACCCTCTACGGGTCTGTCGGGTACGAGGAGTAGGAAGCTTATGCAGAAAACATCGTTCTAATTGACGAATAATGGAATCGCTCGCTTTACACTACGACACATACGCAGCTGAGGAGAACTGGTGCCGCCGAATCGACGAGGGGCAAGCCTCCCGCGCGTAGCCGGCATGGTAAGCGAAGTGGACGATGATTGTGTATGCATTATTTTGAGGACTCTCTGCTTACCGTTGGATGCGAGAGAGAGAGAGAGAGAGAGAGAGAGAGAGAGAGAGAGAGAGGAGAGACAGAGACAGAGACGAGAGAGACAGAGAGAGACAGAGACAGAGAGAGAGAGGAGAGGGAAGAGACGGAGGAAGAGAGAGAGGAGAGAGTGGAAGGGAGGGGGAAAGAGGGGGGGGAGAGGGAGGGGGAGGAAGGAGAGAGAGAAACAGAGAGCGACAGAGACAGAAACAGAAGATACGGGAGAGAGATAGAGAGAGAGAAGAGAGAACAGACAGACAGACAACAGACAACAGAACAGAGAAGACAAAACAGAGAGACAGACAGATAGACCAAGACAGAGAGAGCAGAACAGAGAGACAGACAGACAGACAAAGACAGAGACAGAGACACAGAGAGAGACCTAGAAAGGCACAAACAGGAAAAGCAAGACGAACACAGGTAAGAAACAAAGAAAGCCTTCACCATTAATTAAGCAGCTCAGGCCAGGCCCCCGGAGACATATCTGCCCCCACCCCACCCTCCCACCCCTACCTCCACCAACCCATCCCCACCTCCCTCCTTTCCCTCCCATCCCACCCTCCTTGAGCAAAAAAAAAAAAAAAAAAAGAAAAGAAAAAAAAAAGAAAAAGAAAACTATTGCCTCACCATTCCTACTTCTCCCCCTCCCCCCACCTCCCAACCCCACCCCTCACCCCCACCTGCACCTCTTTCTCTCCTCCTTCCTCCCAGCTGGACCGGATACAGAAACCAGCCCGTCTTGTGCTGCCCTGGGTGGGAAAGAAGCCATTTCTCTCTCTCTCTCTCTCTCTCTCTCTCTCTCTCTCTCTCTCTCTCTCTCTCCCCCCCCCCCCCCCCCCCCCCCACCCAGCGGCGCACCGTCCTTGCGTCCCGGGAAATGAATTAATAGGAACCGATGCCGAGGTTTAAGGCAGCACTCCCCCACCCCCACCCCCACCCCCACTCCCATCCACCACATCCCACCCCCATCCCCCATCACCCCCCGACACTCCAATCCTTTTTCCCACCATCCATCCATCCCCCCAGCCATCCCCAAGAAAGGAAATGAAAGGAGGATGAAATATTCACAAGGATTCTCCGTTTAAAGAGGCAACGGGCGAGAGAGAGAGAGAGAGAGAGAGAGAGAGAGAGAGAGAGAGAGAGAGAGAGAGAGAGAGGAGTGAAAGAGAGATAGAAAAGAAGAAGAAGAAAAAAGAAGAAGAAGAAGGAGAAGGAGAAGAAACCACTCGTCCATGCTTGTTGTTGAAAGATGTATGGACGAGTTTGGCCAGGAAATCTTGATCTGTTAGCTTAATGAGTTTTTTCCGTGAGTTTCTTGTTCGGATTTGTTTTTTTGTTTTTTTTCATATTGTGTTTGAGATGACTGGGGGAAACGAGCCGTAGAAGAACGAAGAGACGGATGTCGTACTGAATAGTGTTGTTTCGTATTTGTGCTATTTTGTTTAGTGTTATTTCAGCGTCAGAAACATATTTCTCAATGCGAAATTTAAACATGTGTGCCACACAGTGTGTCTCCGGTTTGTACAGCGCCACTCAGTTTTTGTTGGTTTGTTTGTTTTTTGTTTTTTTTTCTTTGTTTTGTTTCCTTTTTCCCTTGCCAGGAAGGTTTTCCTTTCTGTCAGTGAGGAACTGACATCAAAAGCAAACAAAAGAAACCGATTATAACAAACAAACAAACAAAACAGGAATAAAGCCATACCATAATACATTATACAAGCCAAGACTTTGAATCCAAAATGTAAGAGTGAGAAGAGAGAGAGAGAGAGAGAGAGAGAGAGAGAGAGAGAGAGAGAGAGAGAGAGAGCCTGCTGCCTGGCCGTCCTTGTGCATCATTGTAAATCATGGCCTCTGCAGCAATGGACATTCAAGGATTTGTCTGTAATCTCATTCCCTTCTTCTTTCCCCCTCCCTCCTCCCCACTCACTTTCCCTTGGCGTTTTCAAGAGAGGATGGTTTATGACAGTTACAAATAACGACGGCTGTCGCTGCCAGCTAATCGCGGGCTCCAGTAACCTTGAACACCTTTGTCCGTTGCCTGTAATGATGACGTTTTCCACCTTTACCCACATGGTGCTCCGAACCGACATTAAAGAAAAACAAAGATGGGACGTGAAGGGATGGGGGGAGGGGGTTCGGGGGCAGCGTGAAAGACCCCCTATCGGCTGTAGGGGCACTAGACTGTTAAAGGTTCACGTGTGTTCTTTTTTTTTTCACGTTATGTTTATATTTTTGTATCGATAACACAAAACATATACAAACAAGCAACACACATGGAATTGACTCATTCAAAGACTATAAACGGTAGGAAAACAAGTTCGCTCAGCCTGCACAATAGACCGTTTCTGTGCAATTCTAGGATGGTCGCTCTAATGCGTTCTTATGGAGGGGTACCGGACACATAAGTCATGCATCTTTTCATGTCATTCCCCGCAGAACTCTGCATTCAAATTCACACGAGCGTACGACTGTACCAAACGCAATCATTGGTAAACGAACAACAAACGAACAAACAAACGAACGAACGAACAAAAACCAGAGAGGTTCACGTGTCTTAGGGTAAGGCATGACAGAAGACGGAGCCCACCCTTTATCCCTCCACTGCCGTAATGTTCCCAGAACTGAATCAGGCGCTTCTTTACTGCTGGTTGGACATAGAAGGATTTTCAATTAAGCCAGAAGAAACCCGAACTCCACGAAATAGTTCGATGTGAAGATCTTACACACTCTGCAGGCAAACGCTCTGGAACCGTTTGGCCACGGGGTTCCTTCTAGAAGCGACACACGGGAAGCGTCTTGATTCTAGTCACGAGAGGCCATTATTAGGTTCTTCCAAAGGTCCGTCAGCACCTTTCGTCTAGCGTCACCAGTCCGGTGCTGAAGCCAACATGTGAACGCCACAGTCTCCGCCTCCCAATCGGAGGGAAGATAGCCATTTATTGGATGAATCAAATCGCCTGACACACAAAAAAAGCAAATTTACACACATGAGAGAGAGAGAGAGAGAGAGAGAGAGAGAGAGAGAGAGAGAGAGAGAGAGAGAGAGAGAGAGACGCTTCAGACATATTTTCATTGTCATTGACCTGTACAGTCTTTGTGTCAAAGAGGAAAAAAATCATGTTTGCAGCACCAGGAAAGAAAACTGAATGGAAAGAGAGAGAGAGAGAGAGAGAGAGAGAAGAGAGAGAGAGAGAGAGAGAGAGAGAGAGAGAGAGATGTCACAAACAAAGCCAAAGTTTATACAACCTAGAGACTGATTCAGCTTCTGTCTCTTTTAAACCCACATTGTCTTCAGTAAGAATGAGAGAAATGTCTTTTAAAGGGCCAGAAGTTACGGAAGAAATCGTTTAAAGTTATTTCAGTCATTGTTTTTAGTTTTCCGCGCGCACACACACACACACACGCCACACACACACACACACACACACACACACACACACCACACACACACACACACACACACACGAGAGAGTAAGTGATTGAAAGCGTTACAAAAGAGAGAGAGAGAGAGAGAGAGAGAGAGAGAGAGAGAGAGGGGAGAATGGGCCTGTTTCTCTCTCTCTCTCTCTCTCTCTCTCTCTCTCTCTCTCCTCGCCAGGAAGTGAATAATAAGGAAGCAAAAAATGTTCTGCGCATCTTGTAGAATTCGCTAACAGCATCGCTTTATCCTCATGATACGTCATTTCGTATATTCCCTGCAGTCAGGTATGCTCTCTCTCTCTCTCTCTCTCTCTCCTCTCTCTCTCTCTCTCTCTCTCTCTCTCTCTCTCTCTCTCTCTACGCGTGCGCGCACTTGTGACTGTATGTTTCGTGTGACCTTTTTAGAACTGGAATTCCTGTTAACATTTAGAGACAAGGCGGGGATTTGGCAAAGAGGAGGGGTATTGCAACGAGCAGCGTTACGGAGCGGGCGAAGTAGGGTTAATAAGCTAGCAGTACACAATAACTTTCTTTCACAAAAGTCTTGATGATGGCGTAAATTAATTGGCTTGCCCAGTTCATGGGGGGGGGGGGGGGAGAGGGGGAAGGAAGGGGGGGGGAGCATCAACAACACCCGAAACAAGCGGGGCGAATTGGCACAGGGCAACATGACACTGGGGCGACATGGAAGAGGGCAAATTGAAAGAGGGCGAATCGGGTAGCTCTTTTTTCTGTCTGTCTCTCTGTCTCTCTCTTTGTCTCTTTCTCTCTCTTTCTCTTTCTGTCTCTCGGTCTCTGTCTCTCGGTCTCTGTATCTCTCTCTCTCTCCTCTCTCTCTCTCTCTCTCTGACAGTCTTTCTCTTTCTAGTTCTCCGTCTCTGTCTCTGTCTCGTCTCTGTTCTCTCTCTCTCTCTCTCTCTGTCTCTGTTTCTCTCTCTCTGTTTCTCTCCTCTCTCTCTCTCTCTCCTCTCTCTCTCTCTCTCTCTCTCTCTCTCTCCAGTTTTGAGTACTCATTAGCTTTTTCATATGATGATGATGATACATAGAAATAACAACCCCTTTGTGCTGTGCCAGGCTAGTCGCAGGCTTAAAAGAAATGGATCACCAGTATTAGTCGGCCCGGCAGCGCCACGTCACCTCCCGTCACGAAGCCTACCCCGTCACAGGCGCTATGAATCCCACCTCCCCCCTCCTCATCCTCCCCCCCCCCCCCCTCCCCCCATTAAGAAACGCGCCCTAATCCCGACCACGAAAGGCTGTTAGCTCCTTCAAGGATCTGTCATCGCTCCCGTCACGTGTCACCTGTCCAGTGCTTATTAGCACCAGACCAATGGCGCGCGCGACGGGATGACATCCAGATGACATCATGAACAGACCGGCACGATCCTTGGGATCGGGCGTGAAGAGCCAGGGACAACAACTGGGGACAGAAAAAGGAAACCTGTTCCTGGAGTACAAAAACAAAACAAAACAAAAAAAAAAACAGAAAAACCAAAAAACAAACAAAATGATCAGGGACAGATAACTGCGCGTCTGACCGTTGTAAACAGAGTTACCTTTCTGTAATCCATGGGGGTCAGGCAAATAGATCTAGAGAGTCAACTGTTTAATGCGAAGCACCCGCCGGCAAAAAACAACAACAACAACAACAACACGATCAGGGCTTCGACTGTCTGCATCCGATGGGAATCGTTCCACACCCATGACTGAACTGTCGAGCTGTGACTTACGGGGCAAAAACTGGTCTAGGCGTTCCAACAAGTGGCATTTGTCCCATCAAAACAGCGGGATCACTCTCGCTGAACGCAAGCTCTAACATTGATGACCTCCCCTGCCGATTTCTGAACAGCTGTCTGTTCCAACGGCTCTCCTTATCAGAGGACGTTACCACTGTTGGTCGCTGCATGAGAAAAATAATCTAATTGCTAAACATACTTCGAAAAAGATTTCCTTTTGGGTCTTTAAACCTTTAAGTCATTTTTTGTTGTTTTCGAAAACGAAGATTTGAAACGAAAAGAAGCTGAAACTGGATTGTTAAAACTTCGTCCTTGTTTTCTTTTTTCTTTTTTTTTTTTTCTCTCTGTCTTTTATCCATGACCCTTTATACATGTGAAGGACCCTAGAACACCAAGGCTACATCAAAATGTTGTTATGCTCTGCATAGTTATGCGGGGATTGTCTTCAGTTGTGACAAGCTCCCAGCATAACATTATCAGTCTCCGAAATCCCCCGGAGTCGGAGTGTGGCTGCCCACGTGGCGGGGTAATTAAAAACGGGCACACATATAATGTTCTGTTCTCACCCCCAGCTGATGCATTTGTACCATAGGGTTCAAGTACTTCGGCTGTTCGGATGATCCCTGGAGTCTTTTAGCCAGGGTACGACAACAACAACAACAACAATCAGACGGAACGAATGAGGTCAAGATGACGTCGTGGACATATCAAGACAGTACAGGGGATTTGGTGTAAGAGGTGAATGCAGAAAATGCGCGAAGTGTCGTATGGTTTAGATTGAACGCACGTGGAACAGCGCGAGTCTGAAATCGCCTAAAAACGCGAATTTTAACATGGAATAAGAACGAGTGTTCTAGGGTACTGCGTATCCCCCCTTCCCCCCCCCCCTCCCCTCCCCACATACCCACTCCACCCCAAAATTTCACAGGTGTGAATGAATGGATTATAAGGCTTTTGCATACATGGGTCAGTGTGTACGGTATATTGCATACAGCGTTGAAGGAAGGATTTCCTTTCGTAACGGATCCCTCTCCATTACAAACGCTCCTTTCCGTCAGATACTGAGGAGAGTGATCGCCAAAATAAAAACATTGAGACCCTCTAAGGTGACAAGGGAACACAAAGTAGCATTAGATGTTAATCATCGGCTTTAGTATTTTGATGAAAATAGCCCCCCCCCCCCCCCCCCCCCCCCACCACCACCACCACCACACAACACACACACACACGAGGAGGGGATGCGAAAGGAAATCTTTCCACGCTGGAAAGTTTTGCAAGACATGGACGAAGGGTGATTCATGTGGAACAGGTATGTTTTCTGAGGAACCATGGTCGCGATTTTTGACAATGATAGTTGGCGCTCTTAACCATTGTCATTCGCGCTTTTTGACATTTAAACTGGCATTTTGGCGCCCGTGTTTCCGAGCGTTCCCAGGTATGAAAGGGACAGAGATTGTCGCTTGTCCAGGTCCGACTGCCGAGAGGACCCGCATCCCCTGTGTTTCCCAGAGATATGTAACAACAACAGCAGCAGCAGCAGCAACAATACCTCCACCCCCAGAAACAAATTGTGTGCGTATGGTTCAGGGATTGAGTTCTTCAAGGTCAGTACTGCCATTTGGTCAGAGTAATTGGTCAGCTGCAAGCACCCCCCCCCCCCCCCACACACACACAACACAAACTCACACGCGCGCGTATGCACGCACGTGTGCACACACAGAAAGACAAAGAGACAGACAGACAGGCAGACAAAATGAAAGAGACAGACAGACACAGACTAAAACAGACGCACGGACAGACAGACGGACGCGCCGGATG
>CM065728.1:56950221-56955221 GCA_033310375.1 Conus canariensis
GAGAGTGAAGGAGGGTGAGTTGAGGGAGGGAAAGGAATAAGAAGAAAAGCACGGGGTTGGGGCTGGGTGGTGGTGGTAGGATGAGTCGGGAAGGGATGGGGTGGGGGTGGGAGGGTTGGAGGGTGAAGCGAGGGGAAGGAGGAGGACAAAAATCCGGAAAAGAGCACATCTGCAAACAAATTCATGGCCACAGGGAAAAAAACAAAACAAAACAAAACAAAACAAAACATCACACAAGACATGCAACGAAGCCAGATTAAAAGAGAAGAAAGCAGCTGCCCCACACTGGCAGGAGGAAAAAGAAAGAATCCACCACGACTATTACACTGCATAGGGCCTCTCTCTCTCTCTCTCTCTCTCTCTCTCTCTCTCTGGTCGACAAATATCTGAGCCATTGCCAGTCTGGAACGTCAGGCAGATCACAGACCGGGAGAAGGGAGATTGTCATGCTGCAAAGCGAACACACACACACACACACACAGAGTAGAACTTTGCAGGACAGCAAAAAGTCGAAAGAATACAGTCCGTCCAGGAATAGGGGGCGAAGAGAAACGAGCTTGCAAGGCACTGCTATGCTGGAAGCATAACAGTGAGTATATACGTCATGAATCAGAAACCCACTGGCACGGGATTCCAAGAAGTCTGCTCACATCAACTGAAGGGAGGAGGGAACAGGTGAGAGAGGAACGAAGTAACTCAAAGTTCAGAGAATGGATGACTTCATGAAGTTGACTCAGTATGGAGTTTGGCCATCCAAGCAGTCCTCTGTCGTAGCGTACGCTTGTTGCAGCCTCTCCCGTTAAGTTCCGTAATGACGTTGCACCTGACGCTCTTCGCGGAGTGTTCTTTCTGATTGAAGTGCGTCGGCTCCAGAGTCCTAGTTTATGTTACTTCTTTATGTTTATAGAAGCAAATGTTCAGCTCATATATTGTGTCGCCCACGTGCAAGCACTGCTCGTGTCTGTCACAGAAGAGCAAATAGACATGTTTTCGTTCTCGCACGTGCAGCTATGTCTCTCGCTGATGTTGAGGGCTGGAGGATTTGCCATGTACCACGTGTTCTAAAGATGAAAGCGGAAAACAAAAGGAACTAACCTACTCTTTCTCTGTGTGCGCGCGCGCCCTCTGCACGAATGCAAAGTGAGTTACTTCCATGCTTATCGGCACAACATGATAGAAGGCTGGTATGGTAGAAGATTGGTACGGTATGCCACCACCCCCCACCCCCCTAATATCACTACCACCCATGTCCCCCTCCCCCCATGGGTGAGATTTACGTCCTATTGGCCGAAGGCCGTTAGTAGACAGGGTATACTCGCAGACACAGGGCTGCATATTCTGTGGCAACTGCTGCCGCTGGCAGCAGTGTGTGAATTCCGTGTGGTGGTCGCGCGGACGAGGCCATATATATATAGATATATATAATGCTGAATTATTAAGTAGTGGAGGGAAACAAATGCAGGTTAACAATTCTTTCATTATTATAATAATGACTTGGCAAACATTTTTAGTTAAAAAGAAAAAAAAATTTTGAAGATTAAGAAAACGGGAAAATATATGCTATAGATATGAAAACCCTTTACTAGCTGCATGAGCGAACCATCACAATCCCTCTTGAAAGCAGATTTATATGTATTGCCTGTTCCTAGGCCTTTCGTCCACTGGATCGGACTCATCAGGGAGACACGGCTGATTGTGTATGTGCTCTTGGTGTCAAATAGAGACACACCACAGTCCGTAATTCTGTGGTGTTCTCACCATCAAGGGTTCAAAAGAGAATGCAACAGCACCCCTAAAGCAGCCAGCGAAAGGTAGAAAATAAAACAAAACGAAAGTGTGAAGAGGAAAAAAGTTGCTGAAAAACTAGAAGCATTATGCAAACAGTATAAAATGTAGGGGACAGTCTTTGAGCATATGCTTGAGGATCCATGTAAGGATGCAAGGGAAATCAAAAGATATGGAACAGTCTGAGTGGTCAGCTCTGCTGTTCAATAACCCAAGCATTGTCAGCGGCTACGAATTGTGCAGAACAACCTTTACTTGGATCTCCTAAGAGATGCAATCGCCCACTGATTGACCAAACAATATAATGCTGAACAATTAAGTAGTGGGGGAAAACAAGTGCAGGTTAACAATTCTTCCATCATTATAATAATGACTTGGCAAAGATTTGAAATTAAAAAGAAAAAAAAATGTTGAAGATGAAGAAAATGGGAAAATATATGTTTATAAATATGAAAACCCTTCACTAGCTGCATGAACGAACCATCACAATCCCTCTTGAAAGCAGATTTATATGTATTGCCTGCTCCTAGGCCTTTCGTCCACTGGATCGGACTCATATATATATATATATATATATATATATATATATATATATGATGAGTATAATTTGAGTATAATTTGCTTCCCCCTCCACCCCACACTGCCCACCAACCACCCATCCACTTCCCACTCACCTCCCACCTCCCGCCTGGAATATCAGCGTCAAACATAGTTTTTGACAAACGGCGGAGACGGCGCGGGTGGGGCGAGGGGGGCGGGAGAGGGGGGGGGGGGGGGGCAAAGAGAGAACATCTTGATGACGTAGGTGGTGCATAAGCGTGATGTCATTTGTCAGGCCCGACCCCCCGCGTTTCGTCTCTTTCGCTCAGTTTTTAGGTGGTTTGTTTTCTCCCCCCAATACCCGCGTTACAGGCCGGGGGAGCGAATGAGCGAGCGGCGACAGTGGGGCCGGAGCGCCGACAATTCCCCTACCTGACCTTGTGACGGGCTGCATGAAGAAAGGGTGAAGTAGTCGTCGGCCTGATGGGGATGCTTGCTTCGGCTGCGTGGGCTGTCCAGAGACTTTTGGTCTTTAGCAGATCCCCATCCTCCCCCCCTCCCTTACCTACCCCCCTACCTCTCTTCAAATCTCTGGCATCCTCCTCTCAAGCCCCCGCTCCCCCACGTGTCCTCCTCTCCAGTGTCTTTCCTGCCTGCTGATGACGTGCATCGTTTGTTTCCAAGGTCGCTGTTGACAACTAGGGACGATTTACCTGCACGTGATTTAGCTTATCAATGTTATCATTATCATTGTTATTATCATCATCGTTATTTTTGTGGTGGTATTATTGGCGAAAGTAGTGGTACTGCCTTAATACATAAAAAGAGGGATATTGTTCGTATTGGTATCACTAGGTCGGCCCGTCAGTCCAGTATTCGGAATTTGGAACTCTGTCTGTCTGTCTGTCTGTCTGTCCTGTCTGTCTCTCTCTCTCTCTCTCTCTCTCTCTCTCTCTCTCTCTCTCTCTCTCTCTTTCTTCCCTCCCGGACTATCTCACTCCCTCCCCTCTCCAATCCGTCCATCCCTTTCTCCCCTTCCGCTTATCCCTGCTATGTCTGTGTCTCTGTCTCGTTTTTCCTTTTTTCAATATTTGTGGCTGTTAGTGTGTGGGATTTTAGTCAGCCAATATCATGAATTTCCAGAAAGCAGCCTACTGACTCCAATGCACTATGAACATTAAAAACGGTTGCGCCAATTGTTTCCGACTTCTGGTCTTTTGCTTCTAGGCAAAGCATCCTTATAAAAGACAGACAGAAGCCTGTGCAATGATACTGGAGCGCATGCAAACAAATCATGAATTGCCTGTTTGGGGGGTAGGTATTTATTTCCATGTCTTTGATTACCGTTTCCATAGGGGTCTTGTTTCGCTTACCTGCCAGGCCAAAAAAAAAGCAATAAAACAAGAAATAATGTAACAACAACACGAACGATGATGGCTGTTTTCACTTGGCAATGGTCAGAGTTTTCTTACAGTAATATACTATTCTGACAAAGAAAATGGATTTTGAGGGATTTTGTATGTTGTAAGCGTGTCTGATTGAAAACTCCTCAAATGGCAATATAACCGAGTTCTCCAACGGGTAGCAGTGTCTGAACTGGTTTTCGTGAAAGACGTCAAAGACACACACACAGAGAACAGGGCTGGACTGAGAACCTGATTGACGAGTCTTGAGGGCGCTCATCAGGTACAGCCCCAATGACTGTGGAACACTTTCTGCAGGACTGCCCCACACATAAGAAGCTAAGAGCAGAGACCTGGCCTGCCGACACATCGACGAGGGAGAAGCACTTTGGATCTCTGGAGAGCCTCCGCCGCCCTGCAGCCTTCGTCGGTGTCTCTGGGGTCCCTGTTTGAGTGTACGAAGGAGAAGAAGAACCACATGGCATGTTCGTATGACAGAGTGAGTATGCCCACGGCGTCACTCTATGTTCATGCGAAGTGGTCAGGTTTTAGGTTAAGTCCTCTAAGGGCTTAACTCACGTGAATCCCGGGCCAGCGGGATCCTCGTCGGTAACGACAAATGTGGGCCCAATACGTTAACAGCTGACCGTAAAGCTAACAGCGATACATACTCCTTTCGGATGTGGCCTACTCATTCTTTCCCAAAGCCGTGCGCATGGCATGTATTGTCCATTACACGAGCTAGCGCGCGCGCCCTCAGCAAAATTCCCACACACTGGAAGATACTGTTTATTACTAGTGTGTTGGCCCTCGCTCGCGTCCTCTCTCGTAGTGACCAGGGATAGTGCGGACAGAGGCACTGACCAAATTCTCACGGAACACGCTTGAAAGCAGACAACACCCATGGTATGCATTCGTTCATCGGGGAGGGGGGGGAGGGAGGGGGAGGGGGGTGCATATTACTGTGTTTCGTTACAGAAATCGTATTTTCTTCTAAAATACCCGTTCTTAGCGGTGGATTCTGTACTCAGTGAATTAATCACAATTCACATATTCGTCATAAAACGACAAAGATGCCGAAAATAAACGCAAAATACTATATTTAAGACTGCTGTGAGGAGACGATGCTGCTGCTAGCGTAGGGAGCCCACAGACGAACGTGGCGACGAACACACAACCAGAGAGGAAGCACGGGGGGTGCTGGATGGGCGGGCGGGCGGCTGTTCCACATGCGGGTGTATCACCACCCCCCTGATGGAAACTAATTGTTAT
>CM065728.1:56960221-56965221 GCA_033310375.1 Conus canariensis
GATCTGTGGTTTTAGGCTTTGTGATATGTCATGCAGCCTTTTTGTGCCTATGAAACCTGTGATTAAACGAAGCAATGATTCCGACATAAAACACAACACGCACGCACACATACGTGCACACGTGCGCTCGGGCGTGCACACACACACACACACACACACACACACACACACACACACACACACACACACGCACACACTTTGAGAAAGAGAGAGAGAGAGAGAGAGAGAGAGAGAGAGAGAGAGAGAGAGAGAGAGAGCACAGGAATAATCTTGAAAGCCATTAATTGCCATGGAAACAGACAGCTTGTGCACACCATATCCTTTGCAGGCATGTGTACACACAGACGTGAACATTCGCGTATATGGTTAACTTCAGCCACACCGTCAACCTCACCACAACACACACACGGCACAGTACGTCTGTCGAATCTCGGAAGCTTCCTTCGCTCCAGACTTGTCTCCCACAAGACGAAGTGGAAGACAGAGAGGTCAGAAGACTGCAATGACCTATGTTCTGTTCCTGCCGTGTTGACACCTCCCTGGTTTATTAGGATCATCCCAACGCCGCTTGCCGTGGAATGCGGTGTTAAGCAGTAACAAACCAAAGCCGTAAAAATCGTCACTGCGACCAGAAAACGTACTGTACGACTGCTGTGGTGGGACGGAGAAGAGGCCAACTGAGCCGGAGCCCTGTTTCCATCATCTTTATTACCGTTTGAGATGTCTCTTTTGCAGTATTTTCACTTTCTTTTGTTTTCAGTGGACCACCTCCCTCCCACGTTTTCTCCCTTGACCTCTCCCCATTCGCCCACCCTCTTGCTATTCCCCTTCCTTTTCCAACTACCATTTTACATTGTTTTTTTGTTTCAGTTGTTTTTGTGCTGTTGACATTTCTTGTACCATTTGAAGTTTTAGCCATTTCAATTTGTCTGGCAGCTTAATCTGTAATTAAAGAAAATTTCGATTGCAAGACAAAACACAACACACCACACACGCGCTAACACCCACACAACACACGCACACACACACACACACACACACACACACACACACACACACACCACACACACACACATACACGCACGTACGCACGCACACACGCACACATACACAGAATTAACTCTTTTAAGATGAGAGAACTAAAATTGAAAAGAGGGTCTCGCAGCTACGACTGATGCTGATGATTATGATGATCGCGACGCGACAATCATGACGATAACGACGACGATGATATTGACGATGACGATAACAACGACGCCTTTGATGGCGATGATGATGATGATTATGATGATGATTATGATGACTGTGATGATGATGATGATGATTATGATGATGACTGTGATGATGATGATGACGATGATAATGATGATGATGACGATGACAGCCATGTTTAGACTTTGTGATATGCAAGATCATTGTGCAGAAAAATATAGTTATCGGGACGATTGAGAGAGTGAGGGGGAGGTTGGGGGGAATTGGCGTGGAGCAATACGGGAAGAAGGGGGCAGGAGTGGGAGACGAGGGGGAGAAGGATGGAGGGGAAAGTATACACTTGAGAGTTCGCTTAGTGCTTTTTCTTTTTTTTTTTTTTTTTTTTTTTTTTGCGGCTTTAGGGGTGTTGATACATTTGGATAACATAAATAGTTGACGATGCAGATGAGGCTGATTTGTATACATTTCTGTCTCGCTGGCAAATAGTTCTGAGCTGAAATATTCAGCACCGCTTGTGCTTGCCTGGTTACACCCTTGTTTTGTGAGAGTTCTTGGTTACGTATACAGTGCACGCGCGCGAAACAGTCCATGTCCAGTTAGTTCCTGTGCTTTGCTTTCAGTCTCTCAGACAAAGGGGTTGTTTGCAGTTTATCGGCTGGTGGGGGGAAGTGGGGGACGTGGGGGGGGCATGTTGGTCTTGTGTGAAAAAAACGACAGTGTGATTCTTCAGTCTTCATTTCAGGCAGTTCCGACAAATTTTATCTGAAACTTCTGCTCTTCAAACTTTTCTCCAAACAAATTTACTCCAGACATTTCAAACAGGCGTCGTAGATTCGATCAAAACAAAAAGATTGAATGGTGCCAATAAAAGGGCAAGCAATTATAAAGAAAATTGTGTTTGCTGTAAATGGACGAGAAGACAAATCGGAAAAAAATAATGAGAGGAAAAATCATGAGAGAAATTGGGGTTTAGAGAAAGAAAAAGAAGGGGGGGGGGGGGGGGGGGGGGAGAGAATACATAAAAAAAAAGGAGAGGGTCAATCTGCAAAAGCAATTGTGTTTAACAAAGAATAGGTTTTATGAGAAAGCATCTCTCTCCCTCCTCCCTCCCTCCCTCCCCCTCTCTCTCTCTCTCTCTCTCTCTCTCTCACTCCGCCCTCTCTCTCTCTCCGCCCTCTCTCTCTCACTCTCTCCGCCCCCTCCCTCTCTCTCTCTCTCTCCGCTCGCTCTCTCTCTCGCTCTCTCTCTCTCTCTCGCTCTCTCTCTCTCTCTCTCTTTCTGTCTCTCTCTTTTGTCAGACTCATTCTGAAGGATACACACAAATGCGCGCTTAAACTCACCGAGTGCGAGCACACACACACACACACACACACACACACACACACACACACACACACACACACACACACACTCTCTCTCTCTCTCTCTCTCTCTCTCTCCACACACACACACACACACACACACACACACACACACACACACACACACACACACACACACACACACCCGCACGCGCGCCACAACACACACCACACGGAGAGAGAGAGAGAGAGAGTAAGTGGGGTAGGTGTAAAATACACCCAGATGCGCTCGCACAAACGCACGAAAGCACCGCGATCACAAACGAACCTCACCCCAGCAATGCACATCCTGCAGCACAGATTGGACATCTGTCCATGTAGCTTTGTCCTCTGTGGTGGAGTGGTCTCCAAGAGCAAGAAGCGGAAGAAAGGGATTTCAGAAGACTTGAGACAATACATGTTCTCTTCTTCGCCTTCCGACACCTCCCTGGCTTCTTTCGATCGCCTCAAGTGCGGAGTTTCCTGCGGTATGCCATCTTCCTCAACAACAAAACAAAGCCGTTAAAAGAATTCCTCCACGCCACCCAGAAAACAAGGGCTTTGACGACTCATTCTGGGAAGGGACGGGAGAAGAGACTGACCATGCCGGAGACCCGTTTCCATCATCTTCATTAGCGTTTGAGATGAGTGTTTCTTGATGTTGTCCCCATCTTGTTCAGTTGACCTTCTTTTTCCCATGTCTCCCTCTTAACACCCGCTCCCCCCTCCCCGTCTCTCCTCCCCCCCCCCCCCACTCTTTCCTCCACTTTTCCACTTTTAACCCCCCACCACCATATTCTCTTTGCCCTCGGGTCATTTCTCTCGTTTCCTCAGCTTCCATGTTTGTTTGTATTGTTATTTGTTTTGTTTTGTTTTGTTTCGTTTGTAACTGTATTGTTGACGCATTTCTTGTGTGATTTGTGGCTTCAGCCTTTCTCAATTCGTCTTGCAGCTTAAAAAACAATGAGATCAATAATTCAGTTCGTGTTGTCGAAATCCCAACCGACCTCAAAAGACCAGAGTAGAGCTGAGAGCAATAAATTAATAATTACCCAGACACAATCACACACACACTCACACACACCTCTCTCTCTCTCTCTCTCTCTCTCTCTCTCTCTCTCTCTCTCTCTCTCTCTCTCCTGTGTATGGCCTTTGTGATTACTTCCTATGTTAAGGAATCAAAATTCCCAGGTGTGTGCATCAGTACATGTCTTTTCGCTCGTACAAACACTCAAGACAGATTTTTTTTTTTATCTGACTTACGTTTAGCACAATTTCTTGAAGTTTATCAGTATAACGACCTTGTCGCAATGTGCTCGGTTTAATACACACAGAAATAAAGTACCTGCCCTGAAAAGGTATGCTCGAAAAAAATATTTTAGTGACCTAATTTCCTCTGATGTTGATACAAAATCTTCCTGTGAAGCCAATAACGATTTGTGTAGGGAAAATCCAAAGCTGCTGTTCCTTCTGTTACAGATGTATCACCAGAACAACTCAATACTCACTTTACAACAAAAACTGAAAAACAATCAAGATTGACCACACAGAAAACAATGATTTTTCATTATTGGCAGAGTTTTGTAGAGTTTTGAGACACACGATAAAGTCACGATGTGTATAGGGAACTGAGTTTATTGAAAGGCTCTGATGCTTGTGGTCCAGACAATATCGACAGTGGAATTCTTGAAATAGTATCACCTATGACATCTGAGCATCCAACATGTGATCATAATCTTTCCATAGATAAATGTTACTATCCACATGTTTTTAGGGAAGCCAACGTACTCCCAGTCCTTATATCTGGTGATCCAAATTATCCGTCAAACTATAGACCAATATCAATTCTATGTACCCTATCTAAACCCCTCGAAAGGCATTTTAAACGAAATATCATGTTATGTAATATTGAATATTTGTTTCATCCAAACCGAAGTGAATTTAGAGAGAATTATTCCTCTCATGCTGCACAAACAAGTGTAGTTGAACAATGGAGTTCAAATATTGATATTGATTTTTTTTTTCACCGGATTACTTTTCGTTGATTTTGTGAAAGTCTTTGATATCATTGACCGCAAACTTCTTTACTTTTTTTAAAAACTTTCTTTATATGGTCTGTCCTTTGAATCTGTCAAATGGTTATCGTCCTTCTTAAATAACAGAAAACAATTGGTTTTCAAGGTTCTGAAACATCCTCTTTGTTACTAGTAGAATACGGAGTTCCTCAAGGAACAGTCCTAGGTGTAGTTCTGTTTCATATTGGTTTCAATGCGGCAGAAACATCAAAACATTTAAACTGAATTACCAGGCTTGAAACTGCATGATCAAGTTTTGGAGGAAATCGATTTCCACAAACTCCTTTGCCTCACTATTATTAATAACCTTTCTTAATCTGATCATGTTTCTGCTTCAGTCTGGAAGATTGAAAAAAAAATAGCTAATCGGAAT
>CM065728.1:56970221-56980221 GCA_033310375.1 Conus canariensis
GTGTGTGTGTGTTTTGTTGTTGTTGTTGTTGTTGTTGTTGTTGATTTATAGTCTGTTCACACTTGGTGATATTAGACTTTACTGGGGGGTGGGGGGGGCGAGGGGAGGGGGGGAAGGGGAGGGGGCGGGTGAGGGGAGGGGGGAGGGGGATTGGGGGAGGGCGGAGGAGGAGGACAGGGGGGAGGAAAAGGTCAGAAATAATGTCAAGAACAGTACAAATTTAAATATAAACTACACTGTCATAATTATAACAATATGCTAATTTGAGATTGAGAGATAATTTTTGCAACCTCAACAATTTCTGAACTGAAAGAAATAGCGTGAACCGGTTTAGATTTCGAAATTTCAATGTTTGCTTTTGAATAAAGAGCATTTAAAATGGGGCAATGGAAAAGTATATGTTCACCAGATAATGGCTTAGAACATGCACACGCTATATTTTGGGAATATTTGGTCTTCCAAGAGTTCAAACGTATCTTGTATATTAAACTAGAAATATGTCTAGGATATGTTTCCATTACACATTTATCTTGAGACTTCTCAATTCGGAAACAGCTTTCCAATAACGAATGTACTTCATATATATCTAACTTCAAATTACTTTTTGCAGCATTGCCCATTGCCCCGCGTCTGGCTAGTTTATCTGCTATTTCATTCCAATAAATACCACAGTGTGAAGGGACCCAGCCGAAGACTATATTTACTCCTGTGGAAATAATGTAATTAATTAAATGCTTTATTTCAAAGATTACATCCTTCCTTGTTTTAACATCCCAAACTTTCAAACTATCTAACACTGCCTTAGAATCAACACAAAATAAAATGTTACAGAAAGAATGATTACTATCACAAATAAAGAGTAATGCCATAAGAATAGCATACAATTCTGCCGTAAAAATAGAAAATCCTTTTCCAAGGCTGTATGCTTTTTGAACTTTTAAAGTCGGAATAACAAAACCTGAACCTGCACTTAACTGGCAAACGGAACCATCCGTAAAATTTTTTAAGTGATTAGAATATTTGTTTTCTAAGTTTTCTCTCACTTTATAAGTTAAAATGTTAATGTTATCATTTTTCCGGACATCAGTGTTATCTACATCAAAGATAGCTTGTCTATGTTCCCATGGAGGCACCGGGGGAACAACAGGAGCAGGTGAGAGTGAAGTGACATCAATATTGCATTTTTCAAAAGAATCTTTCGTGTAATTTCGAACGGGACAAAGATAACCTAGCTGTTGAGCTCTTTTGGGATATTCAACATTTGAATCCATCAACACTTCGTTTTCGACTGAATTAGGTACTGAAAGACTTCTTGCAATATATTTGGCCACAGCTAATCTACGTTGATCTGACAGTGATAGCATATCAATTTCTTTGTACACCTTCAATGTGTTTGTGTGCACTGGGACACCAAGCGCTAGTTTGATAGCTTTGCTGTCTATACTTTGCAATTTTTTCAGTAGACTTTGAGGAGCTGAAAAATAAACTTCTTGTCCGTACACTAGTTTTGATCTTATTAGAGAAACAGCTAGGTGCAGGAGGGTTTTTGTCTCTTGAGCCCACGGTTGAATACAAATAATTTTCAATAAGTTTAAACGTTTCCTTGTTTTAGCTATCAAGCTTTCAATGTAAAAACGCCAGTTAAGTTTAGGGGTTAAATTCACACCCAGAAATTTTATGTTTTGTGAGTACTGCAATTCAGAACCATTCAATTTGAAGCTTGGCAAATACATTGGATTGTCTCCATTATTGAAAAACATTAATTGTGTTTTTTCACCTGAAAGAATAAGCCCGTTATTTTCCATAAAGTTGTTTAATTTATCTATTTCTAACTGATATATCTTCTGTACATGATTCGTAATTCTCTTGCCAGTATGCTTTCGAATATTTGTATTTATCCACATAGCAATGTCATCGGCATATTGTACTAAACTCACACTTTTTGATAATATCTTTGGAAGATCATAAATAAGAATGTTAAACAACATGGGGGCTATAATAGAACCCTGTGGAATTCCGATATCAATGCTCTGAAAAGACGAGTAAACTTCCCCTATTCTTGTACATATGGATCTCTGCGATAAAAAGCTTTTAAAGTATTGAAACATCGTTCCATTAATTCCTATTTCTTTCAATTTATATAGTAGTCTAGCGTGCCAGATACTATCATACGCTTTTCTGATATCAAAAAAAGTAGCAAGTGTACTTTTCCGTCTAGCAAACTGCTTTTTAATTTGACTTGTAAGTTTCACCAAATGATCTATTGCACATCGACCTTTGCGAAATCCCGCTTGATTCACTGGGATTATATTTTCTTTTTCACAAAAATATAAAAGACGTCTTTGGATAATCTTTTCTAACAACTTTCCAACGTGAGAGGTTAGTGCTATTGGCCTGTAGCTACCAATGTCTGACCTGGGCTTACCTTGTTTTGGAACTGGGACTACAACAGATCTCTTCCAGATACTAGGGAGAGTTCCATTAAACCAACATTTTTGGTAAAATGAATGCAGTAATCGTTTCCAATATGAAGGTAAGTGGTATAACAGTTGATAGGATATACCATCTAGGCCAACAGCACTTGAATTTGAAGAAAAAGATTCTAACGTCACATAAAATTCATCATATGTAATAGGAGCGTTTAAATAATGGAAATGATTTGGTGGTGGATCCTGATAGATAGTTCGTTTTTCTTCCTCCTCTCTAAAACACCTGATAGATGGACTGAGACTAGACAGCAAGTTATTTTCTGAAAATATTTTGACGAATGCTTCAGCTTTCTCCTGTGAGGATGGAAGAGCATTATTATCTAACTTAATTGGGTACTGTTGCAAGCAATAACCATTTTTCAATTTTTTAACCATTTTCCAAACCTTATGGATGTCTTTTGATTCCGATATTTTGGATCTACAAAATTCTGAGAAATGTATTCTTTTCGCTCGGGCAACGACTCTGTTACTGTTATTTTTGGCATGTTTCATTGCTAGGAAATTTTCATCTGTTCTCACTTTCAGCCAGGCTTTATAAGCTTCTTTTTTAAGAGCTACAGCTATCGCACAATCTAAATTCCACCATGAATTACCAACATATTTCCACTGTTGGGCATCTTTACAAATAGGAATAGATTTTCCGGCAGCCTGTAAGACATGTTGACAAAACTCTGTATAATATGCATCTATACCTTCATTTTCAATACCACGGAAATGTGTATTGGACAAGATCGATTCATACTGAGACCAATTTGCATTTTTATATGAAAACTTTGGGATGCTATCTTCATTTCCATCTTCTTCATTTTCAATTATGCTCCTTTAACTGTATGACGATTGGGAAATGATCGCTGCCCAAAGTATCATCCTCTGTTGACCATACCGAGTTTACTGCCAACTCCGGAGAAATTAAAGATAAATCAATAGAAGTAGGTTTATGAGTGGAAATGTCTGGCAGTCTGGTAATACTACCATCGTTTAATAAAACCAATTTGGAGTCAACAATATTTTCAACTAAACGGTTGCAAGTTATAGTGGTGCAACCATATTCCCAAAATGGAGCATGCGCATTGAAATCTCCCAGTATTACCCATTTGTTGTTTGACAAAGGAAGGTTTTTTATCCAGTCTGTATTATCTGCCTTTGGGCCACTGGGATAGTAAGCAGAAATGATGTTTAAATTTGTCTGCTTGTTCAGTTTTACAGTAACCCCAGTTGCGAAAACTTCAGCATTAGTGGGAGTAGGAGGGTTCAGAGGACAATAATTTAGATCCCTTCTCACATAAATGGCAGTTTGAATCTTTTTACCATCATTCCCATAGGACAACTTGCCTGGGGTATGGTAGCAGGTCCTTGAGGAAGAGGTGGATGAGGGCGCTTCGGTTTAAAACCTTCTTTGCTCAGAGGGACAAGTGGGAATCTGAGCAAAGAAGGTTTTAAACCGAAGCGCCCTCATCCACCTCTTCCTCAAGGACCTGCTACCATACCCCAGGCAAGTTGTCTTATCGATCCAGGTCCTGCAGTCAACCAACTATTTGTGTTCATCATTCCCATAGTTATACAAAGGTGGATAATAAAAATTGCGTATTTTCGGTAGCTTATGAACATCTACATTTAGTGATTGTAATGCTAGCACTGAATAATTATGTGTGTGTGTGTGTGTGTGTGTGTGTGTGTGTGTGTGTGTGTGTGTGTGTGTGTGTGTATGTGTGTGTGTGTGTGTGTGTGTGTGTGTGTGTGTGTGTGTGTGTGTGTGTGTGTGTGTACCCCTTTACTGCGTCTGGCGCTTATTGATTTTGTTTTTTAGTTTCTTTCTCTTTATTTGTGCTGTTTATGTGTTCGCTGTTCGTCTTGTAAAAGATCTCGATGATGGCAGTGATGGTAATGATGATGATAATGAGATGATGATGATGACGTCGATGATGATGATGATGATGATGATGATGATGATGGTGATGATGATAACGACGATGATGACGACGACGATGATGATGACAATGATGATGATGATGATGATAATAATGATAACGATGATGATGATGATGATGATGATGATGATGATGATGATGATGACGATGATGATAATGATCATTACGACGATGATGATGAAGACGTTGGTGATGACGATGATGATGACGATGATGATGACGACGATGATGACGATGAAGATGATGATGATGACGATGACGAAGATGATGGTGACGATGATGATGATGATGACGATG
Source organism: Conus canariensis (assembly GCA_033310375.1). Taxonomy (NCBI): domain Eukaryota; kingdom Metazoa; phylum Mollusca; class Gastropoda; order Neogastropoda; family Conidae; genus Conus; species Conus canariensis. The sequence goes on from CM065728.1 coordinate 56,974,936, forward strand.
ACGATGACGATGACGATAATGATGAGGCACAGTAGTCAGTCCGTCAAGCAAGATCACTGTGCATGAATGTAAAGATTACGGATGGAAGGTGGAGAAGGTGTGGTGGAGCTTGAAGAAGAGGGAGGGCAAAAGGAAGTGGCGGACGGGAGGAGATGGATGGGGATAAGAGTGTAGAGCCTTTCAGTCTGCCGCAAAACTGCTTTAAGCTGACTTGGTCCACTGACTCGTGTACAAATCCAGTAAGTTCTCATCCTTTATCTTTCGTTCATTTTGACCTGGTTTGTTTGTCCTTTAGTTTCTGGAGGTCAGCGTGCGGTTGGGATGAGGAATGAATATGCAGGTTTCATAACAGATAGTTTTAATCTTCAGTATAGAGTATTAGTCTTCAGTCGTTTTCTGCTTTAGTGTCTCTGAGTCCGTGTGCGTTAAGGATGAGGAGCACTCGCAGGTTTCATAATAAAAAGTATTAAACTGCCGAATTTTTTTTTTTATGAATTGCCAGAACGTAGTTGAAACTTTTAGACTCTTTAACGTGGTTCCAGACAAAGAGCATTCAGACATAATCAGTGGACTGTATGTTCGCGCTAAACAGATGAATACCGGCATGAAAGGGGGCAAACAAATAAAAAGAAAATGAAAAAGAGAAAGAAAATTTACAGCATACTTTAAACAGGGGGCCATCTCCGAAGACATTTATGTTTGATCAAGAATAGGGTTTATCAGGCAAGTCATTGCTCTCTCTCTCTCTCTCTCTCTCTGTCTCTCTCTCTCTGTCTGTCTTTCTCTCTCTCTCTCTCTCTCTCTCTCTCTCTCTCTCTCTCTCTCTCTCTCATACGTCTACGTCTACGTCTCTCTCCTCTCTCTCTCTCTCTCTCTCTCTCCATAGTGACTGTCCAGCACCCCCTCTTTCTCTTTCCCTCTCTCTCTCTTTCTCTCTCTTGAATTATCTTTCTGGCCTTGCTCGTTATTCTGTCAGATTCTCTTTCTATCTGTCTTTCTTTCTGTGGCTGTCATCCTCCCCCCCCCCCCCCCCCCCGCCCCACCGCACCTCCACACACCCCATCTCTCTCATCTTCTCCCAAATAGATACTAACATAAGTTCACTTGGAAATATTAGGCCCCCATACACATACGCTCTCTCTCTCTCTCTCTCTCTCTCTCTCTCTCTCTCTCTCTCTCTCTCTCTCTCTCTCTCTCTCTCTCCTCTCCTCTCTCTCTCTCCGACATACTCGGGAACACGCGCACATAACATGAGCATGCACGCACTCACGCATGTGTGCACACAAGCACAGTCACAACCCAACTGCATACAGCGCATATTTGACACAGACGAAGAAGCGGAAGAAGAAAGTCAGAAGATGGGAGATAATCTGTGTCGTGTTCTGACAGTTCTGCCATGTCCCTGGCATATGCGGATCGTCCAAAGGCCCCCGTGCTGCGGGGTGCACTTTCTGCCACAATGAAAAACCAATCCTTTGAAATCCTCTAAACCGTCTATTCTACCACAGGACCTGCGATTTACGACTGGGGGGGTACGGAGAAGCATCAGATCTGTCGAAGCCCCATGTCGATCATTTTCACTGGCGTTTTTGAGCGGTTTTTTCCCCAGTGTTTTCCCCTTCTTTATTGACAATTTTTTCTTTGCACAACTCCCCCCCCCCCCCCCAGCCCCTTCACCATCCTCTTTGTGCCCCACCACCATCAACCCCATTTTCTCCTTTTCCCTTCCTCTATTCTACCCCCCCCCCCCCCCCCCCCCAACCACCACCAACCTCCGATTTTTTTCTAGTTTTTGTTTTTCTTTAATTTTTTTTTTTTTTTGGGGGGGGGGAGGAGGGGGCTGGGTGGTGGTGTAAGGGAGAGGGGGCTGTTGGTTCTATATGTAGTTATTTTGTCGGCGTGTTTGTTGTTATAATTGTTGTTTCAGCCTGATCAGTTTTTGTTTTGCTGTTTTCTCTTGAGTCCAAAAATTAAATGAAACGATGATTCAAACACAGCGCATTACTTCTTAACACGAATGGCACACCGACGAACGCACAAACATAGAGACATACACAGACACACGTAGACGCACATGACACACCCATACACAGACAAACACACACACACGCGCGCGCGCGCGCACGCACGCACGCACGCACGCACGCACACACACACACGTATACACACGCGCGCGCGCGCGCGCACGCGCGCACGCACACACACATACACATACACGCACACACACACGTGCACGCACGCACTAGAACGCACGTACGTGCACACACACATATCAAGCACCATATAAAGACAGACAGACAGAGAGAGAGAGACACAGAGAGAGAGATGTAGAAAAAGAGGGAGGACGGGGTGAGACATTAGGAAAGTCTGGAAAGCCATAAATTGTTACTGAAACGAACGGCAGGAAACTGAAAAATTAAAGAACAAAACTGAAAGCATTTTGAGGAGCGAGAGCCATGATACAAACATCTTGCTGAGTGGGGGGAAAATCCGGCAGGTCAGCCAGTGTCATCTCTCTGTCCATGTCAACGTGGCTGTGGACAGGCCGTGAAGGAGGAGGCCCCAGGCGCTCTCCCTCTGGACACTTCTTCTGCCAGATCTGATCAGTTCTCTCCCGTCCTCATTATGATCCATGGTGTGTGTGTGTGTGTGTGTGTGTGTGTGTGTGTGTGTGTGTGTGTGTGTGTGTGTGTGTGTGTGTGTGATCGTACAGAGAGAATGCCAACACATGGGTGTAAAACGATGCTACATAATGCACCGTCTCAGTGTCCCGATCTTCATCCTCGCGTGTGCTTCAAATCCAATGTTTGACTACCTAGGTGTGTTTGCCTGACCCCAGAATTGGAAAAGTTACTATTTGTGGTGGAAAAACAAGCGCATGTTCCCCATAATGATGTTGTTGTTTGTTTGTTTGTTTGTTTGTGTTGTTGAGTTTGTTTTGTTTTGCAGAACAGCATTATTAGTTCTGGTCTTTTTCATGTTGTTTCCTGTGACAAGAGATGTTTGTCGTTTAGACTTTGGTGTTGCTGTGTGGTGGACATGTAGAAAAAGATGCTGGTCTTGAAACGTAACAGATGTCTTTTGCCTCCTCCTTTCAGTTTAGAAAACGCTGGCGAATGCTTAAAACTTACCCATTTCCACTTCTTCTTTTGCGACCAAATCATTGCCAGACGTTCCCAAGCAGGCTGCACAGACCTGAAAAAAAGGAAAAATCGTGAAATGTAAAGGCGGAAACAAATAAGAAATGAGACAGCTCTTGACCTAACGGGACAAGGAAAACAAAACCGGGAAAGAACATTAGCCGAATGATCAGGAGAGGGCTGAAAGAAGAGAGAGAAGAAAGAAATTCACAGAATAAAAGTGACAGGGCCAATCTGCGGAGACATTTCTGTTTGACAAAGAAAAGGGTTTACGAGAAGGGATCTCTCTCTCTTCTCTCTCTCTCTCTCTCTCTCTCTCTCTCTCGCTCACTCGCAATTACACAATCACAGGCGCACACACACACACGCACGCGCGCGCGCGCACACACACACACACACACGCGCGCGCGCGCGGCGCGCGCGCGCATACACGCACAACTACAACGTAAGTAGAAACCGCAATTGTCACATATTTGCTGTATTTAGTGCAGCTTTCTCCGCTCCCAAGCTGTCTCCTAGACGAAGAAGAAGCAGAAGACAAATGTCAGACACTGAAGACTGAGATTATCTGTCTGCACTTCCTGCCGTTCTGACCAGTCCGCGGCTTGTTCGGATCATGCTAAAGCCGCGTGCTGCGGAATGCGATTCTTTGCCACAGCAAAACAACGCCATAAAACAAATGGTCCCTGGAACCAGACAGTACGTGCTTTACGACTCCTTTGGGGGACCGGAGAAGAGACAGAGGCTGCCAGAGGCCAGTTTCGATCATCATCATCATTAGCCTTTATATGAGTGTTCCTCATGGTTGTCTGCTTTTTCTTCCGTTGAACGGTCTCCCCCCTCTCCCCCCCTCCAATACCAGCAACCCTGTCTTGCTCCTCCGCCTGTCCTCCCACACCTCAATTATTTTTCATGTTTTGGTGGATTCTTTTGTTTGTTTGTTTGTTAAAATTGTCGTAAATGTTGCTGACATGCTTCTTTGTACGTTGTGGTTTTAGCTGTCTCCATTTGTCCTGCGACTTCTTTTCATATGACACAAATGATATCAGTAATAACGATAACAGTGATGACGATGGTGATGATGATGATGATGATGATGATGATGATGTCGAATTTTTGTAGAGTGCACGTTCTAGATACCTACTCATGGCACTCAAACAACGGCATGTGACTTGCATACATTCATCAGCTCATACTGCATAATATACAATGGCACACATATGATACACGAACAGCCCAACACCTACCGATACATTCTCTTCATACCATCACTATACCAGCGTCATGTTTTGTTTTAGCTTTGTGTGGAAGAGATGAGTTCTTAGACCAGTCTTTCAATTCATTCGGAGAATCTGCAAGTCTGAGAGTTTTGTTCCATTGTAGGTGGGGCTCGGGAAGATAAAGACCTTTTCGCCCTGGGTCTTTGTTTGGAAGGTGGGCGTTCGAAGGAGACGAGTATCTAACGAAAAACAGAGCTGACATGAAGGCGTGCAGGTGCGAGGCCAGTCACAGGGACTGCCAGGTGACGAACAGAATAGGACAGCAGAGGAGAAGGTGGACCGTTTGTGCTCGGTCCTGTCAGTCACTGGCAACCGGTGCTCAAGCGCAGTTACAAGCGGGACTCGGAGTGCCTGAAAGCGTTGTTGTGAATTCTTTGACGTTTGTGGAGCGGACACTTGGAAAGGGCAGCACGAAGAGTTACACATACATCATTGAAGAACGGAGGCACAAACCGAAATCTTGGTAGTCAGTTGAGAGACGGTGACAACAAAACACTACGTTTTGAAGCAGCTCAGAGAAGGGAAAATCAACAGATGTTAGAAACATACCGTTCAAAAGAAAGCTTTGATCTTGCTTTACATTAAAACTGCGGAATAAGCGGATAGAGAGAGAGAGAGACAAGCGTTGTTGGTTGTCGCTGAGTCTGGTTGAGAGGGATGATTAGATCATTTCTGTGGGCGTGCCAGCATTACTGATAACCACACATATCAATGATTTCAACAGAACAGTACACAAGCACAAGACACACAGACATAGAGTGAGCAAGCGAGCGAGCGAACGAACAAACGAGAGGAGAAGAGAGAGAGAGAGAGAGAGAGAGAGAGAGAGAGAGAGAGAGAGAGCACGCAGAAACAAATCAATCTTC
>CM065728.1:56992721-56997721 GCA_033310375.1 Conus canariensis
AATAAATGGACATCAGGGAAAGGGAAAAGAGGGCCAAAAGACGAAAATAAAAAATTTGGAAGGAACCCCCCGAGGGGAAGGGGAAAAAAAAGGACAAAAAAGTCAACAAATAAAAACCCTGGCAGAGGCAATTGGTAAAGATGTTTCTTTTGAAAGGGGGACAAAGGGGATAGATAGAAACTATTTTTTTCCCCGGTGTCTCTCCCTGCTGTATGTCTTTTCGCTTTTTGTGTTTTGCCTCTCTCTCTCTTTTCCTCTCCTCTCCCCTCTCTCCTCTCTCTCCCCTCCCCTCTCCCCCTTCTCTTTTTTCCGTTTTCCTTTCCTTTTTTCTTCTTCTTTTCTTTTCTTCTTCTTCTTTTCTTCTTCTTTCTTCTTCTTCTTCTTTTCTCTCAAACTTTTAACCCCTGTTTTCCCGTCTGCCTCCCTGTCTCCCCCTGTCTGCCCCCTATCTGTCTCTGTCTGCCTGTCTGTCTGTCTGTCTGCCCTCTCTCTCCCCTCTCTCTCTCTCTCTCTCTCCCCCCTTTTTTCTTCTCTCTCTCTCCCCCTCCCCTCTCTCTCTTCTCTTTTTTCTTCTTCTTTCTTCTTCTTTTTTCAAATCTTTTTAAATTTCTCTCTCTCTCTTCTCTCCCCCTCTCTCTCTCTCTCTCTCCCCTCTCTCTCTCTCTCTCTGTGATCAGTCTTCTCTGTGTCTGTTCCGTGTCTGTTGTTCTGTGGGCCGGTCTCTGCCCTCTCGGGTCTTTTGGCCCGTCTCTGTCTCTCTTTTTGGGTCTTCGGGTCTTCTGTCGTTTGTCTCTCTCTCTCTCTCCCCACTCTTCTCTTTTCCCTTCCTCTCTTTTCTCTCTTCTCTTTAGGGGTCATCTAAGAAGAGGGAAATTCAAAACCCTTTTTGCCCAAATAAAACTTTTCCCCCAAATCAGTCTGGTTTTGGGAAACATAAACTCCTCCCACACTGCACTGCCCCCCCCTTTGGAGAAAAATTGGCTTAAAAATACCCAATGAAAACAAAGTGACCGGGTCCTTTTTTAAATTGACTTTAAAAAGTTTATGATGAAAATTGCCCCAACCCCTTGTTTTCCTTAAAAAATTTAAAAAATTGTACCGTTTTCCAGTAATGCCCTAGAACTCATTTTCTTCTTTTTTAAGCGACAGAAAAAAAAGGGGGTTAAATTTCCCTGAACCCCAAATTTCTTCTATTTTGCCTCTCAAAAATGGTTTTCCTTTAAGGCCCGTCCTAGGACCCAAATTTTTTTCTAAATATATTTTAATGATCTCCCCCTGTTTCTCCCCGTTTTTGTGATATTTTTCGCTGATAAACATTTATTTTTCCCAAAACGTTGACCCGAAAAGGAAAAAAAGTATCTATGTTATTTACAGCAAAGTTTTAAAACCAAGAAAACCCCAAATGGTCAAAAATTAAACCCCCCTGTTTTTTAAACCCCGTAAAAACCCCAAACATTGATCTTTAAACCACAAGAAAAAAAACGTCAAACCCTTTCTTATACACACCCCCCTTTCTATCAATGCAAAACCCCTATCGAAGAAACACCCTGTAAAAGTCTTAGGAGTAGTTAAAAGGTAACAATCTGTCATGGTCAAACAAAGTACGGTCTTTTTTGCAAAACAGTTTCAAAAAGATAAAAACCCCGCTTTCCAAGATAAAGCTTTCCTAGATGCCATTCACGAAAAAAAAAATTTTTTTCCCCCCTTTATTTTAAACCCATATAAATTATGCATCTACAATTTGGGATTCCGCAATTAAACATATACTCAAACCTTTTTTTAGTTTTAAAGACGTTTTTTGAAATTAGTTTTTTTAAAATCGGGTTTGTTTTCCTACTCTGACATACAGTCTGGGTATTTTACCATTAAACTTGAAAACTTAAATTCAATAAAACTTTATTCATGTTTTTAAATTCTTTCGGGTCGTTTCTCCCCCTTCAATTACAGAGAAATTTGATTGAATGAAAATCGGCCCTTTTTTAAAAAAATTGAAACCCCGTCCAAGAATAGATTGTTTTAAACCATCTTCACAAATTCCGGCGGCTTCTTTTGGGAACCCCCCATTTCCCCTCCTTGATGTTCATGCCCGCATATTTTAACTTTAAAAAAGGGGACTTTATTTCCCAGCTAAAAGATTTAATTTTTTCCCAAAACATGCTCTTAAAAATCTCTCTCTTCTCTCTCTGTTTTCTCACTCTCTCTCTCCCTCTGCTGTCTGTCTTTTCTGTCCGTCTGTTCTCTCTCTGTAATTCTCTTTCATCTATTTTTCCCAAAAGGGGCTGCTTGTAAGTGTAAATTTTTTTTCTTTGCTTACAGGTTGGGGGGCCTGTTTAATTTAATTTTTTTTTTTTTTTCCAAAAATTTTGTTTTAATTTTATTTTTGTGATAATGTTTATTTTATATATATTTATCTTCTTCCAATAAAACCCTTTTTTTTATGAAAATAATATGGGTGGAAACCCCTCCCCTCCCCTCTTTTTCTCTCTGGCTCTCTTTTCTCTGTCCCGGGCTCTGTTTTCCTCTTTGTTTTCTCTTCTCTCTCTCTCTCTTCTCTCTCTTTCTGTCTGTCTGGGCGGGCTGGGCTGTCTGTCCCCTCTCTCATTTTTTCCCCCCTCTCTCCTCTCTTCTCCCCTTTTCTCTTCTCCCCTCTCTCTCTTCCCTCTCTCTTCCCCTTGGGTTGTGTCGTTCTTTTGTGTTAAAACCCTTTCCTTTCTATTTATAAACGTTTAAAGTATGTTTACTTTAATTCTAGATTTTGTTTTTCTGATGTTATTATTTTCATTTTATATGAAATTTTTTCCCTTTTTTGGGGCCGGGTGTAAAAAAAGCCATTTTGTGCTTTTTTCCGCTTTTTTCCCCCATTTAAAAAAATTGTTCGTTCGTTCGTTCGTTTGTTCGTTTTCCCCTCTCTCTCTCCATTCGCCCATGTGTCGTTTTTCCCTTTCTGTGGGTTTCTGGGCCTTTTGGAAATTTTTAAAAAATAGGTCACACGTTCCTTTTTTTTACCCAGTTTTTTATAGAACAGGGAAATCCTTTTAAAAATGGGGAAAGAAAAAATGGGTGTCGTGGGTCTGTCTGTCTGTCTGGGTGTCCGTGGTCAAAATGTGTTCCACTCGCTCCCCAAAAAAAATTTCTGGGTCGATCTTTCTAAATTTGTAGGGTTTTTCAAAAGGGGGCCCCGGATGTGCCCCCAAAGCTTTAGTTTTCGGCTATGCCGTTTTCTTAAAGGCTGTAACGGGGTTTTAAAAAGGTTTTTCTTCTTTTGGGAAAGTCTCAGAAAGTACTTTGGGCCCAAATTTTTAAGCGGTTGGAATTTGTACAAAACGGGGCCTTTTCCAAATTAAAGGGAAGTAATGCTGAAATGGGTTTTAAAAAACCGTTTAAAAAAAACCCTTATTTTTGCCGTTATTTTTTTATTATAGGTGGGGTTTTAATGAAATTTTGGGTTTTAAAAGGTTATCACACAGAAAAAGGGGCTTCTATTTAGTGTTTTAAAAAAATTTTACCGTTAAAAAAAAACCGTTAAATTTTTGACATACTGGGCCCATTTAGGAAAGGAAAAATTTTATATGTACCCGGCTTTAGCCCAGTGAGGACTAAAAAAACGGTTTCAAAAGTGTAAAATCGGTTTTATAACCGTTTTTTAAAACGTTTATTTTTTCCGTTAAAGTTTTTTCTCACCAAAACACTTTGCCCCCTTTTTAAACGGTTTTTTGGAAAAAGGGAAAAACATTTTTTGCTTGATCTTGTTTCTTTTTTTTTATTCCCAGTTTTACAGAAAAAAGGGGGTACTTTTCCTGGAAAAAAAGAAATGCTCTTCCTCTCCTCTCTCCTCTGGGTGGGTGTGTGTTTTGTGTGTGTGTGTGTGTGTGTGTGTGTGTGGGGTGGGGTGTGTGTCCGTCCGGTAAAATGTGTTCCCCTCGCTCCAGACAAAACAAAAGGGCCCATCTTTTCTGAAAATTTGCAGGGGAAAGTTCCTTTTGGGCCAGGGTGAGCCCGCCGTGTTATTTTTAAATGTTTTTTAGCCCTTTTTCAAAAGGCTATAAAAGCCCCCCAAAGGTTTCTTTTTTATGGAAAAAAACTTAAAAGTACTTGGCCGGTTTTCCCGAAAATTTTGGGGGAAGTTCTTATGGGTCACGGATCATGCCCCCTGTTTTTTTTACCGGGTTTTAGACATTACAACGGCTATAACCCGGCCCCTAACACTTTTTTTCTTTAAGGAAAAATTTCCCGGGAAAATAAATTTGGGCCCCAACTTTCTGAAAATTTGAAGGGAATTTTAAATTTTGGGGGCAAAAGATGGTGGGGCCCCGGTTTTCCCCAAAATTGTCGTTAAATAACGGCTTAACGGCCCAAAACGGTTTTTTTCCCCTTTTTGGAATATCTCACCGTATTCAAAGAAAATGGGAGTACGTTTTAAAACTTTGCATCTTGTTTTGTTTTTTTTCCCGTGGGTTTTTTAAAATATTGCTGTGTTTTCTTTTCCCTTTTTCGTAAACAAAAACCTTGGATAAAAATCGCCCAGCATGTCCTGTTACCTACGAAGGCCTGCTGTTGTCTTGTTCAGGACATAATCATGTACGTGGCTGGGCTCCAGACAACACGCGCCTTACAACACTCATAAAACCAAAAGTTTTCTGCTTTGAGGGCTTATATTATACTACTCAAACGATTCCAAGAATCATGCTTTTTTTTCTTTTTCTACTGTTTGACATACCAAATTCTATACAAATAATTATGTTCCTGTGAATAACTCATGAATTGGCTTCAAACACCATATGTTCTTTTACACGATCACGAACTATGGTTCAGTAATTGTTAATCAGTGTGTAACAGTCTGATGATTCGTCGTTTAAATAATTAAAAAAAAAAAAAAAACATTAAAAAAAAAAATAACATACCTCCCTCGAGACACTGTTGTTTTGGATGGGAATTTGACTGGCACTTGCACGAATCCTCCTTACCCTAGCTTGTGGCTGGAATTTCTGCTCCTGTACACT
>CM065728.1:57002721-57012721 GCA_033310375.1 Conus canariensis
TTTTATTTCAGACTTTTATGATCTTAGTCCAGCAGACCACACAGGGTCTCCTCAAGCCTGTCAACGTAATCCCATCCAGCAAAAGATGCAGACAACAAGAACAGTATTTCCAGGCAAGCCAAGGACATATCAGGTACTGACAACAGCATGAGAGCTGAATTATTGGGCATCCTTAAAGGTGGATAATGCACGACTATTCTAGCTCCGGCTGTTCTGGTTCACTGTCAGTCCGAGATTTTAAACTGAAAGATTTCAGGGGGGGTGGAGGGAGAGGGGGAGAGGGGGTGGGAGTGGAATAAAAATATACAGAACAGCAGATAGAACGTTGGATGCTATTCTGGATAGGTTGAGGGTTGATGTGGGAAGAGAGGAGGCTGGGAGGGAGAGGGGAGGGAGGGAAGCGGGGGGGGGGGGGGGGGGGACAATGGAACGGGAGGAGAGCTGGCGGTGAGGGGTGGGAAGGAAGAGCAGGAAAAGGGAAGGTGGCGGGGGGGGGGGGGGGGGGGAGGAGGGAGGAATGAGAGAAGGGAAGATTCCGTGTCTGATGAACATTAGCGTTCTGTTTGTAAATTGATCAATTGTCGATGAAGGGTTTTTATTCAGTGTTTTGTATTGCTTTATAGAGTCGTCTAAGTGGTGTGTGCGTGTGTGTGTGTGTGTGTGGGGGGGGGGGGGTGCGTGCATGGGTGTGTGCGTGCTTGTGTGCGTGTGTGCGTGCGTGTGTGTGTGTGTGGTGTGTGTGTGTGTGTGTGTGTGTGTGTGTGTGTGTGTGTGTGTGAATTGTGTAAATGTTGTATATTCTCAAGGGGTTTGATCTTTTTAAAGTATGGATTGCCATGCCAAATCTTTATGAAAATGCTTTTGTTTAGGTTTTCTAAGGGGGGGTGAGTGGTTTTAAGTTGGTGATGATTGTGGTTGTGGTGAACGTGCGCGCGCACATGTGTGTTGAGTTGTGTTGTGGCGTGTTTGTGTATTGTAATAGGTTGTGTGTGTGTGTGTGTGTGTGTGTGTGTGTGTGTGTGTGAGTGTGGTGTGTGTGTGTGTGTGTGTGTGTGTGTGTGTGTGTGTGTGTGTGTGTGCGCGCGCGCGAACAGCAAGCAAGCAAGCAAGTACGCATTCTTCGTCACTGTAACCTCTATTCATGATCTTACACAAATGATTCCGTATGATATTCATGCATCAGAATGCCAGTTGGAAAAAAAAAATAGACAGAACTATAACACAAAAAAGGGAATGGTGGTAGTGGTGGTGGTGGTGGTGGTGGTGTGTGCGTGTATGTGCGTGTACGTGCGTGAGTGCATGCGAGTGTGTGTGTGTGTGTGTGTGTGTGTGTGTGTGTGTGTGTGTGCGTGTGTGTGTGTGTGCGTGCGTGCGTGAGTGGGTGCGTGCGTGCGTGTATGTGTATGAAGGTCGGGGATAACTTCACATGGACGTCGGAACTAGATTGCCAGTCTTGCGTGTTTGCTGTCCGACGCTAATGGCCTTGACTGGAGGGGGCCCGGAGGAGGGGCTGGGGTGTGGAAGAGTAAGACTGGGGGAGGGGGAGTCAGGGAGGGAGTGAGAGGGCCAAGGGCGGAGGTGGCGTATATGGGGAGGGAGGAAACAGAAGGCAGAGCTTCTACTGTGAAGAGATAGGGGGCGGGGTGGGGGGTCCGCCTGAGACCTTGTTCTGAAGCGTTTAGGAGTGTGAATAAGAATTGGTTTCTTTCTTTCTGGGTGTTTTATAATTGTTGAATTCTGTCAGTTGTCACTTAGGAATGATGTGATGTAAAGTTTGCACTGCTGGTTTGGGGCCCAGATATCTTTTCAGTGTGTGTGTGTGTGTGTTGTGTGTGTGTGTGTGTGTGTGTGTGTGTGTGTGTGTGTGTGTGTGTGTGTTTGTTTGTTATACTCTCTCTCTCTCTCTCTCTGCCTGTCCCACATACAAAACACACACGCACGCGCGCGCGTGCACGCACGCACGCACACATGCGCACACCACACACACCACACACACACACACACACACACACGCACACACACACACCAAGCCAATCGAATGTTCGAAGCGGGGGTGACCGTTTAGTAACCCAAACAAAAATGTCCGGTACGCCTGCCGACAATAAAGGCCCCGCAGAAGACAGCCCGAAAAGAGAAGCGGGAAGTAACACGGACGACTTCAAAGCTGTCATAATGACTCTGAGCGAACGAATCTTGAGTCTAGAGAAAATAGTTGAAAAACAGACCAAAATAATTGAATCGAACCTCAAGATAACGAAAAGCGAAAGTGTCGCCATTCAGACCGAATCGACCGAAACATCCTTCGCAACGCCTCACCGCTCTTATGCAAAAGTTGCATCAACATCGCTGCCGGCAAAATCTCCTCCCCAACACAACAAGGGCGTGGATGAATTGTGCGAGCCGTACATTAGGCCAAACAAAGAAAATAACCAAATGAAACAAAACCACAAAGAACAAAAACCGAATTGTGACGTAAAGAATCAAAGCAACGTCAAACAAGGTTCTGCGAAATTGCGTAACACATCTGTGGAACAAAAGATAGAAAACTCCAAGTCTCCACACAAACAAAACGTCAAAGAAAAACAGTCTGGCACAACAAAGAAATACGTATCCCATTCTGTTTCTACATCTGGTGGCGACTTGCCTCGTGTCCTCCTGATACATGACAGTATCATGAAGAAGGTTGATGCACGGAGACTTGGCCTGTCATACGGTCTGCAGGTGGCAAAGAGAAAAGCTTATCAGATTGAGCATTGCACACGCGCTCTGAACGAGGCAAAAGTATCACTGAATCCTGAACCCGAATGTGTAGTTCTGCATGTAGGAGTGAACGATTTGAAGGGGAAAGATCCGGAGAAATGCAGCACGGAAATGCAGAAATGCGTCAAGGAGGCCAAAGGTCAATTTCCCAAAGCCAAAATCGTAGTAAGTCAAGTGGCTCCTGTCAAAAATAAAACACTAGACATTAAGAAAGATCTGTTCAACGCAATGACAAGACAGAAACTACAGACAGAAAACGACATTACTTTCGTCTCCTTTAACGAGTTGAGGATGGAAGACAGAAGAGTACTGACAGCTGACGACGTTCACCCCACGACCAGAGGAGCGAGCACCATCGCGAGGACCCTGGGCAAACACCTGCATGGAATGTTTTGGGAAAAGCCACGGAGGAGACCCGCAGCCTTTCGTTACAGTTGCCAAGGTTTTCACCCTCCGCCTTTTCCACGTCCTTGGTTCTACTAAACTGGTCGTACTTTGACTCTCAGCTGTTTACAGTCAATCATCAAGATTTTCTGTTTTCATCTATAGTCATCTCTAAGATAGTTAATGTCTAAATGATATCAATTATTGTGATATATAAATGAAAGCACATAAAAAGCCAAACATTACATTTCTACAGTGGAATTGTCGTTCTATAACGAAAAATCTATCATACTTAAATCAATATCTAGTAGCAAATAAGTTTCATGTTTTATTACTACAATCTTTAAATGTGAGCTGTGATAAATTACCATATCTACCTGGATTTTACCACCCTCCGGTTTACGAACAATGTGGAGACAGAGTGCAAACAGCCATTTATGTGCGTGAAGACCTGGACTTTTGTGAAAGAACTCCACCAGTGTATAATATTTCCTCTGTGTCATGCTGTGCAGCTATGGTTAAGTTCACTTCATGCTTGATTCTTAATGTTGCTTCAATTTATCTTCCAAAAGGTCCTGATAATAAGAACACTGAATGGTTGAAAGGGTTCCAAGATCAAACGGATAAGTGGGTTATTGGGGGTGATTTTAATGCACATGCCCCTTTCTGGGATAAGAGTTGTTCCTATATTTCTAATAATCGTTTGTTAGATAACATAGCGGATTCTATTCTTTACATACTGAATAATGGAAACATAACTCGTATTCCAGATATATCTAACCATAATCCCTCAGCCATTGATTTAACTTTTGTATCTCCATCATTGGTAGTCAACGCAGTGTGGGAAACGGGAGATGACTCTTTAGGATCAGATCATATTCCAGTCAATAATATCTTTAAATAACATAGCAGAAGAAGTAGAAAACACAGAAGATGTTATTCCAAAGTATAATTACAAGTGTGCAGATTGGTCACTGTTTCAAAGACATCCTTAAAAACATAGATTTAGATTATTCTACTGAAGAAAATATAGACAATCAGTATGATAAATTCTGCAGATTTATCCTAACAGCAGCAGATAAATCGATCCCAAAAATAAAAAACAAAAAATCTAAAAAAACACGAAATGTGTGGTGGAACAAGGAATGTGAACGCGCAAATAACAAGAAAAAAGAAAGATTTAAGATATATTGTAAAAAAAAAGATCAGCAAGTAATCATGAAAAAATGAAAAAAGACGGGTAAAGAAAGTGATGATGCAATAGAATATGCAAAATTGAAACATTGGGATGATTTCTGTAACTCTGAAGTAAAACATTGTAAGGATATGGGAAAAGTATGGGAAGAACTGAAAGCTATGAAAAATGGACTGACATCACCACAGTATCCATAAAAATAGATAACAACAATCTGCCCACTACTAAAGAGAAAGCAGAAGTTTTTGTAAACTTATTCGCTGAAGTCAGCCGTCCTGAGGGTCTAACAAACACTGACCAAACTTACAGAGAAAAAGAAGAAAGTAATATAACATATGATGATCCACCACCAGATAATAGCATAAGCATTAATGCTCCTATAACTGTATATGAAGTAAAAGAAGCCATTAGAGCCATTCCAATACGGAAATCATCAGTTGGTTTAGATGCAATATCTAATCAGATGCTAAAGAATTTACCTGAAAATCTTGTAGTTTTTCTTCATGCTTTGCTAAGTACTTGCTGGAATAGTAGCGACATGCCCAAAATATGGAAACAGACAATTATTGTACCAGTTCATAAACAAGGAAAGTCTTCTAGGGATCCTAAAAATTACAGACCTATAGCATTAACATCACACGTCTGTAAACTATCAGAAAGAATTGTTTTGAATAGACTAGCATATTACTGCGAAAAAAATGACATCATTCCTATTAATCAAGCTGGCTTTCGTAAAGGGAGATCTACTACAGAAATATTAGTGAAATTATCAACAAATATAAAGAAACAATTTGCAAGACGTAAATGTGTCCTGGCTACATTTTTTGACATAACCCAAGGCTTACGATCAAGTGTGGCATTCACAGCTATTAAACAAACTTAAAAATATTGGACTATCAGGAAATGTATACAATTATGTTAAATGCTTTCTGAAAGATAGGGTAATACAAACAAGAGTAGGAAAATCATATTCCACCGGTAGAACTTTGTCAATGGGAATCCCACAAGGGTCAGTGTTAGCTCCGCTTCTTTTCTCATTGCTATTGTATGATTTGCCAAATAAGTTATCTAAAAAGGTAGTTCTCGTTCAATATGCAGACGACATTTGCATGTGGATGGAAGTAACTCTTAAAAAGAAAACTCCACAGCGTGATAAAAGTTTCATCAGAAAGATCTATCAAGACGAACTAAATAGGATGTCGGAATATATGAAGTTAAATGGATTGAACTTATCTGTTGAAAAAACAAATATAATTCTTTTCAATAGTGGCAATAATCCAGAAAAACTGCCTGTTTTTACATTGGGCGAAACACCTCTTAAATACGTGACAGAAGTTAAATTCCTAGGAGTCCATTTCACATCTAAACTATCATGGAACGCTCATATTGAATACTTATTAACAAAGGCGAGGAAAATATTAAATTTCCTTAAAATTATTTCTAAAGAAAAATGGGGACAGAATTCATCTACATTGATAACTCTATGTAAATCTTTAATGAGGTCGAAAATAACATATGCCCAAGAAGTAATCTTTAGCGCTCCCAAATACCTATTGAAAAAGCTTGAAAGTATTGAATGCAAGGCATTGAAATTAGCACTTGGCCTTCCGGTGCATGCATCATCTTCTCGTACGTATTATGAAGCGCAGATGCTTCCCCTAGATGAATACAGAGAGTTAGCGTGTTGTAAATTTGTTATCAAGAGTACAACTAATAAAACGCACATTAGATCTGAAATAAAAATGAGGTCAGATATTGATTTTCCTAAAAGAGCAAAATCTATAGCTTCTCAAAAAACACTAGCAACGTACACGTCAAAAAGTATTACTGATTCTGGAGTTTCAATCGATAACGATGCTCTATCCATTAGACCGTTATTTTCTCCTATACCACCATGGGAGCTTAATAAAGCACATTTTGATATTGAACATACCAATATGAAAAAAGATGAAAACATAAACATGTTAGCAAGCTGTATCAAATGCCATATTGAAAAGAATTATTCAAATTATTTGAAAATATACACAGACGGTTCGTGCATTGATAAACAAACAGGTTGCGCATTCTTAATACCAGACTTAAGAGTAGAGAAATCGTTTTATATCGGAATTAACAAATCGATATTTACAGCAGAATTAACAGCGATACTCCTGGCTTTAAATTACCTTTTAAACTTTCCAAAAACAATATTTGAAATTCTGTTCTGTGTTGATTCTAAATCAGCTCTTCAGGCATTAAAAGTTTCTCAATTGCACACAAGACCTGAAATGGTCATGGAGATAAATTGTATGATACACATGTTGATTGCAAGAGGAACCCATGTAGTTTTTTGTTGGATTCCTTCACATTGTTCTTTTCATTATAATGAAAAAGTAGACAGGGCAGCTAAACGTGGAGCCAGAAATAGTTTTGGTTCAGAACTGTTTGATTTCCCCTTATCAGTACATGAACAGTGCAACTTGGTTAAGTCGCATATCTGGAAAGCTTTCGAATATAGTATGGTAGATCACGTTTATAAAGAACAGTTTGATATTAAAAGAATCAAAGAGAATTTTAATCTTAATAGAAAATTACTCTCATTAATGCACAGGTGGAAACTTAATGCATTTAAAACAAAATATGTAAAAAACGTAGTTTGCGTATGTGGAAACAAAATTACTCCAATTCATATTGTTTCATGCAATGATATGAAAAAAATCATTCCAGTATTGAAGCAAAATACTGTGCAGGCCATTTTTCAGTCACCAGCTTTAACGTACGAATTCTTTGTACACTTAGAGCGCACCCCTATTGGAAAATACTTATAATATTTTTATTAACTTTATTTGCGGGGGATAAGAAAGGAAGGGGGGGTGGGGTGGATAAAATGGGGGGGGGGGGGAGCAAAGGATTTTGTTTGTTTATTCTTTTTCCTTTTTTCTTTAGTACTGTCATCCGTTTTGACTTTAATTGATAAGTTAGTTGTTGGTTATAAGTATTTTGTTTCATGTTAATCTTCACTTATGACTTGTGTAAAGATATTCACACACTTACACATCCACAACTCTCTCACTCACACACACAGGCACACATACTCACACACACACGCACGCACACACACACGCACACGCGCGCGCGCACACACTCACACGCACACACACATTCGCGTGCACGTGCACCCATACACATACACATAGTATGTGCACGCTCGCAATTACTTCCGTACACATTCACTTTTTTTTTTTTTTTTTTTTTTTTGGTCTAATATCACGAATAGTGGATAGACGTTAAATGAAGGACACACACACACACACACACACACACACACACACACACACACACACACACACACACACACACACACACACACTCACTCACTCAACCACAAGTGCGTACGAACATGCATGGGAGTGCGTGCATACTCACAACCAGAACCACATTTACAATCCATAATCATCCTCGTCACACTTTTGTCGTATCTAGTGCGTCTCTCTCTCTCTCTCTCTCTCTCTCTCTCTCTCTCTCTCTCTCTCTCTCTCTCTCTCTCTCTCTCTCTCTCTCAAGCTGTCTGAAAGAGAAAGAAGCAGAGCATACAAGTCTGCACCAGTCTGGGACTGAAGTCTGAGATTATCTGTCTTCCCTTCCTGCCGTTCTGACAAGTCCCCGACTTGTTCGGATCATGCTAAGGCAACGTGCTGCAATTCTCTGCCACAACAAAACAATTAAAAAAACCGTCTCTGGCGCGTGCTTTACGACTCCTTTGGAGGAAGGGAGCAGAGACAGAGTCTGCCACCAGAGGCCAGTTTTCATCATCATCATCATCATCATTAGCCTTTGATATAGTGTTCCTCATCATTTCCCCCTCCTTTTCAGCGTATTTTCTCATTTCCACGTCTCCCTCCAAGGCCTGTACGACTAAACCCTCTTCCTCCTCGCCTCGCCCTTTCCTTCCCCGTCTCGCCAACTTATATGTTTGTTTTTTTGTGTGTGTATTTTTTGAGGGGGAAGTTAATTTGCTTGTTTCAATTGTAGTAATGTCGCTGACAGTTCCGTTTGTAATTTGTGGTTTTTATCTGTCCCTGTCCTGCAACTACTTTTCATATGTCACAAATAATGACAGTAATGATAATAATAGTAATGTTGATGATGATGATGATGATATGGAATTTTCTGGAGCACACGTTCTAAGCACCTCCTCAGGGCATTTTACAAAACGGCATTTGACTTGCTCACATTATTCATCAGCTCATACTTCATATAAACAATGCATACACCCAAATACAGGAATGATCCAACATCCACCCATACACACTCTCAATATCACCATTACATCAGTATTTCTTTTTAAAATGGATACAGATGGGTTTCAAAACCGGTCTTTTAATTCAGTCAGAGAAGCTGAGAGCCTGAGGGACTGTGGTAGTTTGTGTTCCATTAGGCTGGCACTTTGAAAGAAAACAAATCTTTTCACCCTGGATCGTCGTGGGCGTTAGAAGAAAGACGAGCACCAGACGGAGAGCGGGGGCTGACGTGCAGGCTTGCAGGTGTGTGAGGTCACTCGCAGAGATCATCAGGCGCTGAACCAATTATGACAGCAGAGGAGAGGTTGGAAAGCTCGTGGTCGATCCTGTCGGTTCTTGGCAGCCCAGTGCAGAGAACGCTCCAAGTGGTGTTACATGATCGACTTGGAAGATCCGAGTACTCAGAAATGTTGTTTTGAATTCTTTGAAGTTTGTTGAGTGTGCCGCTGGGAACGGCAGCAAGGTTAGAGTAAGAATAATCTTTTTTTTTTTATTTTACAAAGGCACAACTCGGAATCGTGGTAGCATCAGTTGGGATATAGTGACAAACAAATCTTGTGATTTGACAGTCAGAAATAAGTGGGGGGAGAGAGAGCAAGCGAGAGAAAGAGAGAGAGAGAGAGAGAGAGAGAGAGAGAGAGAGAGAGAGAGAGGACTCAGAAGTAAGTGGAGAGAGAGAAAAAGAGAGAGAGACTCAGAAGTAAGTGGAGAGAGAGAAAGAGAGAGAGAGACTCAGAAATAAGTGGAGAGAGAGAGAGAGAGAGAGAGAAGAGAGAGAGAGAGAGAGAGAGGTTGATTGTCACTGGGTCTTGTAGAGGAGGTAGATGTAAGTAATTTTGTCGAACATGCCAGCGTTATAAACAGTTAAAACATAATGATTGCAACAGAACAAATAATATGCAAATACACGTGAACGGGTGCGCACACAAGCGTGCTTTCATGCATACACACACACACACTCTCGCTCTCTCTCACTCTCCCCCCCCCCCCCCCACTCAAACACACTATATGTTTGTGTGCGTGTTGTGTGTGTGTGTGTGTGTGTGTGTGTGTGTGTGTGTGTGTGTGCGTGTGTGTGTGTGTGTGTGTGTGTGTGGTGTAAGAAAAGAGAGAGAGAGAGAGAGAGAGAGAAGAGAGAGGGAGGAGAGACAGCACACGCAGAGACAAAATCTTCAAATCCATAATTTGCCACGGAAATAAAGGGGGAGATGCTCGAGCCATGAATCTTGCTGGGAGGGGAAAAAATGGCGACAAAGCCCAAACCAGTGTCATCGTTGCTGTCCATGTCAACTTTCCTGTGGAGAAGCTGCTACCGCCAGGGCGCTTTTTTTATCATTGCACTCTCCTTTTTTTTCTGTTGGATGTAAGAACATCTGTCCAG